>VXAD01010504.1:611905-698640 GCA_013399195.1 Dicrurus megarhynchus
CCCTCCCCTCCCCTCCCCTTTCTCCTGCTATTACATCATTTCAATGCCTTTCATAGGCATCTTTTCTCATACTGTTTACTGAGTCTGAATGCCAGACACAGCAACAGGGATATTCTTTTGAGACCAGATACCTTGCTGTGCTCTGCACTGTGACTGGATTTCTTTTAACTGTAGACCTTAGAAAAGTCACAGATAATTGAAAAATGAGAGGTTAGGTAAAAAAATTCAAATGTAGTATCTCAAGAAATTTCATTTGCTCATCAGTAGTGGGTTACAGCTGGGAAGGAAAAAAGGTATGTTAGGAAAACCTTAAAAAAGAATTTTGAGGATGATATGAAAACAAGAGATCTTGGAGACAGAATGAGAAAATAAGACATCTTTGGAGAAATGCTATTTCTCTAAAATATTCAGGTAGGAATGAGAAATTAAGAAATCAAAGCCCAAATTCTCCTATTACTTTTAGTGTTTATTTGCTGTCATTTGAAGTACCAGCCCTGACAAAATGCCAGGAATCTGCCCTGTAACTGATTTTCCACTTTATTTGATATTTCACCATCTACAGGTCATTTTCTATGCTAAATAAGGCAGAAATAAAGCATGAAAGACAATACTTTAGAAAGAATTCTTCATTCTGAGCTCTGGCTTGTGGAGTATCAAATGTAGTCTGCCACACAAGGTGGAACTTTAAAACAAAGAGCCCAAATATTTGCACACAGAAGGAAGCAAACAAATCAGGCTAAATAAAGTATAAACAAATTTCAAATTTATGACTAGGATATATTTGATTATTTAAAAAAAGCATAGTAGGAACCCTGCACAAAATGGTGTTTGGATGTTCATGCAAAAGGAAAAGGTTGAAATACTACATATACATATGTTTTGCATATGATAATGACAGCTGACATAGCAGGTGCCAGACCAGCGAAGATAGCACAATACACCCAGAAAGTTTCTTAGGGTTGCTAGCATAAGGTGAAACATTTTGTTGGTTTTGTGAAGTATTAACCTCATCACTCATTCCATTTATGCCCAGTTTGAAACAACATGAATTAATCATCCCCAGTTAATACCTTGTGCTCATCCATTTATTTGTATGACCAGTTTCAGTGCCTTCTTATTATTTTTATTTCCCTGTCCTAGTCACCTAATATAAAAGTTGGGGTTTTTCCCCAACCTTTCAGCAAAGGTACTGAGTTGTTATTTCCAAATTAAAAGTTGATGTGCAGATATCTAATAATGATGATCCTGTTTTCACTATAATCTAATATAGTTACAGGGCAAGTGAAATATCACAACTTTTGTTTTTCTCTCTTGAATGACAAGGAACAGAATTTAAATCTTTGGCCCTCTCTATATTTCATCATGTCATTCAACAACTCAGACCAAGTTTTTGGGATTTATCAACAGTGCTATCCACCAGGCCACACAATGTGTTGTGTTTCCAAACACTTTTCTTCTGGATCTTGTGACCACAGGTGACAGAGAAAAAAGCAAGGGCGCACATTATTTTGTGATCCTACAGCTATCAGACAAAGGCAGTGACTGTGCTCCTTCTTAGGCATCAAGGCAATTTCCACCAAGCCATCAATTTTCAAGGAACAGGGGCAGGTGATGGAATTTTCCCATGGGCTACGGGTTGTTATGGCTGCCATTCCCTGTATTCAAGCACAAAGCAATCCTCTTCTATATGTCTTCTCTAGCATAAGCACACAACAGTTTATTAGAAGCCCTTATAGAACATTGTATTGACAATATTCTCAACCTAATCTTTTCCTAGGAGAAGATATGAGAACTTGGCACTGGTTATAAGCCAGCAAAAGACACTTCTTAAGACCTCATAGTCACAATGGCCTAGGAACAGCAAAGAGAAGAGATTTCTTCAGTGTTGCTGTTAGGTTGGATAAATTGAACAATTTCTAAAATGTGTCACAGCAGAAAAGTACAGAAGATAAGTCCAAAGGATGGATGTGCTCCTAGCTGAGCTGGGGAATGTGCAAATTCCTCTGTGTCACATGCAGCTGGAAATGCAATTGCCCTTGGCTTTGTGGGGTCAGTATGAAACTGGTTTCTGGAAGTTCTGACTTCTTGGGAACCACCAGCTCCCTGGCTACCTGTACCAAATTTGACACATGAGTTTTCCTGGGAGCCCAGGTTATACTCCTGCAACAGTTATTAAAAGGGGAACATAGCTGTAGAGCACTTAGCTTTCAATGGAGTGTTTTTCATATGACATTTGGTTTTCAACTGCAAGCAGTTCTAATTAAGACCAAAACAAAACAAAAATCCCCGAACAAAACCAACCAACCAACCAAAGACCAAAAGAAAACAAAAAAAAAAGAAAAAAGAAAAAATAGAAGGGGAAAAAAACCAGATAATAACTCACTCTCCCTGAGCTTATCTTTGATCGTTAAGCTTGTTTAGTGCCAAAAGCACCTGTTGGCACGTTCTGAAAGTCTTTACATTTCTCATATTTTGTCCCAATACAGGAAAATTAATTCCAGAAAGGCAAGCTGGAAGATTTACTGCTTTTGTCTCAAGCAGCCTACCATCTTTATGTGTTGATAAAAAATTAGATACAAAAACAGAGAATGGTTCAGAGAAAGAACCAAGTAAGTGAGCCAGGCATTACAGTACCCTGAAGCCCACATTTTCACCTGCTGTTTAAAACCAGGCCTGATTACTAACAGAACTCAGTTTCTCTTCAGGTAACTACATGAAGTGAAAGTTGGAAGAGAGCTCAGCACTGTGGATGTCACCAGGGAAATAAAATATTCCTGTGTTTGTGGGTGGCGAACTCTTGTGCAAAGCTGTGCTGTAAGGCCACAAAGTCAAAATCAGCACTTCTCAAGTTTAAAATGAAAGCAACAATGAAGTGGTCTATTCACAATCCTTTAAAATATCACAGTGCATTGACTGAGCACACTGAAAATGCTCATTCTAATGGTTAAAAAGACAGAGAAGAACACGTTCTCTCTTATTCCACTCTTATAGATTGGGAGAAGTCACCAAATTGTATCATGATGTCTCCAACATTTTAAAATATTTTAAGTGGATTTAAATCTTTTGGAACATTAAAATGCCACATGAAAACACAATAATGCTCATTACTGGTCTGAGGAAGGTATACCATCATAGCAGTCATGCAGAAATTGCAAACAACGCGAACTGAAGTAGAAAGACTTGATTTAAACCTCCCTTTATGTTCCCATTGGAGGGTGAAGATTTATCATGAATATTTAGGCATGTGAACATCTGAGATTCGTAAAATGTCATCAGATTCCCACTCTCCTGCCACTGGATCATAGAAGTGCCTAAAATATTCAGCTACACAGCACTGACATTCAAAATCCCATGTGTCTAACCTATATGGGTAGACGTCTCCAAATACTTTCTTAACTGGAGGAGCATGAATAGATATTAACTATTGCATCCTGATGGAACCCACAGACAAGCTGGTTGTAGGCCAGCCTTCGTGTCTGGACTATGCCCAATTCCCTGCTTGAAGCTCTGCTTATGCCTTTTATCCAGCCATTCTCCACGTAAACTGTACATGGTTTCAATGGGAAATGGAGACCCTTCCATGCCTCTGCCACCTGAAAAATATACCATCGGGATAGCAAGTCACATTGATATCCTATCTACCATTCAGTTTCATCTACCAATTGTTTTAGACCTTTTCAGGCAAAGAGAAATAGTTTTAACAGGAAGAATGTGCAACCCTCTCCTGCTCAGGGGCTGGACTAATTTCTGGAGTTGTTGAGTGTGTGTTTCTGCAGGTTGAAGTGATCATGGAGAAGACACGTATTTTCACTGAGCAGTGTTTGACTGTATTCAGTGTATTAGGTTACAATTATGCCTGGGGCAAGGAGTTTGTGTGCCATACAGCTTACGGTACTTTGAGCTAATTCTTTTGAAGTTAAGAAAAGATTAGTTCAAGGTATTTGTTTAGGGACCTATTTATCACCTTTTGGACTTTGAAGTTCTTTTTCCCACTGTTCACTAGTGAATTCACTTTCAGTTTTGATCTTTCTTCATACAAAGTTGAATGATCTCATTACTACATGTTTTAAAAAGAAAACCCCACACAGGTATATTCAGGTTCTGTAAGTATTTTGCTGAAATGCTACATTCCCAGCTGGAGAGGTACATATTAAATCTAACATTATGGGTTTGATGAAATTCCAAATTCCAAATGCCTGTTTCATAAGTCTATCAAACTCTTAAAAACCATTTTAATGGATGAAGGCATTTCAAATTTATGTTGTCACTCATACTGCAGGTATAATATAGAACAGAATATAAAATTGTTCTTATAATAACAGTGCTCACATTTTTCTTTGAAAAATTATCATTCTGTGCCTTACTGATAAGAAAAATATGCAGTTTTTCACAACTTCACATATAATTTTTTTTAATAGACCACTGACAATTATAAATGATGATATGAAGCTGAAACACGGTAAAGTCTGTACTACAGAAATGCTATGTGGTTTGGCAGATCATGCCTTCTTCTGTAAACAAAAGCATACTGGGTTTTAATCTTGTTTCAAACACTGATTTCAATAATTCTTTCATCATGTTTTCCTTCTCTATTTTGACTAAGGATCTTGGGAGCAGGAACCCTCTCAACATATGTTTGAACAGCAGCCACCAAAATGAAGCACACAGCTCACATGATATGCCTATGCCTAACTACAGTTAGAAAGGCAGCATTAATTTTTAATACTATTAAATTAATAATATTAAAGAACTAATATCTTGTTCATTTATTAGACAAAGTCTTTTCTGGACCAGAATTCTGTTATCTGGTAATGCCTTAAAGCAGGAAATATTTTTTTTAGATAAGCTCACCCACACAAGCCAGCAGGAGCCAGCAAGAGAAGGCAGCTGTAGTCTCACAGAAGTCTTATAGAGCACAGGCAGCTTAGAAAATCCTAGCTATGTAAACTTAGAGGTTGGGGTCAGACTGTGTCTGTAAATATACCCAAGTGTTCCCAATTAAATCACTCCTTTAGATGACAGAATATTTATTAATTTACAGAATCATTGTTTTTTGGTAGACTCTGCTTGGGGTTTTGGGGAGAGAAACCTAGTAACATTTTCCACTCTGTGGTGTTTAGATCCTTACAGTAAACATGCGTTCCTTCCAAAGCAAAACTCTAAACAGACCCAACCACCTAAAAATTATAGAGATGAGTTTATTTCTGTCATTCTTTAAACAATCTCCACAGTAATAGCAATATTTTTCCATGAAAAATATGGCCAGCCAATGGAACAATATAATATCCATATCATAGGTGGAAGAGAGAAACTGGCAGGTGACATACTGAATCTGTTACATTTTATTTTTCTTTCAAAATTCTTAGTAGTGCTAGGGCTTTACCAAGGCAAAAATATTTGGATGTGGTTATACAATCATCACTGGCTGACCAGATAGATATCTTAGCAATCATAGAATATTAGCCACACTTGGAAATTAAATAATTTATTATTATATTTATCTGATGCATAATATAACATAAAATGCTGTACTGCCTACTTCCCCATTTAAAAAGTGCAGGTCAAATAAAATGTAACAAAATAAAGCACACAAGCCTCCTCAGGAGAGTGAGACATGGACAATATGAGGTTTGGGTATTACATTTAGTTTTTTGGTTTGTTTGTCATATTTAAATTTCCCCCAGAGTATATTTTTTTCTCCCCTTTTTTCTCTGTCTCAAACAAATCAGTAACTACAGTAAAGCATAATATTATTCTTAGATAGGAATTCTCAGTATTTTCTACTCTGCTCTGGTGAGACCCCACCAGGAGCACTGTGTCCAGCCCTGGTGTCCCCAGGTTAAGAAGGACATGGAACTGTTGGACCAAGTCCAGAGGAGGCCACAAAGCTGACAAGAGGACTGGAGCACCTGCCCTAGAAAGACAGGCTGAGCAAACTGGGGCTGTATGGCCTGGAGAAGAGAAGGTTGTGGGGAGACCTCATAGCAACCTGCCAGTATCTGAAGGAGGGCTACAGGGAAGCTGGAGAGGGACTCTTTGTCAGGGACTGTAGTGACAGGACAATGGAGTAATGGGTACAAACTGAAAGAGGGGAAATTTAGGTTAGATATAAGGAATAAACTCTTTACTGTCAGGGTGCTGAGACATTGGAACAAGTTGCCCAGGGACATTGTGGATAACCCAGCCCTGGAAGTATCCAAGGCCAGGTTAGATAAGCCCTTGAGCCACCTGGCCTAGTGACAGGTGTCCCTGCCCACGGCAGGGGTTTGAGACTAGATGATCTTTAGAGTTACTTCTGATCCTTAACATTCTATGATTCTATGACTAATCAGAAACATTATGAAAATTATGAATATGCTATGAATATTATGAAAACTGCTATGAATATTATGAAAATTAATATATTACTCCAGCCATTTGAAGGATGCTTCCTTTCCTTCTTCAAGCCTTTTTTTCCAGTCCTCCTTATAACTAATTCTCCCCACCAAGCTCCAAATCAGCTATATCCTGGGGTCTTCTCACCAGATCAACTCCTGTACACACTGTGGTCTTCTGCATTTGACCCCCCCCAATAACTCTCTATTGATTTTGCTCCTGGACTAGTTCTGACCTCCAGTTCTCTTCTGGTTCACCTACAGCCCTTGGATACCTGCTTCTTGCTGCCCTTTCCCTGCAATGAGCACAGAGCAACCAGGAGAAGCCCTTGGATACCTGCTTCTTGCTGCCCTTTCCCTGCAATGAGCACAGAGCAACTGGAGAGCAGTTTTCTTGATTGCATATGAGTATTACCAGCATGTTACACTAATTAACACAAAACCTGTAACAATTTTGTCCCTCCGCTCAGTCCTAGTGATGCCTCTTGTGGAGTCTGTGCCCAGTTCTGGTCTTCTCAGCACAACAGAGACATGGCACTGGAGCAAGTCCAGTGTAGGGTGACAAGGATGATCAAGGGACCAGAGCATCTCTATTATGAGGACAGGTTGAGGAAACCTCAAGAAGAGGTGACTGAGAGAGAACCTCATCAATGTCTGTCCGTGTCTGCAGGGAGGGGTCAGAGGAGGGACCAGGCTCTGCTCGGTGGTGCCGAGCAGTAGGACAAGAGACAATGGGCAGTAAGTGATGCACAGGAAATTCCACCTGAACATGAGGAAGAACTTCCTTACTGTGACACTGACCACAGGCTGGAAAGGGCTGCACAGAGAGGGTGTGGAGTCTCCCTCATTGGAGATATCCAAGCACCATCTGGATGCAATCCTGTGCTGTGTGCTCTGGGATGGCCCTGCTTGAGCAGGGAGGTTGGGCCAGATGATCCAACTGTGGGACCTTCCAGCCTGATCCATTCTGTGATTCTGTGAACATAATATTCTGTAAGATGAGAATCTTATGATTTACTTTTGTGCTAATAAGTGTTCTTTTGATAACAGAATAATCAGAACCACATGCACAAGAAAGAAAATAAAATTAATCCCAGATGTACTAAATTTCTAAATATCTTCTGAGGTTCAGCCTATGAGTTTTGAAGCTCCTAGTTTTGGAAATACTGGATGCCTATGGCTAACAAGAAACAATTTCTTTTGGATGCAACATGTTTTCATTGGAAACATTCTTTCATCTAAACCAAAATATTTTGTGGAAAAAGGTAATTTTCAGGAAGTTTCTTGAATATTATTGAACATTATGTGTTAACACTTTCAAACTCAAACATTTCATGGACCAGAACACTCTGCTAGAAGCCCCTATGCTAGGTCTATGCATAGTCACATTGACAAGCACTCATTTCATGTGGGAGAACCATGACTGAGCTGTATTATACCAAAACTACTATTTCCAACAGCATTTCATTAGAAAAGATAACTTTCCAGGGATTTCCTCATGAAGTAGGAGTCCACGTGGGAAGAAGACAAAAAGAAAAGCTGTCAGTTTACTGGTGGTTTCATAATGTGCATATAATTTTGGTGAAAAATGGGGAAAAATGAAAAAAGCAGACCCCTGAAATTCTCAGAGTTTAACACAGAATGGGTAATTTTGGAAGGAACCACAATGGGTCACCTGATCCAACTTCCCTGCTCAAGCAGGGCTATCCTAGAGTAGATGGCACAGGATTGCATCCAGGTGGTTGTGGAATGTCTGCAGTGAGGGAGACTCCACAGCCTCTCTGGGCAGCCTGTTCCAGTGTGTGGTCACCCACACCGTGAAGAAGCTCTTCCTCATGTTCAGGTGGAACTTCCTATGCATCAGTTTCTGCCCTAATTTCTAATACTAAAGTCAGAAGAAAAAGATTTTGAGTATTTTCTAATAGTCAAGTGCAAACCTGTGATTCTTCCTGTCCCCCACCCTTTATATAAGATATGCTTAAAGAGTAAGTACCAGGAGCTAAAAGTAAAACATTAGCAGGGGCAGGTGGGTGAGGTGGATGAACAAAGTTTTATGTCCTGGCATTACTTACGTTCAGAGCACATCTTTTCAGTAATGGCATTTCTTACTCAGTCAAAGATTTAAGAGCTTATGGGTTTTTGGGGTTATTTTAATGGGGAAAAAAACCCCACAGAGACTGAAAATATCCCATTATGAGCACAGTAATGAACCAGATCTGCAGTTAAGATTGAGAAAATAAGAAATTTGGAAGAAAAGCAGAACAGTAACATTAATTTGGAATTTCCTGTTTAGTAAATAGATTTCAAACTGGGAAATTTTGTCTTGAAAATGTTCCTCAAATTCCAATCATAGGTTTCTTTCATCTAAAGATTGAGGTGATACTTTGTGACTACATTTTTAAAAGTCTAGAGACAGTTTTTCAAACGAGGGCATAACCCATTCTCTGCTGTCATTTCTATTTCCTGTCTCTTGAGCTCTGTATCTCTGTCCTTAAGAAAACAGCATCATTAGATATAAGTTGTGATGTTACTTTTATTCAGATGATGCTAAAGGAGAAAAATCTCTATGTTCTAGCCAAGCATGAGAATGAAGCATAGCATTCCTTTTAATGCACGTCTATTTCTTATAACACATAGAATCAAAGCAGGCTCAAATACATAAATCAGCTGAGATTTATGTTAGCAAATAGAGCTTATGCAATCATCTGAAGTTTTGCACAGCAGGGATATGTTAACTCTGCCATTCTTGTAAGTGTGGCAATGAGTGAGAGCTGAGACCACATGGAGGAGGGCAACCAGTCTTTTCCAAAAGTCTGGCCTTTGAGTGTTAGGCAGCAGCTTAACTTTCTGAACTTTTTTTTTTTTTTTTGGTTAGGTAAAGTGATTGAACTGGCAAGCCACATGAGAGCAAGAAATAAAAATGAGAGAATCTGAGAGACAGTACAAATTTAGCAATTGGGAGTCATGCTGCAAGTTTTTCTTTTCTATTTGCAGGCATAAATAGTAGCACATGGATAAAAAAGAAACCTTAGTGAAAGGAAAAAAGATGACATTTGAACCAAGAGCATCTATGGTGTTTTTTCACAGGGCACTCTTCAAGCCAGTGCAGTTTCAGCCCCAGCTCCCATTCCTGAAAGCGCAGGCTTATATTGTAATAGTGAAAAATTACTGAAGATTGCTTTCTCTGTGACCCAGGTTGTGGTGTTACTTAATTGTTAGACTTCCCAACAGAGAAACAAGCATGCTCGAAATGAGGATCCAAAGGTTTGTGGGATGAAAAAGGGCAATGATGAAGTGCTGTCTTAAATAGATATATGGGAACAGAGTGTGACAGGACGTTCCAGTCCAGCTCATCTCCAATCTTTAAGTTTAATGAGTATATCAGGTAGGAAGGTTGGGCAGGAGAAAAGTGAGATGGGCAAGAGAAAAACTTCACAGCTGTGACTGAACATATCCAGGCTAGTTGTGAATGAGGTATCTGCTGCTGTACCAGTGAATCCATGGCAAGGTGAAATTTAGCACACTCCAAATCCAATGATTTGCTTGCATTTTTGGGTAAATATTCCGCTACAGCAGCTTTCCAACTGTGTTGCCTCACCTGCATTGCTGGCAGAGTCTCAGCTGGGAATTTTAAAGATAGTTCAAATACACAAAAAAAGAATCAGGAATATGAGGAAAAAATATCAGGATATATTTGTCTCTGCTACAACTTCTTCCATGACCAATTTTAGTCTCTGACTAGCTTTTTGAAATTCCTTTAAGGCTATGTCTCAGATGGCAGGGGTGAGTGTGTGAGGAATAGGAAGCACAACACTAATGCTTTCATAATATGATCTTGCTTTTATGCTTTGATCTTAAAGATCACAGGTGATAGTAGCTGATCCTCTTCTGCTCTATCCCATTCAAACATTAATCTTCAGACAGCACAACAATCTCTGTCCAGATCTGTCTGTATTCATCCGGTGCCATCAGTCATAAACCTGTGAAGGTATTCATAGAGAAACTGGACTTTCAGAGTTTTTCTTCTGCTTGGTGTCGCCCAGATCTACATTTAAGACATGAATATTTTTTTGAATAGTGCGATCTTATGTTTTTTCTCCTTTCTTCTACTTAAATGGTTTTGTCTTGGAGTTATACAGTGGATTTAAAAACTGGCTTTAATTTACTAGAACTTCTTGTTAGCTTGCATTCCTATCAGAATCTTTCATCTCTAAAGCAGATTGCTTCATCAAAACTATTTATCAGTAAAATTTCAAAGATGCTTAAATTAAATCAGGGTGACAACTTGAATTCCTTCAGCCCCACAGAAAACATAATAATGTTGCTCTCCTTTCTAATTTTGTGTTCAAAACTTTTTGTTTTTCTTGATAGAGCAGCTGAAGAGAAGTAATCAGAAAAACATAGTTCCTATAGCAGAGCCAAAAGGAACATAACAAGCTGTTCTTAAGTCTGAAAACAGTTGTTATAGCCAGGGTGGACTTTCAACACACGTACGTCAACACTTGTACAGAAAGGGGTAAAAACAAATTTGTGGGTCTAGATCAATGGGAAGGTTGCTTACATGTTCAACTGGGGGTGATATATGTAAGTAAAGACTAGTAGCCCAGACCCATGGTAAATATCAACAATTTAAAAGGTCAGAGTTTCTGAAATAAGGACTACAATGTATGTCTCTCTAAACAATAAAATTCACCCATGCTTAACTGGTGTACAGTGAGAGTATAATAAATACAAAACACATCTTCATATTAGTTGGGAAGGAAGAAGTGCTTACCCAGATTTTAGAGGCAAAGTCTTCCAGCATCTCATGTATTGTACTTCTAATTGTATAATACCTATTTTACTCCATGTGTTTTCTGCTTCGTTTGATATACTTGGGTTTCCAAGGGGTTAATTCAAACATTAATACAGACAACATGACAGTTTGATAAATAGTTTAATGGCTTTGTAGAACAGAAAATAGAACTTTAAATTCTGTTATGTTGGTGGATGACTGAATATGACCCAGCCATGGCACTCACAGCCCAGAGAGCCAAACGTGTCCTGGGCTGCATCCAGAGCCCCGTGGGCAGCAGGGGAGGGAGGGGATTCTGCCCCTCTGCTCTGCTCTGGTGGGACCCACCTGGAGCACTGCATCCAGCTCTGGGGTCCCTGCACAGGAAGGACAGGGACCTGCTGGAGGGAGACCAGAGGAGGTCCATGATCAGAGAGGGCTGGAGGGCCTCTCCTACAAGGACAGGCTAAGGGAGTTGAGGTTGTTCAACCTGGAGAAGAGAAGGCTCCATGGAGATCTTACAGTACCTTCCAGTACCCAAAGGGAGCTTCAGGAACAATGGGAAAGACTCTATCAGGAAGTGTGGTGATGGGATGAGACGTAGCCATTTTAGACAGAAAGATAGATTTAGATTTGACTTTAGAAGGAAATCGTGTATTGTGAGGGGGGTGAGGCATGGTAACAGGTTACCTGGAGAATTTGTGGATGCCTCATCCCTTCAAGTATTCAAGGCCAGGCTGGATTGTGGCCCTGAGCAGCCTGATCTAGTGGAAGTTGTCCATGCCCATGGAAAGGAGGCTGGAAGGAGATGATCTTTAAAGTCTCTTTTAGCCCAAACCATTCTATGATTCTGTGATAAATGTCTGGTAAAATGACATTAAAGTTTTGTTTGGCACATTTGTTTGTGTGAAAACTGCAAATTACTTATTTACTACACACTGTGTTGTAGAAGATTGAAAATCCTGATTGTGAAATCATTGTGCTAGAAGAAAAAATGGATATACTTATGTTAAAGCTTCAAGTCAGCTTCTTATGGTTTAAAGATCCATGATTCCGGTTATAGCTGCCATTTACATTCTATACATTAAGAAGATTTGATTTTAACTTTTCATGACAGTCTTGAGGAGTGCAGTAGTGCACTGCATTTATGTAGGAAGAAATAAAATAGAAAATACATGTCATGATATGCCATTATTGCACAACCTCTCAAAAAAAAAGGTAGTAAGAGGTAGTTTTAGGGAAATAGCAGCTCAAGTTTGTGAAACAGAATATTGAAATAAATTACAAAAGGTAATCTCATCTATCTTTTGAACCTTTGTTTTAGTGCAACTAAAGTAATTCTGAATTTGCTATGCACATGTGATCTGCCTCTCCATTCCCTGAATGAATTTGTATTCGTGCAGAGGAGATGCTTTTTCGTGAAGGATCATTCCTTGTATTCCTCCCAATATGATACCAAAAACAATGTCTGGAGATGTTGCACATGAAGTTTCAACAAACAGGTGCACTACCTGTGATAAATTGTTTTATTGTCTAATGAACATAAAGTAATTTGATCCTGCTCACCCTTCAGTGAAAAAAGTTGACAAGAAGCTGAAGACCACACCAGCATGTGCTTTGCAACACACGTCAGAGGATAATTTATCATGCAGGTACATGTTGAAGAGCCTAAGCCATGACACTTGTAGAGGGGATAATGGGTTCTCATATCTTTTGGACTGTGTCAGAGGAAACAGGGCTGGGCGAGATGGTGCAATAGAGTGTTCCAACAGCTTTCTACTGCTGTTGTCATGCCACCATCCCTTGATCTGAATGCTGCTAAAATGAAGCAAGGCTCTCTAAACATAATTCACTGTCATTGGCATTGCTGCCTTTCTTAATTCTACAAGACAAAGAAAATGAAATTAAGAAATACAGAGTAAAGCTACCTCAGAGAGCAGATGTGACTTTATGAGGCTGAGAAGTGATATCCAGCAGTATAACTTCCAGTTATCACCAGAAAGTAATTATAAAAATTTCTGGAAAAGCTACCTCAGGTAATAGAAGCCACTGTTCGGTGCATTACTGAAATGAGTTCTATTTCTTCCTAGGAGACTCCCTCATATTTATTTTCTCTGAAATTTAACTCCTTTTAGTTAAGGACAAGCTTAAGCTTCACAGCAAACAAAATTTGTATACATATACATATATCAAGCTTTGCAAGTGAAAAAACATTAGTATTTATCTAGTCCTACCTGAAACTACAAGGAAGAGTTTTCCCTGTCTGTAGATTTTTGTTTTCGTCTCAAACATTACAGGTCTGTCTGCAACTCAGACATTACTATTTAATAGTACAGTATGTTCTCTGCTTCTACTACTGTGTCAGAGGTATATGGCATTGACTTGGTGCCTTAAGCAAACAAAAGAGTAAAAGAATAATCAGATAGTTGATAAAAGGATTTTCAGTTAGAGTAGACTTTGACTTTTGTAATTCTTTGCAAATACCAGTTCATTTAGGGTTACCTTATTTGTGCAAAGTGAGAACTACTTGTGATGAGTTCAAACCCAGCCTGTTCATTGACAGGGTGGATCTCATTAGCAATTTAATGTGATTGAAATTATGAACCTTCAATGTTACAATAGAATGCTATTCAATATTAAATTTCTTCACCAGTTTATCTCTTGGCATTCAAAGGAGTACAAACTTAAAATAGGCTAAAAGAATCACTTTTATCATGGCCACTGTTTCTTTACATGAAAGCTACTGTAATAGCTCATCCCCATTAAAATAAATATGAAAATAAACTCATGGAGATCTGCAGCTGCAAAGACATCCTTTCCCTATCAGCTGACCTTTAGGAGCTTGAGGCATATCCAAGCTTCCCCTAATCAGTACCAAATCCTCCTCTTGTTTCAGAATCATTACTAGCCTGAGATATCTTTATCCTGAAACATCATAGAAGAACTTTGGGTGCCCTCCCTCAGGTAATCAATACTACTTCACTACAGGCCTGACAAAAGCAATTTTCTTGGTAAAATAACAACTTAATCAAGGCTTGTGTCCTCCAGGTGGAGTCAGTCAAGAAATCAGAACTGACATGTCTTTCTGCTCTGAAATGCTGAGAGAAATACAAATTCATCTGAACATAAAAAAAAAAAAAAAAAACAAAACAGTGATAAAAATATCCTTCGGATATTCTCATTCTTACCAGAGGAGACAGAGAACAGGTATTTTCATCAGGCAGAAGACAGATCAGAAAAGCCTGAGAGATGCTTTAGACAACATGGCTAGCCAAACCAAGAGGAAGACATACCCAAAGACAAACACCTGGAAAGGTAAGAGGGGCAGGAGGGTATCCAACAGGACTATGAAACAAATAGATTTTAGCAAGCAGGTAATGGGAACAGAGGAAACAACCAAGTACAACAGCAGTGAGGGAAAAGGGTCAGGCACCAGGAATGAGGAAACCAAGGCAGCAGGAGGGTCAAGACTGAAGTGGGGGCAATCAAAGGAGTAACAGACACAGAGGAGTGGACATCAGGCACTCCAGGACATGAGACGTGCCTACATCCAAGGTCACACTGAGGAGGAAAAAACAAGTTGTACAATCCCAACATATACCTTGTATTTACAAATCATTGTACAGCCTCCTGGGACAACCTGCAGCTGCAGAAATATTACACAACTGTTCCAATAACAGGCTGTGGACAAGTGCAGATCTCACATCCTCAGCAAACATAGGAGAGGCTTCCAGTAACCAGAGGACTGGTTGCAAATCACAATGTAGTCTTATAACATGCACAGAGGTTCGATTTTTCCCCTCCACCTTCCCGTGACCATTAATGGGCAAAGAGATCCAGCATTTAAAGCATATGCTATGAAGAACCTGGGTCTCAAGGACAGCTTTATTCCAAGGATGGATTTAACCATGGTGATCATGAGGAGGGCTGAACAGTCACAGATGTAAATAATGCTTTCTAATTAAAAAAACCAAACAAACAACACCAACAAAAAACCAAAAAAAATCCACTCCAAAAACCCCCCTGGAAATTAAAAAATGTTATATATTATACACAGAACTACACAGGGTTCCAGATGTTGTCCAGCTAATTTTATGGAACTCTCTATCACAAGAGACACTTACTACTGATATATTGCAATATTAGAGATTTTTTCCTTTATCTCTACTGTTTTCGTAATGCCTTATGGTTCAGAGTTGCAGAAATTTATATAAAAAAACCCACAGACCAGTGAATCTTCTTTGTAGTTTCAGATAGGACTAAATAATTCTGGGCAACAGAAAAATTCTTGATGATGTCCTTAGTGTAGTGAGATTCTGATGGAATTCATTAGGAATACAGGAATGAAAGATTTAATTCTCTGAAGAAATACCTGGGCTTATTCATTTACAGATACCAATTGAAATCTGGGATGTCAGCCCCTTGTACCGCCATCTAAAATACTATTTGAAAAGGGATGGCAGAAAGAGCTGTCAAGGGATCTTTCAGACTAGAACATACCATTGGGTCCATACCAGATGCTAAAATACATTGGTGCTTATGGAAATGTGTAGATTTCCCACCACCCAGACTGGTACTCAGTGTTGAACTGTAAGTGAACTGATATATAGACATACATTTTTTTAGATGCAAATTCTATTCTTGGCTAGATTTTGAAAATTATGCTAAAATATTTATTCAAACTTGATACTTTAGTTATGGAGGCAATATTTCTTAATTAGATTTTATGATTTAATAACTAAAGAGTATGCAATATTTCAGAAGTTCACAAAGTCCCCTGTTCAACTGATTGTTCAGAGTGCTTTTGAAGTTTCTCACTAAGTATTTATACACTCTACCCTGTTTGTACAATCTGATTCTCCAAAGGACACGGCCTACCCATGCTTATTTCACATGTTCATCCCAGTTCATGTAAAGAACACCCTGCCTGGTGTTACTGACAAACACAAAATCATTTGATTATGACAGTCTTAAAACAGACCCTATTTCAACCTTTCAATTCTTAGAGCAGGCTTTAAAAGCAAGGTAGATACAGACTTTTTAATAGGGCCTGCAGTGATAGGACAGGGGGGTTTTAAAGGTTTTAAACTAGAAGAGGGCAGTTTCAGGCCAGGTATAAGGAAGAATTTTTGTACAATCATGATGGTAAAACACTGGAAGAGGTTGCCCATAGAGGTGGTGGATGCCCCATCCCTGAAAACATTCAAGGCCATGTTGGACAGGGCTCTGAGCAACCTGGTCTAGTTGAAGATGTCTGGGCTGATTGCCAGGGAGGTTGGACTAGAGGACCTTTACAGGTCCTTTCCAACCCAACCCATATAATACTATGATTTTATAATTCATTAACAACAGTTTTTGTTAAAAAATAAAGACACGAATAAGGTTGTTGCACAACATAGAGGTACTTGAGATAACCGAATGAGATGAAAACAGCCTAAGAAATGCAACGGAGCTTTGTTCATAAGCATATTGCCCACAGTACATGGCACTGCATTGTGAGATGAAGAGTACCTGAGTTAGTTTTAGATTCAGGCATTTTAAATGACTGTATGAGGGAATTCTAATTGGTTTCCAAATATTTACCTGTTGACCTATCTAATACTAAAGTAAACAAAGCTACATAATTTTTTGTACATCAAGTAGAGGCGTTATGTACAAGTAACCTGTGGGTCATGGTCAATGGCAAGTTGGATATGAGCAGTGCCCTGGCAGCCAGGAGGGCCAGCCCTGTCCTGGGGGGCATCAGGCACAGCACTGACAGCCGGGCAAGGGAGGGGATTGTCCCGCTCTGTTCTGAGCTGGGGCAGCCTCACCTCGAGTGCTGGGGGCAGCTTTGGGTGCCAAAGGGAAAAAAGACATTTAACTACTAGAGTGTCCAAAGGAGGGTCACAAAGAGGATGAAGGGCCTTGAGGGGAAGCCATATGAGAAGAGGCTGAGGTCACTTGGTTTGTTCAGCCTGGAGGAGACTGAGGGGAGACCTCACTGCAGTTACAGCTTCCTTGTGAGGGGAAGATGAGGGGCAGGCACTGATCTCTTCTCTGTGGTGACCAGTGACAGGACCCAAGGGAATGGCCTGAAGCTGAGTCAGGGGAGGTTTGGGTTGGATATTAGGGAAAGGTTTTTCACCCAGACGGTGTTTGGGCACTGGAACAGGCTCCTCAGGGAAGTGATCACAGCACCAGCCTGACAGAGCTCAGGAAGTGTTTGGACAATGCTCTCAGGCACATGGTGTGGCTCTTGGGATGTCCTGTGCAGGACCAGGAGTGTGACTCAATGATCCTTGTGGGTCCCTTCCAATTCAAGATATTCTATGATTTTATGATTCTAATTCCTGCCTATTAATCATTAATGAAACTTGGTTGCAGGAATAATAAAGGAAATCCCACCATTCCTATGGCAAGTGGCTAAACTGACCAGAGTCATTAATCTGGTTTGTAGAATATCTGACCCTGACATGTCCCTTTAGATAGTACTTGAACAGCCAGCAGAAAGCTAGGAATGTCCAGAATTTATTAAGAATGACTGAAAAAAGAAACCTAATTTTGCATGTAATATATAGCAACACAAACATGTGGCTGAAGAAAAAAATGCAAAATTATCAGGGAAATTAAAGTAAAAGCAGAAGAACTTGAAAAATAATAAAACATATAATACAAAAAAACTCTCTTTAAAGACAGACGCTTGACAGAATCCCTCAAACAAAATGTCCTTGACAGTTAGTATGGATGAGGGACATTATTAACATATGGTGTAAATGCAAGTCCACGCTTATTCCAAAAGATCAGTGAGAATTTCTGGCTAGAGAATAATACAGATCTTTTTCTTCCTATTTGAAAGCATGGCTATCATCAGAGTAGTATTCCAGATTTTTATGAGGCCAAGTCCAAAACTTTTTCTATAGGAAACAAAACCACTTGAAAATAAAAATATTTGGATAATTTGAAGGCAGCAAGGCTCACAAAACCAATGGAAAAACAGAAATAATCATTCTCCCAGGAACTACAAAACTATAAATGTGCATTTAAAAAGATTAAGTCTAATGTGCCTCTCAGTTTCAGACTGTTAAGCTGGCACCCTGGAAACAACTAACCTTCCAAGAACACGAAAGCACACATTTAGAAATGCTCAGAAAGGCACAAATTTGCCATTCTAGGAATGGAGGCCTCGAAACTCAGTTTTGTGCATCTTGATTCACCCACCCCGTGGCACTGAGTTCTGTGCAGCTGAAGTGATAGACAAAATGATAGTTTGACAACAGAGCTGCAAAGGTGAGAAGAGAATCTTGAATCCCTCTGGAAAGAAAGACCTGTGATGTCCCTTTGAACTTGCAGAGTGAGACAGCTCCCTGTGCGCTGGGCCTGCAACAGAAAAAAAATCTGTTGACCCTCAATTGAAAAGTTATCTAAAGTGTGAATCACCGTTCATTTGTACCTGTGATGTAATTACATGACAGGACCTTTGTCAGTCCCTTGCTCAAGAATTTCAAAGATTATGTAAATATATAAACCCCCCTCTTCCTTTTAGAAGTGGATTTCTCAATGAGCTTTCAGAAAGATGGGACTGTAGTATGGAGATTCTTCATAAATTTATCCTGAGGAACAATAGTTGGTGAAAAAGAAATAGTTCATTGGCTTTACACAAAGCAAGACCCATCACACTTATTCTTTGACGTACTTGATTAAATTTATGTACCAAAAAAAAAATCTCTGGAGAAATCAAATTGTTAGCTCCTTGTATGTGCAGGTATATCCTTTTAATTTAAATAGCATTTCTTTCTTCTTGTCTTGTGAAGATTTCCAACTTACTCATCTATAAATTATGGAAATAATTTTGTCTTATAATTGGTATTCCTTTTGTTCTCTAGCGGGTAATCAGAGATTTCCAACAGACTGAGGGAGGAGGCAACCCAAGAAAAATAGCAATTTATTTCTAGGAATGCTATGAACTGCTCATTACAAAAACCTTTATTTTGCTTGACATATCTCCTTATTTGCAAAGGAAGGAGAGCAATGTAGAACAGTCAGGGAACACAAGCAGCTCCTACTGGCAAGAAATGGGGCAATTAAACAATTACACTTTTCTCCATGATTCTCCAGCAAAAGCAAGATAAGCATCTTTATACCTGAACAGAAAGGTTTTCTATGCGTTTTGTGAAGAAATATCATTTTCTCATTCCTGCCACTTGCCTTCATGAAATAGTTAGGTACTGTTAGCAGCTACTTCTTAATGTCCTTTAAACTTTTACTACTAGTCTACACCATTTGTTTTGAAACACACACGCTCTAAAACTGGGATTGTAAACATCAAGCTATTGATGTGTAGCCACTAATAGGAAAAATGAATTACCATCACCAAAACTTGGCTTTATCATGAAATGGCCCCTTTATACAATGTGCTACTCTACAAAGAGTGCTGATATCAAAGTCTAGGAAACCTGTTGCCCTTTGAGAGCTAATGTTTTCCTGAAAAGTAAGTTACAGTTAAAATCGTGGTGTTGACAATCGGATCATTTTTCCCTCTCTTTCAAAATACATTGCAGTGAAATCCTGGAAATAATAGACACATGCTTCACACAAATGTCTCAACTACACTTCTGTGTCCTACAAAACTAGGTAGAAGGGTATTCTTTACAAGTTATTCCATATTATACATATCACACCAATTTGAACAAAAAAGCCAGAAAACAACAACAACCGCCCCCCGCCTCCCCCCCCAATAAAACTATAAAACCCGGAAAACTATTCAATCATCTAAAGTAATGGAATAATTTATACAACTGAACAAATGAAAAAAGGGTAGAGGAAGAAATGCATTATTTAAGGGCTGAGGAATTGAAATCCAGAGGTTGCACAATCCTGGAGTTGGAGTTTTAGTCATATAATAAATTACAGAAAGCTCCTTGAAAGCTGGTCAACATAAATTATAATATTAATACACATATTAAGCTAAATTTCTAAACTGTCTGCTGCAGTACTAAGTATGTATTCTCAGGACTTAAAAGTAGAGGATCACACAAATATTTTTAGAGGCAAATATCTGAATTAATTTGAATTCCATAAATCTGCTTGACTTAAAAGGAGGGCCATTTCTCTCTCAGCAGAGGCTTTATCTTATTTGAAGAAAGGAAGAGTGATTCATTAACTTCATCATGCTTTGTGTCAGGCTACATGAAAACAATGACTCCCTGAAGGCAAATCGGTTTTATTTTCCTGAGATGGAAAGAGCAATAACTGGGAGGCTCAATAACCTGTATGCAGCATAAGATACTAGGCAAAAGTCCTGCTGATAAAATTTCCCTATCTAATGTGGGCAAACGAAAAATAACGTTAAAAGTGGCATTCCAGAAATGAAGAAGAAATCTTGTCCTGAGGCAAGTGGGCAGAAATTTTTTTCCATTATATTCAAGAAGGCAGCAGCATTATGTCCTCACCTTACTTCCATTTATTGTCACCAGTCTGTCACTGTATTTATGGTATGAATCACTTCTGCTGTTGCTTTGTTGGCGGCACTGGCAGAAGTCCCAATTAGCACTGTCGAGGCTGAACAGATTTAATACATACTAGCATTTGGTCTGTTTCAACCAGCAATAGAGAGAAGGAAAAATGGTTCTTAGAGAAAAGTGACCTTAAAAAGTACTGTATTACTTCCTTTCTATGTCTGTTTTCTTTATTTCTGTACACCCACGGAACAAAACTTAAAAATAAAACCAGGTAGGCAGACCTGATATCCCAGTGCCAAGGAGGCCTCCCCTTTTCAACCTTTTGCACAGTCTGCTCGGACATCGTTCCCAGATGGAACAATTTCAGTGTCTGTATCTCAGCACACTTGAAAGTGTCTCTGTGACTGTGTTCTCTGTGCTCTGTGTGTAAGCCCCACCCGGGAGCAGAACTCTTGATTTGTTGATCTCTCTGGTGAGCTCAAACAAAATAGGTTTTCAGGGTTTTTTTGTTTCTTCCTCATTAAGCCTCAGAATTTGTTTTGTTTCAGATATATACCCTATGGCAGAAAACCAAGCAAATCAGATTTCAGCAGGAGGAAGCACACAACACAACTGTGACAATTACAATTGAGTGGGCTAGGATTTGTTGCTAGTGTATGGCTTAATTAAATAGAACCCAATTTTAAAAGGTTACCCTGTGTGCAGCTGTTAATATGTAAGCACTCAGTACTGAAGGTGGAGAAAAGCTTCAAGGCAATTAATTCATTTAAACAACAGCAAAAAAAGCACCTAAAGAGAAAATTGGAATTGATTTTTTTTTTTAAATTCTAGTTTTATTAGTTAGAACCAGGTCCTTAGGTAGCAGATTTAAAATCTGTAGGCAGAAAAGTACACTGTGAAGTCGAAAAACTCTTAGACCCATATTCAACAGCAGAAGGAAACAGAATATGACAGAAAATATTTTTACACAACAAGTAAAAGCTGAGCCTGCCAAGGATGACTACAGTTGCAGCTACCTTACTGCCAACAGTGCATATGTTTCATATGGGCAGCTGAATGCTCCCTATTCAGTGTGTAAGAATCCTGTTCTCCTGGCCTATATTAACTGCAAATGCTCTAAAATTTTCTGAAACAGAGCCATACAGAAACCGCTCACATATAATTACTCCCTGCTCTGTAAAACTTCTGAAGGGTTTTTTACACCTGTCTATGGGCTATTGTTCTTAGTATTCCAATGAAAAGATAGTTGCCTTCACTTTAAATTCAGAGAAAACAGCCAAAACCCAGTAATTCCAAATATGACTAAATTACATCCTAAGTGGGCTTCTTGGCAAGCCTAGAGAGTCCAGATGAGGTATAATGTGAGAATATGTTAGGTCTCCCTGCTGGTCTCCATGCCCAGATTTTCTCCTTAGAAACAGTGTCCATATATGTGCGTGTGTGGATGGAAAACAGCACAGATTTTGTCCTACAGGGAATCAACGTGCTCATGGCAAGTGTCCAGGTCTGGAAACTGGGAAGATTTCCCGGATCCCAAAGTACAGACATAGACACTGAGAGACAGGGTCTGGCTCCTCAGTTCTCTGGTTTTCATAATCCAGTTGTCCAAAAGGGTCTGAAAACTGGCCTAAAAATCTTCACTGTCCTCTGGTTTTTGATAAAAGCCGTCTTCAGGAAAGAAAGAAGAATTGTGAATTCTGGCATGAAAAGCTTCAGATGCCAGCTCTCAGGTCCTTGTGTATCAGTTTGTTCAGAAATCAAAATAAGGACCCATATAAGCCTCTGTCTTGATTAAGACAGGGAGAAAACATCCACCACTAAAGCAAAGCACATGAGAAAACACATTTCGGAGGAAAAACTGTGGTACAGCTGTTGAACAGCATCTGTAAGTAGAACAAACAATATAATCCTTCTGTAGGCTTAGGAGAGAGCATTCAAAATTAAAAATACACGGAAGAGAGATATCTACGCCCAAATATGCCACCAAGACATGAAAAATCCATATATTTGCAGCCAATACAACGGCTACAGACAGTACATTGTTTCCTCATGTCAAATGAATTTGTTACCTATGTAGTCTATGGAAAGATTTCTACTGTTTTAAATCACCATTTTTGAATATCAGAGGCTTTTCCAGGCACTTCTCACAACAAATATTAAATCACTCCAAAACTCAAATTCAGTGGTTTTACATCAAATACTCAACAAGTTGTACAAGTAATATATAAAAACAAACACTTTCACATCTCACTGAAACTCTAGATAGCACTTTTTTCTTAAGAGGTTTTTCACACAAAACATTGACAAAACTACTTTGCTCACTATGTGGATCAGTCAATAAAACAATAAATGAAAGTGATGTAGTAGTATAACAATATTCTCCCATTTTCTTCACTGAAAATATTCAAATAAATAATTAGGTCAGACTCATTTGGAATGATAGTGATCTAATCCATCCATTAAGGTTGCACTTTTCTCTCCATACTTCTGACCATCAGAAGACAGTTAATGTGGCTGATAAAAATGTTACATGTAGATCTCCTTCAGGCTACTAGTAACTTCATCTACTTCAGTGTCAGTTGCCAAGCGAACCAACAAACTGAGTCTATGATAAACAGGGTAATCAATTTTAGTTATTTCTTCTGCCTTTCTCTACTAAGCCAAAATGTCCTTTTATCTCATTAAGCTAATCCAGCACGGGTTTGGTCTTTTGTTCATTTAATACAGCTTTTTCAAAAAACAATCCCTCTGCTGCATCATAACAGTAGAGCTTGACAGCTGGGTGAACTGAAAAATAGCCATATTCACAAATTGCAAATCAAAGCTTGTAAAAGTGGCACAGCTCTTAGTAACTGACTTAAGAAATGTCCAGCCCTTGAAAGGCAGATAGGCAGTGTGGACATACCACTGGAATTAATTTGTTCTTTGTTTTTTTAATCTACAGCTATATAGAGCTAGCTGAACTGAGAAGAAACAAACCAGAAGGAAGCTAATTGTGGGCTCATACTTTTAAAGACACCTAAGAAGAGCTTGATGGAGTAGAATAACAATGAGATGTAAATCTAGAAAAACATTTTGGAGCAAATTGTTAGTGGAAAAAGTCTTGCTATTATAGTCTTAGCATAGACAGCTAATGTGGTTACCATTCGAAGTCCCTAAACAATTGTCTGAATATCTTTGGATGTTTTCATCCCCCTCTTCTGCTGACAAAGTCAGTAGGACTGTTGGAAGGACTGTTTGGAAACTGCTGCCAATGAAAAAGGTTGGTTTTGCTGTTTTGTTCATAACAGCTAGACTTAAAGGTGGCACAGAATAGGTAACTACAGCCCTTCCCTGGCTTCCATATCTTCCCAAAAGGTTTAGGTTTTGAATCAGAATTCAATTCCATTGAAAATTTCCTGGAATATCCTTTTGATGAACATGATTAGTATTTGGATTGACTACCTTAGGAAAGAATAAGAATCCTTCCAGAAGTATCCACTCAGGCCTGTGTCTAAACACTGATATCCATTAATTCTACTTTTATAATGCTATCAGATATTTATTGTATTTTTATGGCATACACGGAAATATCCCAGATAAACAGATAATAAACTTTTGGAAAGGTTTGTTTAAAAGCTGCCTGGGATAAATATGTAGTTAAAAGATTTAGAATTGGAAGATCCTACCCTACTAGTTCTGGCTTCTTAAACTCCTACTCTTGGCAAGATGTTACCATAGGGAATGGCTTTGAACAGTCCTGAGACCTGATCTCTCTGCAGTAGTTCTGCCAACCTTCATCAGGCTGGAATACCACACCAATGACACCAAAGAGCTGGAATGTGTTTGGCAAATTGCTCAGTGCCCAAATCACCCAGTCATGACCTAAGAAAAAAAAATCTCCTCAGTGTTTAGAATATAGACAATTCAGAGATTTTTTTTTTTAATGGACTACTATCACGTTCCGTGCCGTAAATTATTTTCTTTCCCCTGATGCGGGAATTTTAATACCTTTTGCCAGGTGCCGTGAAGAATAGGACCTTCAGTCTTCTTAGCCTGCAGATAGTTGTTTATTAAGTCTTACCAGAGAAATGTAGCCCATAGCCAGGCGTTAGACATAGCACAGAGCAAAGAATGCCAAGAATGGCTGCTTATCTTGATTTCACACTCTTTTTAAAGGTAAATCACCCAATTAAAACTTAAAATGAAAGATATTTTATTTTTTCTACCAATGCTCAATGATTCACCCTGTCTCGTAGACAGGAATTGCGGAACTTTATCCAATCATTCCAAATTACCTTGACTGCAGGATGTGGAGTATTAGAAGAAGAGGAAGAAGAAGATCTAAAAGACAACTATTATCCTCCATTTTGAAGTTTTTTGCTTTTATCTATTTACTATATTAACCAGCCTAAAAAGTCTAGATTTTTCACCCTGTGACAATCTTACATAATATCCCATCACCTAATTCACACCAGTGTAGGTTTTAATTCTTCCCTGAGAGTATATAGTTTCCTCCATGGACAAAGGTCAGAAATGCCGATGTACAGAGGGGTTTTTATACTTAAAAACAGGCAGAGGGATATTCACTGCATTCTGGACTCCAACAGACTACCCTCATATTCAAAGGTCAAAAGGTCTGTTGAGTTGTCCCATTAGCAGATTACCTTTTGAGCCCTTTCACCTGGCTCTTACCCAAGAAAACAAATTTTTACCAGGAGCCCTGTGCACTTCCTCTGGACAACAATTCTACAAGTTCTATGAATATTCCGGCCAATATTAAGACATTCTACTTGTTGTTGTTATTATTGTTATTGTTATTATTATTATTATTAATAATGATAAATAATAGTTAGTATAATAATTATTGTAATTAATACAGATTTTATTAATATTTTTAATTAATTAATATATAATAATAATAATAATATTTTATTGTATTTTGTGATAAGCCATGAAAAAAGAAATGCCATGAAACACTTCTATAAAAAGTATAGAACATCTTTACTCTTTTTATGCTAAGATTTTTGTGCAGTTTTTATCAGATCTTCAATTTTTAAGAGAGAGAGAAATAATTTGTCATGTTATAGTCTACTTACAGGGCCATTATTAAAGCATCACAACATTTTAAAAGCATGTTTAGCATTTAACACT
The DNA here is from genome assembly GCA_013399195.1 of Dicrurus megarhynchus. Taxonomy (NCBI): domain Eukaryota; kingdom Metazoa; phylum Chordata; class Aves; order Passeriformes; family Dicruridae; genus Dicrurus; species Dicrurus megarhynchus. Next base: position 637,627 of record VXAD01010504.1, read on the forward strand.
GCTCTCTGTTGCTTCGTTAATATTTCTTAAATGGCAACATAACTAATAATGCAAATTAAAGTCATTAAAAAGCAACTGATGTTTAAATATAAACCATTCCTTTAACACTCTAACTAATCTCTTCTTTTGTTGATGGGAGTAAAGAAAGGTAATTTCCATTCCTTTGATTTAGCAATTCAGGTTAACCAGATAAAGGAGACCTCTGAGGAACAGATAATTAAAATTACAAGTTGCAATAATTGGTCGGTTTGCAGGACAGCCTCAGTAGATGGCCCGACCTTTTAGTACTCATCAGGTTCTGTTGAACCTTAGCAGTAACAGAAATGTGCAAAATAAATTTAAATATATGATAAATGTGCTGTTAACACCTTCAAATGCTTCAACATCTCCTTCTGGACTTATTTTATTCTGATGCTCTAGCAGCACTGAGAGACTGTTGTTACTATTGGGGTTTTTTTCTGCATGGCGAATTGTGTCCACTGTAGAGCAATCAACTGTGATTCTAAGCACTGAAGAGGGGTTTTCTATCTCCATGGCCTCTGAGGAGCTTTAGCTGCTGGATGTCCTGGTGATGCCATTTGGAGAGATAGAAATTCAAGACTCATCAGTGATTTCTAAACAGTACATCACAGAATGTGCTGACCACAAGCACCACATGGCTGTGAGAAATGTTGTACTTTGGTTCCAGAGTGCCCTCTTAATTGTCACCATTCACTGTGCCTTGGCTCAAACCACGGGAAGAACTAAGAGCATCCAACCTCGTTTCCTTTCAGACAATGTCAGTCTGGAAGAGCTTCTCTTCTCTCCTCTCCTTCCATGCAAATTACTGTCACAGGTACTGCCACTGGCAGGATCTCGTTAAAGCTTGTCATTCCTGCCCAAGCAGAACTGGTTCCAGAACTGGGGACCCGACCAACAAATGCAGGAAGCTTCATTCTCAGAACAAGATTTATCTGTAGTTCTGGGCTATAACCTCTCTTTCTGTATGCGTTGCTTTGCAAGTAAGAGGGGATGGGAGGGCTGTGAAAGACAATCTGATGAGCATACAGATGAGCAAAGTCCTCCACGTAAGAGGGGGCAGTAGCAAGTGTATGAATGGGAAGAAATGTGACTCATAATCATGAATTTTTGGTTCAGTCCAATGCAGTTTGATTTCACTCTTTTTTCTGGGCATGATCCTTCTTCTTGTCCCTCTCTCTTCATGTCTTCTTCTCTCTTTCTATTTGTATTTGCTTATTCATAAGGAGAAATTGGTCCTTACGGAAAATGTTATCTCATCTGCTCTGTACTTCAGCTAAGGCATATCTGACTAAAGGACAGTGCAACAAAGGGAGCCCTAGTTATGTGCTTAGAAGCTTGCAAAGTCCAGTCCATGGTGGGATAAATGAGTGGCCTCAGGAAAGTTTTAGCAAAGATTTGCAACAAAATAAATCTGGATCCAGACAAGACTCTTCTTTTAAAGTCATTTTGAGGCTGATAAGTCAGTTTATTTGCCTCCTCTCCTGTGTAGGCAAAACTAAACTGATGTATTAAATTCTTAAAGGCGCCTATGCCTTCATCATTACCGTCCTTCTTCACCCCCAACTTCCTCTCTTGGCTACTAATATGTAGTTAAGACTGAAATAAAGTACTAAAATATTTATCTGTAGATAACAGCAATCTTAAAGGCCCCCGATGTACTTGTCCCTTCTTTACCATGCATTAGATTGAAAATACATTCCTGGGAATTACCATAGTCTTAAGAAATTCTGGTTAGACTTTAAATTATTGGTTTTATCTTTTGACCACAAGCAAGCAATTTAAGGTATTCTACTTAATCATTTATGCTGCTGTGAATTTCATGTTTTCAAGCTGATATAAATTAAAATACAGCTCATATAATCAATTTTAACACACTTAAGGTTTTAGAGCATTCCATTTCTTACACCTATAGAAATAATTATTTTTCAATTTTGAATTTATTATATGCAGTATAATTATTTGATCTTTCACAATTATCTGTATTGGTTGAAACAAATACCAGGTGCCATAACACAAAACCACCCCACAATAACTTTATAACTAATTAAGAAACTGAGCATTTATTTCCCACCTGCTTGTAGAGTCCACAATGTCCAGAGTCAGCCCTGTGCTAAACAATCTGTGCTCCCTTTAATGATGTCCATTTAATTACGAATGAAACCATGATATCATAAACTAACAGACACAAAGTAATTTTTTTTACAGAAAACCTAAAAGAATACCACCAGAAAATCAGGCCTGCCATATTTTTTTTTTTCAAATTATTACTGGCCATCAAACGTGCAGGTTGCAGACAAGATTTTTCAGACATGTTCACTAGACTCTAACTTTGCCTTGAGCTCCACATTTTCTTACACTGTTTTGATTTGGGTTTTTTTTGTAATAGATACATGTTATGAGATGTAATTGGAAATCTGCCTGGGGTAGAGGAACATGTCTATCTGGAGTGGATCAGTATTTGCACCCTGATTTGCACTTCTCTGGCAAACACCAGCTATAGAATACCCATGAAATACTTTTATACCTCATCCCAGACCAACAAAACTTAACATAAAAAATCACACTAGCCGTGATGACATTAATCATGTGCTAAAGTGTGTGTCAGGATAAGGCCTGACAACAGAGGAAGCCTGTGAAAAGAACACAGATAATTGTCACAACCAACAAAGAAGTTATTCATAACGCAATAATACTCATCATGTGCAAAGACGGTGGCATCTAGCCCCATCTAACCACTATTTTGCTCAGATTTGAAAGCACTGAAAACTATTAAATGCCCACTTATTCCTTAACCCATTTTGTGCCAATGTACACTATGAGACATTCTATTATGTGATGGGAAAGAAAAATTAATGACAACTTACAGCATTCAGTGGGGGCTGGGGGGTGTGGATGGTGAAAGGGGAAGAAGGAAAATAAAAAACAGGCAATTTTTATGGTTTTAGCTTGGACATCTATTTAATCTCAAATATTCAGCATAATGAGTTGAAATAAAACAGTGAAGAAATTTTATCTCCTTTTCAGGATTAGTTGGTATACCCTCTTGTTAGCTGCCTGGTTTAGGATTCAAGTTAATATTTCAAAATAACTCCTGCAGGCAAATTGTTTTCACTATCTGATGAAAGACAGTGAGCTCGTTTACATGGTGATATTTAGCCTGTGACACTTTTACAGCACTCTGACAGTTTGCAAAATAGAGTGGCCTCTGCAGCTTTTTGAGGATGATAATTACATTGCTCCATTTCATTTATTTAGGATGTACAGGCACAGTTATCTTTAAATGGTTGAAATTGCCTGACGCTGAAAAATAATTCCACCCTGCTTTACTTGTAATTGATCTAGCTGGAATAATCATGCATTTCATACCTGTATCATCCTTTCATATAAGTAATCGATCTGAATGACGCTAACTAATACAATACAAGAGAAATAAACTTTAAATGTTGAGGTTTCCACCACAGGAAACATCGTTGTTTGTGTTCAGTTTGACAGACCTCACTCATTAGGTGACAATCAAATGGCAAACAGAGGTTGGTGCTGACAGGTGACTGTTAATCTACACACCATGAGAGCTGTCAGCTTCCCCAAGGCATGGTCAGAGATAAACCTTCCTGTCTCTTGACAGTAATGCCCAGATCTTATCTGAGAAGCACAGCCAAACCTGTCCTGATAACGATTTCCATTAGGCAAACATCCACTTCTAGCCACTTGGAAGTGCTGTCAAGTTACCACTTTCATTCTTTAATTGTCAGTTAATGATCCAGTGATGAATTTTGCCCTGGATCTGTCTGAAAGACAAATATTCAGTGCCAACACTGCCTCTCAAAGCAATTAGCTGGACAACCACAGAAGCCAAGGAAATTTAGCTTGGTCTTGACTGATATTTCTGAAAGAGCAAAAGAGCTCAGAGTACCTGCTATTTCTAAACTAAAAAGAAAAAAGAAGGGAAAAAAGAGAAAATACTCAGAAAGGATAGAATTCAGACAATGTAGGGACAACTTGATCTTCACTGTGTGCTTATTTCTCCAGATCATTGACAAAAACACCGAATAAAACCTGTCCCTCACCAGCACTGCGGACTCACTTTCCATTACGAAAATCCCTAGCCTTCACTTCCTACACCTTAATCAGTTTCCAGTCCTCAAAAGGACCTGGCCCCCAAACCCATGGCAATTTACAAAAGAGAAAACACTCAGAATTTCAGTCCTATCCTAATTAAAATCAAGAATTGGGCCCTTTCAAAATTTTTCGTGTTATGTACGCACATGCACACACAGAATGAGGTGTTAATAATACAGGTCAGAGGGAAGGGGGGGAAGAGAGAGAGGGAAAGAACCTCTGCACTTATTCATTGCCTCTTTTTTCATCAGGGAGTGCTACAGAAACCATACTGGTGATCAGGAATATTAAATAGTGCAAGCACAGTACAGGTGGTCCAGTGCTCTAAAGAACACACACATAATTAGACCCTTGAACTAATAAACCATACTGTAAAGGGAGTTCCATAAGCACCCTAAGAATATTTCTTTTTTCAGCATTCTTGACCATAAAGAATGGCAGAAAGACAGCTATAATGAAAGAGCTCACAAAGTAAAACAATTAAGGTGCTATAGAAAATGTGATGTTGGAAAAATAAATGGCTGGGACAAATTACTGGTATCTAGGAAACCTGAAAAAAGTGAAGTGACAAGGTAAAAGAATTTGTTTTCTCCAGCTGTAATAATAAGTCAGGGAAGCTGCCGGTAAATACAACTGAGTAAGCCCTACCAAACTGCAAAATGAGATTGAGAAAACCACAGTTACATCAGAGAGAAAAAACCTTCCTAGCAGAAGTACCAAAATGACAGCCATAGCTTTGTTTGCCCAAAGACTATTCCAAAACAGGTAGGGATGATGACACTCATAAGATATCTGCATAAATAGAACATGAAAGCACACAGCAAAGATCCCTCAGAGAACAATCATCTCTTTCTGGTCAACTGAGTTTTTAAGCATGACCACAAAATGCTGTATTATGGAATTAGTCAGTATGTTATTTGGCTTCCAAAACAGGGACAAAGTGGTTGCAACATATATTAGAACCTAGCCATCACAAAACAACAACAACAAAAAACCTAACAAAACCAAAACAGAATAACCAAAAGCAAAGCCATAAAGAGTGAGAAAAAGGGACTATGAGACTGGAAATTCTTGTTGAAACATGGCATTTGATAGGCCATAGGCACAGAGGACATGAGGAACCCTATGTTTCTTTCTCAGGAACATGACTTCAAAATTATATTGTCACTTCAAGACTATTTTCTTCTTTTGTGCCATGCACAAATGCTGCAGATGTGTTGACTATAACAGTTTTGATTGTTATGCAAGACTGGCTGAGACGAAATATTTCTTCTTCATATTGAGTGGGCCAATGCAACGAAGAGCATAAGACCAGCACACTTGGAAACTCACACAATCTTTAAAGTATATTTATACTTACAACAGGAATCTTTGTCCAGAATGCATTATAAGAGGACTTGAGAGTAGGTATTTTAAATAAAGCCCATTTGCTTTTAGCCATCTATCATGTTGAACTCATATCATGTTCTATTCTTGTTCAAAGTACCTAAAGTCCACAAATCCAATACAAATATTTAAATGAAACTTGTTTGGAAAAATGTTAAGAATGCAATGTAGTGCTGCAGAGATTAATTGAACTACCATGTTCCAAGGTAGTCTGTAATGAAATTACAAAAAGCTGCCCTGGAGTTTTATTAGCACTAATACATTTGTGCTTGAGACAGAAATGATTGTGTTTTTCTTAATATAGGATAAATTGGTTAGGAAGCAAAATTGATTATTCTTATAATCTTTCTGCACACTAATGATTTGAAACCAGTATATTCAACATACCTGAATGAGCAGTGTAGCATGGTTGGCATGCCATTGGCTAAGAGAAATAAGGACATGTTTTGAGTAGTGAGCTCTCACCCTTCCTTGCTTATCTGTATCTCAGCATGGAGGTTCTGTGGGCCATGCACATGGCCTGGTGACACTGCTTACATTTGCCAGTATCTACACTTGCCAGTCACCCCACTGCTTGCAGAACTCATGGAAAAGAGTGCATTAGTGCTGTGGTTCATCCCCATCCAGCAGCTCAGCCCCGCGCAGCCGCTGGCTTGCTCCCCAGGGCTACTATGAGGAAAATCAACTCCACCCCAGCCAAAACCTTCACAGTTGCACCTCTGCAGGTCTGTTAGCCAGCTGTGAATAGCTTCAATAGTAGGTCTGCTCCTGGAAGAGGAAACTGAAAAAGAGATGAAGACGTGGAAATTATTCAGAAAATAAGTCTAAGAATGATCCTGAAAATCTATTCCTGAACCCCACCTGGACAAGATGAAGTGGTCTGTAACTGCATACAAGAGGCAATTGCTAATACCAGACAGTTCCTTCATCAACCCCAAAAGGCATAATAGAATTCAGCGATTACAGACTGACACTAGAAGACATTATTGTTTTCCAGCACTGCAACAATTCGAGCAAGTGTGCCATGTGCAGTTCCTATGGGAGCAATCACTCCATACATCCAACAATGCATGTCCAGGCATTGCTTCTGGGGATCTGTTTTAAACACTGGGGATGTTTCTATTACCAAAAAAACCAAAAACTTGTGCCCTGCGACCATATAGTCTATTCTTGAACTGTGAATTCATTACTGAAATAAGTATAATAAGCAATATAATTGCTGAATCAGGTCCAGTGACTAGGTACAATACAAAAAGGCAACAATGCCTATTGTTGTCACTGGGAGTGGGTGACAAAAGTGTCTGGAAATAGAAAATATTATATTAGAATTGGCATAAATTAGGAAAACAGAAGCAAAGAACTTATGGTTGGATTAACAAAAGCATTAAAAGACATTGTCATCACTGTAGGTGCCTAAATTAAAAAAAAAATGTCCTACTGCCATCTAGACATGAAAGTGTACTAGTCTTTGGTGATCAAAATTCCAAGATTAATGCTAACAAGGTTATGAGGGATATTACCATAATACAGTTTTTGGGGCAGTTTTGATAATACTAGGCAACTTATTGCCTTCCTCATACTTTGAAAACACCAAGCAGGTACTTTGTTTCTCTTCCCTGCTTAGGACTATATTTGCACCAGTTTTGAACGCACACCTAAAAGATTACTAAGTAGAAAAATTACAGGCTCATTTGTCTAGAAGCTGTGTGTGATGAAAGGTATTTAAATTGAATAGTGCAATTAACAGGTGATTAAGTGCTCTCTGAACCCTTCACACAGAAGGATGTTAGTACAAAATTGCATTTTCAGCTATGTGGACAAAATTACTGTTGCTTTTTCCTCATAGCAGTTCCTATAAGTATATGAATCCAGTTCTTCAATAGTTACTCACCTTTTACAGTTTTTACCTGAGGTTTTTAGATTTCAACTTAAATATGAAGTGTATTTGTGCATGTTTTTGTAAAAGGTTAACTGAAAACACTCCCCCACTGAGCAAGCCAGAAAAGCCAGACCTGATGCTGAGTACACTGCTCATGTGAGGTTTACATTACTAAATTTAAGTGTTGAACTGTGATAAAAGAAGAATTTCCTTCATGACTTTTGAAGGTAAATAATTGCATTCACATGGTTTACCTCCAGCACCTGGCAATCGAAGTGCACCCTGATACGCTTGCTTCCACTCCCTCTTCCCTCAGAGGGAGAAGCAGCAGAAACAAATCACAAGGACACTGAATATAAATCAGATAACGGAGTAAGGCTCTTGAGTGTTTGTTCAGAGTAGATCAAAGCTGCTGCCCTGGAGTGCGTGGCATTTCCACCCTTTGTTTCTGCTCTTGGTGTGCAGCATGTTGAAAAATTAGATATGGCAGATTTCCCCTAATGCCAATAGGAAGCTTTCCATTTATCTTTTGTCGGTGCTAAGACAAGGTCTTCAGTCATTTTGTCTAAATCTTTTACTTGCTATGGTGCAAAAATACAAGTAGCATGCTTACTGCCTTTAAACTTAGCTCTAGCACATTATTCCCTGTTTTTTACTGGTACTACGAAAATGGGCGGTAATCACCTCTGTCAAAGTCATCAGCACGGGGTAAAGCTCTAAGACATTCTTCACTGAAGCAGCACTTAATACACAGGTCCTTTTTCTCTTTTTTTTTCTTCAGAGCTAAGTCACCAATGTCTCTGTCTGGTGTCTCCTTGAGCCTTCTCTTACCTGTCTGCTCATTCATCCAAATAAAAATCAACTTTGTTTGAAGAATAGTAAACACTGTCTTTGTTTTCAACAGTGTTGAGATCCTACCTGTGGACACTCCCTATTTTAATTTGTTGGTTATGTGAAAGATCTTAACAGCTTCTTACTGTTTTAGTGAGCCAAAAGAAGGCTTTACATTTTTCCAGGATATTACATGTGATGTGTTAATGCTGAATTTCCAATTGAGTGCATTTTAGCTTTTAAAAGAAGACACTGTACATGTCTAATAACTATCACGCAGCCCAAAAACCTTATATGGATGAAAGAGACTTACTTTATTAGGTCTACAGGCACAGAGTTGTTATTTACCAGATATTAATTAACTTTCAAAGAAGAGATTAGGATTTACTGAGTATTTGTGAAATTACTTTCTCTCTTCATTGTATTCCCTCATGCTGTATTTTTGGTTATTGGTTAGTACCTTTCCACCAAGAACAGGACAAATGTTTTTGACTTTTCATTTATTCAAAGCTTGTAACTAGAGAGATATTAATACCTACTTGGATGAAAAGATCAAATTAGGTTAATCAGTATTCTGAAAAATATGTATTTATCAAATAACCTATTCTGCAAACTAAATACAGTATCTCTCTCCTACAAATAGAGGTGGACAGTAAGGCCCATGGTGGTACATCATAATTTTTGTAATACTTATATTATCAAAATACAAAACATCAGAAATTTTTCCTCTTTTTAACAGAACTGTTGCCTTCACACTCATCTGTGAAAGAAAACTTAAAGGGAAAACCTAAATCAAGACCAACCTCCCTTTTTTGTATTCAATTTTCAGTTCACAGCTTGGAAACATTTCAGTTCACAGGCTGAAGGAAAAATGCAGGGGAATTTGCTTTTTAAATTAAGCAACTCAGATTTCAAGATTTTTTTGCTTTCTGGCTACCCAGACACAGTACACTCATCTTTTTTTATTGAAACTGGTTCACTTGTGCTACCCACACAACAAAGAAAAGTTACTTATACATGCAAGTAACTTGAAAGTAAAGAGACACGAGCAAAGCTCTGAAGATGACAATTTGCTAAGGAAACTTCCCAGCCTGACCATTCCTGAGGCCCCTGGCAGTCTCACTCCCAAGGTCAGAGACTTTCACTGCTGGGACCGAAGCCCCTCCACCACGGGCGGCTCCAGTGCCCCGAAGGGTCCCTGCACATGCCACTCGGTCAGACCAGGTTTCCTCACTGGCTCCACCCTACATTTCCCCCGGCAGAGTCTCAGATGTTTTGTTCCAAAAAGCCATTTATTCACAGCACAGTAACACAGAAACAGCCTGAGCTGGTGCTGCTGAGGAGGGACCCCCAACAAAGGAACTGCTGGGCTTTTATCCCCTCACAGTCTACTTGAGTGCAAGTTTTGCTCTTCCTCCTGAATCTTCGACTTTTACCCCCCTCTCCCTATCCACCCACCTTGCTGGCATCACACACCTTCATCTCCTTGGTTATCTAAAAGGTCAACAATTCCCAGCTCCTGCTGTGTCTCTGCATTCACCTGGCTGGCCTCATCCATCTTCATGCCCTTTGTTATCCCAAAGGTTGGCAGGTCACAGCCTCTTGTCTGGGGCTCCCACCCAGAGTTCAATCTGCATTTCAGTCTTCGTCTCAACCTGCAGCATATGAGTCCTGCTACCTGGACCAGTTTAACACAATAATAATATTTTTATAGACTGAGATTCAAAAGGAAAATTCTCAATGATTTTGTACTAATTCTGTTTATTTCTTTTGTGAGTCACCCTTAAATCTCCTCAAATGTATTACACTTGAAAGGCAAGAGGTTCTTCTTTCTTTCATTAGCTCAAGTCACTTCTAATGGAAAAAAAAGCTGTTGCCATGAGCTTGCAGAGATGTGATCAGACAAACTGACAGATTTCATGTATTCTGTTGTTTATGCACCAGTGGTATCACTTGTTCAAATTCCAATTTCAGTTACACTGACAAATAAGAGATCTCCTACAGATAAAAGGGTTTCTTATGCTTTACAAATATAAAAATGAGAAAAATGTCTGCCTTAACAAAGAACTATAGATAAGTAAAGAATGCTGATAAACATTTAAAGACAAAAGGAAATAAAAAGACATTATAATATCTCAGACTCATTTCAGAGCATGGTTAAGGTGTGGTATCCTAATTACCATCTAATTATGACATTAGTGGTCATTCAGTCTTCTGACAAGCTTTCAAACAAAGCTGAAGAGCAACATGGTATATCAACATTTACCCACAGGCTGGCGACACAAGAACTATAAAGACTGAAGAGCAATTGAAGGAGCTTTGGAAAGAGAATTTCTGTCCCTGGAGAAAGGGAGATCTGTAACGTATAACACAACATTATGAATGCCACTGGGCAGGAAACATCACCAATACTATTTTTTAAATTATTTTTTTTATTTAGCTCAGATGCTAGCAAAAGCCACCCAGCCCTTCTTCCACAGTGGAAAAAATGTACCTTCCATCTATAAACACTCCTTGTTCCATCTTAATTTAGGTAACGATAAAAAGGACATAAACATTACAATCCTTGCAGGAAGAATTAAACTTAGAAGGAAGAAGAAAATTTATCCCAGCTGTATTGCGGTGTTGCCTTTTTCCACATTTCTAAAAAGAACACAGTGAAAGAAGCATCTTCCTTCTTCATGAAAATGCAGATTTCTTCAGCAATCTTGACTTTGGCAATAAAAAGTCATTCCCCAGATGGGGTTTTCTAGAGGACAAATATTAGCAATAACATCTGCTGCCTGCCTGTGCTAGCTGGAAATTCAGTTTACATACCCAGTTCTATTCCCAACAGATTTTTTTTTTTTTAATGGCACATTAATCTAAGTGTTTGAAAAAGCTAAATTTCATATGACTCATACCTCTTCCTGTCAGAATAGATTAATAGTCATGTTTATCCACACAGCACATGCAGCCCCATCAGTAAGAGACGGGCTTTCCCGGACTTGAATACGTAACACTAGACTGCCACCAGCCTTTTTGATTTATTATTTCAGTAGGAAAACACAAGAATGAGAGAGCTGGAAGATGCAGGTCTGCTGGTCCACTACTTCTGTAGTCTTCATCTAGCTCACTCTGTGTTCCTCTTGGATCCAGATAAGGACAGATGATTCAAATCATATAATCATAGAATCACAGAATGGTTTGGGTTGGGAGGCACCTTAAATATCATCTAGTTCCAGGGACCTTCCACTAGACCAAGGTCCTCAGAGCCCCATCCAGCCTGACCTTGAACACTTTCAGGGATGGGACATTCACAGCTTCTCTAGGCAACCTGTGCCGGTGCCTCACCACCCCTGCAATAAAGAATTTCTCCCTAATATCTAATCTGAACCTACTCTCTGTCAGTTGGAAGCCATTTCCTCTTGTCCTGTCACTACATGCTCTTGTAAAGGGTTCTCTGTCCTTTTGTAAGTTGTCTTCAAGTACTGGATGGCCACAATTAGGTCACCCTGGAGCCTTCTCTTCTCCATGCTGAACAATCCCAATAATCTCAGCCTTTCCTCATATAGGAGAGGTTCTCCATCCATCTGATCATCTTGGTGGCCTCCTCTGGACTTGCTCTGTCCATGTCCTTCCTGTGCAGGGACCCCAGAGCTGGATGCAGTGCTCCAGGTGGGTCTCACCAGAGCAGAGGGGCAGAATCCCCTCCCTCCCCTGCTGCCCACGGGGCTCTGGATGCAGCCCAGGACACGTTTGGCTCTCTGGGCTGTGAGTGCCATGGCTGGGGCATGTCCAGCCTCTCACCCACAGCACCCCCAAGTCCTGCTGGGCAGGGCTGCTCTCGGTCTGTTCATGCCCAGCCTGTGCTGATGCTGGGGGTTGTCCCTCCCCAGGAGCAGCAGCAGTACTCGGTCTGTTAAACCTCATCAGATTCCCATGGGCCCCTTCTCGAGCTTGTCCAGGTCCCTCTGGATGGCATCCCATCCTTCAGGAGTGTCATCAGCACCACTCAGCTTGGTGTCATCTGCTAATTTGCTGAGGGTGCACTTGATCCCTTCGTCTATACCATTAATAAAGATATCAAATAACATTGGTCACAGTATGGACCCCTGAGGGACACCACTTGTCACTGATGACCACTGGGACTCTGAGCCATTGACCATTGACCTCTGGATGCAACTGTCCAACTGCTTTCCTATCCATCTTACAGTCCACCCATCAAATCCATGTCTCTCCAATTTATGCAGAAGGACGTTGTGGGGGACCCTGTCAAAGACTTTATAGAAGTGCAGATAAATCTGTAGCCCTTCCTTACTCACTGATGTGGTCACCCCATCATGGAAGGCCACTGGGTTGGTCAGAGAGAACTTAGTGAAGCCGTGCTGATTGTCTCAAATTACCCCCCTGTCCTCCAAGGGATAGCACAGTGGTAGGAGGATCTGTTACATGATTTTCACAGGCACAGACATGAGGCTGGAAGGTCAGTCATTCCCAGGATCACCTTCAAGCCTTTATAAATATAGGTCCAATATCTGGGACTCCACCTGACTGCCATGACTTCTCAAATATCATGGCAAGTGGCAACTCTCTCAAGACATCAGGTTCCTAGGACTTAGGTATATTCAGGATCTTCAGGTGGTCACAAACTTGATGTTTACTGGCATTGGTGTTGTGGTTTAAGCACAACTGGAAACTAAGCAGCATGTAGCCACTCATTCAAGCCCCTTCTCTACCCTGCCAACCTGATGGAATACAGAGGAGAATCAAAGTAAAACTTGTAGGTCAAGATAAGAACAGTTTAATAATTGAAAATAAAGTAAAAAATACAGTAATAATGAAAATAATAATTATAGTAACAAGGGAAAAACAAGTGATGCCCAGTGTAATTGCTTACCACCCACTGACCAATGCCAGACCCCCTTCCCTAACCCAGACTGGCCCCTCTTCACGGTAATTGCCCCCAGTTTATACACCAGGCATGACATTCTATAGCGTGGAATATCCCTTTGGTCAGTTCGGATAACCAGTCCCAGCTACACTTCCTCCCAGTTTCTTTCATGCGCCTCCTCACTGGCAGAGAAAAAAGTCCTTGACTTAGCATAAACACAATTAACAGAAAACCAAAACATCAGTGTGTTATCAACACCATTCTCATTCCAAATCCAAAACATGTCACTGTAACAGCTACTGAGAAGAAATTAACTCTATCCTAGCCTGAAACCAAGACAAGTGGGGAGTACTTTGCTTGCCTCATCCCCATAAGGATTAGCAGCCCTCTAAAAGACAAGCAGCAAAGTTTGATCTATGCAACAGGTCCTGGCCATCTGTAGGCATACAAGGGAAAAGCAATTCAGTTCATGAAACTCATTCTTTGTTTCTTTGGGAAAAGGGGTTTGAATATGGGCATTTCTCCAGAAGCCTTTGGAGGGTCATAAACCCTTTGGTGGATGGGAAAACAACAGAGCATTTCAAAAGAGCAGTCCCTGTCCCACTGGGAGAAAAGCGGTTTTAAACTTCTGCTTTTAGGATAATACTCTGAATTTCATAAATTAAATGGAGATGGTAAAGTCATACCTGTCTAACTGTATCATATGGAAAAGTCTGAACAGAGATGTATGCAGAAAGTTGGCACAGATCTTCATGATACTGGACTCTGGATCAAGTTAACTGTATAAAAACCAAGTCCTGTAACACTTAAGCTTCTTTTTTTGGAAATCTAGCCCCAGATTTATAAATATTATTGTTGCTAATATGTTTTACTGTGTTTACAAAATAAACTGCCCCACGGAAAGTTCTTCAGCACAGCTTAGATGTGGTGGTTAGTCCTCTCGGGACAAAAGTGGCCAGCAGCTAAAGCACTTATTTGTCATTGCCCCTATTAAGCGGAAAGACTCCACATCTAAACACATCTACAACATTAAAATATTGCATAACTGTTAGGTATCTATGAGTAGAGCATGGCATTTGCAGGCTGGTTTCTGTTCCCAGTAACATGGATCTCTCCCTCCCCAGGTGGAAAGAACTCACAACTCTCCTTTGCAGGCAGAAACTAACTTCTCCCTTAAGAGAACCTGCTGCATTGGCACACTGTATACATTAGAAAAGCTATGGAAATCAGCAGCCTAACACAGTCTGAGGATGGGACACAAATGCCCCAACTCCTGATTATTAAAAGCCATGGGAACCTAGACATAGAAATTATCCCATGTACCAGATTGCAATCCAAACCCCTGGACAGTCATGACAGAGACCTGGAGGAATGTCCTTATAGGATCAGTGGTGCTCAGCACGTACATGTTACCCAGTTCTGCAGAAAATATTCTTATTTTTGGTAACATGTGCATGTTGTTTAGCAAGATATTTTCATTTCTTAATATGTATGCTCTGGAAAGAGACTGCTGAAGGGGCTTAGGCAACTACATAGAAAGAAATAGAAATTAACATAAAGAACAACAAAATTTGTTGGTTATCACAGAATCACAGAATGGTTTGGGTTGGAAGGGACCTCAAAGATCATCTAGTTCCAACCACCCTGCCATGCATAAAGACACCTTCCGCTAGACAAGGCTGTTCAAAGATGGTCATGAACCTGATCTTCATTTATCATGTTACATCAGCTATGAGAGGTGATGCAACTGTTTCAGATTTAATTCTTGAGTTTGTATTAGTTGTGCCTGCCAAAGTGGTACAGTTCATACCTACAGCCCACTCACTGCCTTCCCAGAAAGACCTCTGGATGTGTGAATGCTCAAGGTTTGTTAGCAATTAACAAAACCAGTCACAGGTACCACCTTATTGAGGGCAGAAATTTTCTAGATAAGGTTTGAACATTCTTGGTATTGCCACTACTCTTACAGTTCCGTATTTTACCTTTTTTCCTTTACTTTGTGGTACAATTTGGCCTACATTCACATCTTTAACTGCACCATTTTAGTATGCTCAGCAATTTCTTTATTTATCCCATACTTCTGAATGCATACCAGTTAATAAGAACCATACACTGAACTTTCAGAACTATTCCGGGGGATGCATCTACTTCCATTTCCTGTATGCATCATGAAAGACCAGTCTGCAGATACACACAAAAATCAAAAAACTCCCCCAAAACAACCACTCCAACCCCCCTTCCCGCCCCCTATGAAATTCATACGCAGAAAAATAAATAAAAATAGAGAGATCAACATTAGACACAAACCAGATTGGTATTAGGAAAGTTTTCATAATACCCCAATACCACAAAACCCAATATAAGACAACAAAGGAAAAAGACCTTAATGTTCACAAAGAACTCTTTTCAACATATTTGTGAAATGGAGAATTTTACAGCACTGAGAGCAAGAAAACGAACACATCAGTTGAGAGACACTCAACTGAGAAAGGCTGAAAAATGGAAGAAATAGAGAGACTGGTGAATGGTCTGTGCTGGAGCCATAGAGTGGGGGTGGGATTTGTGTAGACTCTTGAAGACAGTAGGACCACCAGAGTTAGGGGTGGTAGAACCCAGGAGCACAGGCAGAGTGGACTTAAAACAGTCATTTGTCCTGGGAAATGAAAAACAATACCTGAGACACAGAGTGATGATCTGGAAGAAAAGCATCAAAAATTTGCTTTGAAAATTAAAAGCTGCTCTAAAAATGGAAAGGGCAAGAACAGTTAATGTATTTGCAGCAACTTGGATAATTGCTATGGATGTGCATTATCCCTTTGCAACAGCATAGCCAGTGGCAAGCGATATTAAATGATTATGTGCTAGGTGAAATAGCATGAATGAAAATTGAGCTGCATAACAAGTATATTCATTCACACCTTAACTAAAACCTTAGCCACACAATGGTTAACAAGACATCTTTGGGATGTGCCTCTGCTACTTGCTCCCCTCACAAAAGCTTTGAAAATTCTTTACTTAGGGGAGACAGAGCAGAGATCAGTTAAAACAGTGTGTGTGAATGGGAACTGCTAGTGAATATTTCTTAAAACAGAATAAATAATTAATGCTTTTCTCTGAAGTTTCACTTCAGGATGCTTGATATAGACTACAGAAGTACATTCTAATTACACTGAATCAGCTGACAGAACTCACCCTTCTAGCTCATTGAGAAGGCCAAATGGATTGGACCAATTCAAGGAATACAGACCATCTATCCCTACTAGCCTCCGGTTCGGTGTGTCGCTAAGTCACTGGCTGCATAAAGCCAGGGAAAATGGCAGGGAAAAGACCAGCCCATGTTTGCTCTTATGCTCTATAATAACTTGCCACTAATGGAGACCAGGACACTTTGGTTCAATTCAGTACAACTGTCTTTAACCAGATCAACATGAGATGATATAGCAATGAAAACTTTAAATGGGACAACACATATAATCCAGAAATCCAATACAGAGCAAACTATCTGTCTGCTAGCACTCCTTCAGCAGAACAGTTTTCTCGAAATTTTCCTTTCCAGGTTTACTGTAATTTCCCAATTCATAGACTTGGACTGAAAAACAAAATGAGCTCAAGTCTTTCTACTGACTGAAACTGCCTATTTGCTTTCAGTGTTTAGGATTTAAAACTGTAAAGCAGAAACTGAACCACTACACATGAAAATGAAAATACTTTGTGTTCATTAAATACTACGAAATAGTCAGTGGAAAAAATTCTGCAGCATTTTTGCACTTTGCTTAGCTTGAGTTAACATCTTGTAAAACCTTTGAGCCTCTCCAATTGAAACGGAGCCAAGGTCCATCATAATTTTGCAATGGCCACAGGTTGGCTGAAGAAGCACATTCCAATCCAGCTATTCAAAGATAGTATTTTTATTTTTACAGTTTAACTACAGGAAGTGTGCAGTGGCTTCCACATTTTTAACCACATAGAACTCATCTTGGTTGCAGCAGTAAGGATTATATACCATCTGACTGTCACTCTCTAAAACTATAGTTGGACAAAGCATTGTGTCTCCACTGTTGTCTATAAAATTCAGTGTAAAAACGTATTGTTTAATTACTTATGGAAAGGAATTTGAGCCAAATAGTCTTGAAATTAGTTGCTTTTAGTATATGTGAATTTGCTATAGAAACATCTGGGAAGATTC
Source organism: Dicrurus megarhynchus (assembly GCA_013399195.1). Classification (NCBI taxonomy): domain Eukaryota; kingdom Metazoa; phylum Chordata; class Aves; order Passeriformes; family Dicruridae; genus Dicrurus; species Dicrurus megarhynchus. The sequence goes on from VXAD01010504.1 coordinate 654,922, forward strand.
CCTCCAAAATTAAAAGCCAGAAATATACAACACTTTAAATGCTTTCAAAATAGACAGTGAACTAACAGCTCTGCAAAGAGTAGAGTTCAGAGATGTCAAGAAGTTGGTAATATCTTTTTTCTACTACCCAAGTAAGGAGTGGAAAAATACTCCTCTTTGCAGTATTGAACACCATGCTTATTTTCAAGCTGTACATTATGCTGCAAACAAAGCATCATCTCTCCTGCCCTCAGCTTCCTGCCTACTCAAAAGACAAAACTAGAGCAACCAGATAACCCAAACTGTGTGTAATATGTAAGAAAAGGGCAGTTAGTGAGATGTTCTTGCCTTCGTCACGATCAGCTTGATTAAGATACCCTGCTCTGATGAGAAAAATCAGACATTGAAGTTCTAAACTGCAAACAGATCCTTAGAAATTAACATAGCCTACATGCTGCAACACCCAGTTTTTAAAATTTCTTCTTCATGTCTCGTTCATATGTTCAACACTGCTCATTTCAATATAGGGTATGACTAAAAAAAATAAATTATTGACTTCAAGGTGTGTTTAATATTAGAAACTTTGGAAAAGCTCAACCATTTGGGCCACACACTTCCCATGCTTCGTATGCAGAGTCATAACTGGTAATTCTGAAAAAAGATACCTAAGTGTCTAAGAAGCAGGTAGAGAGCAGCTGAGTCTAGGTTAGGAAACCCACAGAAATCTGTGCATAAATTATATGTAGTTATCAACTTTAATCTTTTCCACATGGAATTCCAAAAGCCTATTCAGATTTTACTAACAAAGTATGAAACATGTTTGCTCAGTACATGAATAAACTCAATTACAAAAGCCACAATAAATACAGCAGAAATCATATATTCATGATGTGCTGGAAACCTTGTTTAACTGGATCTCAGTAGGTTTCTGCCAAAAAGGCACATTTCCTTTTCAGGAAGAATTTCTTCACTGAAAGGGTTGTTAAGCATTTGAACGGGCTGCCCAGGAAGGTGGTGGAGTCACCATCCCTGGAAATGTTCAAGAAATGACTGGATGTGGGTTTTAGTGCTATGGATTAGTTGACCAGGTGGTGTTTGGTCAAAGTTTGGACTTGATGACCTTGGAGGTCTTTTCCTACCTTAATGATTCAGTGATTCTTTTCTGTGGTTCTGTATATTCCCTTGGACTGCCAGCAGTGCTCAGGTGGCCCCACAATCAGCTGCTAAAAAAGCTTCAGTTTAATCTAATTCTAAAACTGTACCCTTACAAGCATTTACTAGAGAACAGATTCAAAATTCCAAGTATTTTAATCAACAAAAACTGACATAATTTTACTTTCGAAAGTGTAAATACAGAAAGGGTTCCCAGTTCACATAATGCATTTTACTGGAAATAGGCATCTACAGAAAGTGATTCTTGTGTGCCCTGGTTTTAATTAGGATAGACTTAATTTTCTCTCAGTAGCTGTTACAGTGCTTTTGTTTTGGATTCAGAATGAGAATCAGAAACACCGATGTTTTGGTTTTTTCTAATTCATGTTTATCCTAAGTCAAGGACTTTTTTCTTGTCTCATGCTCTGCCGCTGAGGAGGTACACAAAAGAAACTGGAAGAGAGCTTTAAACTGCCTAAATTCTGAATTTAGAATAGAGTTCCATTGTGATTCAATCCTGTGGCAATGATTTTATATATGCGGTTGACATTAAACATTGCATATTGTCAGAAAAAAAGCTGCAGCTTTACTGACAGTAGGTTCATCGGTGAAATTTACTAAATGCTACCAAGACTGGAAATCCTTTTCAAATTTAGTTGCACTATCCCAGAATACTTTTCAAATTTCAGTTGGCAAGATGCCGTTATCACTTTTCCTTCTAATTACTGGAGCAGTCAACTGTATCCACAATTGATCTTGGATACAACTAAGAGTGTAAGAGATACCAGTTTGTGCTGCACCTAGAGCACTCACCACTATTAGCAGGTGATTCTTTTCATCAATCCTTCCCCACTGAGCTAATATATCTGATAGCCATTGATTAGTTCCTAATGCTGATAAGGAAGATCAAAATGGATGTTCCAATTGGTATAAATCACTTGTTAGTGAATTTGTTTGCTAGGAGTTCAGCATTCATCTTATTTAATACTCCTAATCCTTTCCCAGGTGCCTGTCCCATTTCCCCTTGATCATTCTGGAGAAGGGAGGGTCAATCCATGCAACCCTGCTGGCCATCCTGTGTAAGATGTGCTCAGGAGTGGTGAGGAGGCAGGTTTAATTGCAGAGATATAATCTGCACTGATAATTCCACTTGTTTCAGAGACAATGAAGGACTAAATAGCACTTGTTGCTGGCCTGTATATTTGACGACACAGGATCCAGTATTAGAAATTTGTGGCAATACAGTTTCAGTACTCTTATTGGGGGTCTTAGAGGTAGTGGAATGCATTGTGTAGACTACATTAGTCTCTGTTGTGTCAATATACATTGTACCAATATACATTTATCCCAGTTACAGTTGTGCATATATTTTCATGTGCATACTACTTCCTTTTTTACACCTTGTTTTAATGCCAACACTTACTGAACAGCAGCTAGTCTTACAAGTCTTTGGAATATCTTCCCTCTGATTGCTAACCTCATTTCTCTGAACTGGGGTTCCTCTTAGAACCACACGAATTAGACCCTGGATAGTGCTGCTAGACCGTCCCCGAACTGCAGCTCTTGGAATGCCTAACGCTGAGACTTGATTACACAGCCCTCTCCATCTCCAAGTCCTGGGTGGATGATCAGGGAGTTCTGGTCCCAGGAAATTTTTTGTCTGATCTTGTGACTCGTATTTTTGGTTTCACTAGATGTATTATCCCATACCATCACTTGCGTGCAATTTATGATAGCATGCTTTAATGCTGCCATCACAGGGATATCTCTGCATAGTAGGACTTCTCCCTGATCTCCAACAATCTCTGTTACAGCCAACAACATTGAAGTCAGTGTCTATCTCAATTTCATGTCATTTTGCAATGAGATATCCTCACTCAAAAGTGAGGATGGCAGGGACTTCCTTAATTAATGGATTTAGTACGTCATAATTTATAGGCTGAAATAGGAACATTAATAGAGTTATGCCTGTGCATACAGGCAGCTTTTTTAATAGCTGTGGAGAGTCCATTCAAGGATCTAATGGGTATTAACAGAAGCTCTTCTCTCTTCAACCCACCCACTTGTCCCAATATAGCACTTTGTTTGTTATCAAACGGGGAGCATCTGGGGATTTGGGTTCAGAATTTAGACACCCAAAATCCATTGGATTCATCACTATTTAGTAAAATTCTATTTCCTGTGGTTAGACACACTTGCCATAACTACTTAGTTTCATTTTTACCTGGCTTACAGCTGCAGTATTCTTACCACCTGAATAGAATCCATGGGATTGTTTTCCAGGTGTGATTTCCTGTTCCACCCAGTGGTCCAGTTGGTACTTCTGTTTTTATAATTTGTCTGGCTTCATATTCAGGGAGATTTGGAAGATGTATTCCATGCTATACCATCTGCGTTCTTGGAACCATCATCACCATCACTGTCATCATCATGTGAACCTTTAGTTTTAGGGACCCATATGGCAATTAAAGAACACGTGCCATAAAAAGTGACAGCAGGCCTTGAAAAGTGTGAGACACTTATGCTGACAAAGCTTAAATGCCACATGATAAGTAGCAGAGTACAACTGATAAGCACAGACACATGCCTAACTGATTTCTCCTTACAAATCTATGATAGTCACTATTGACAAATGTCGGTTATCATTTTTGACTTTTAGGGAAAGAATTCAATTTTAGCTTCAGCAAACATGCTTGTAAGTATGTTCTTAAATCTTTGTTACCTGCAAACTTTAGCTGGAAGCTAAATCGTCTTAAATTTACAGTTGTCGTCTATCCATATTGCTTCATAAAAGTACATCTCTCCATTGAAAATATGCAGGAAACAATGATTACTAAGGTCATGTGGCATAAACTGCACTGAAGTCAGATACTTAAAGAAGGCAAAGTGAATACTCCTAATACTGCAGTATTTTTATTTACTTACTTCTGTGTATTGAACACTATGGGCTACTGCAGTACTCAGCTGGGGCCTGGGCAAGGACAGTAATTTCTAGTCAATTTTTAGCAGAGACTCCAGGGGAGCAGTACAACCATCTATTGCAGAAGTGATCTCTCCACAGTCTGCTGCAGAGAGGCTTGTGTCAGAGAAGTCAGCAACTGCCAAACTCACACAAATCTGACAGTGTACAGCCAGGATATGACCAAAAGGAACCATATTCTGACCCTGTCACAGGAGGCACATCCCAGTCCATACAGATCTTTGAAGTCATATATGCTATCCTGAGATACTACTATAATGTCATTTTCAATCCAAAGTGCCCAAAGGAATGAGGGCTGTATTGCAGCTTGTCAGAGCGGTGCTTTCATAACAGGGAGCTGAAGTCAAGAGTATGTGCTGAATGCCCAGGGGTATAACACGAGAGCACACAAGCATCTAAAGATTCAGCGACAGTGCTTAGCGGGCAATTTCCATACCGACTACTGACTACAGCCCTGGTGCATGCTAACCCTTTAGCTGTGCCTAGACCAGCTGGCACAGGTTAGTGGACAGCTAGCCAGCCAAAGACTGGTTGGCACAGTCATAACTGTAATGGGTTGCTTTCTACTGACTAAGGAGACCATGAGTAGCCCAGTGTTGAGTTTTGCTCCTTGACAGTTTTGTTGTACAATATACAGACAATATCCAAGCCACAACATCAAATCTAGAAGAAAACTCTCTTTTTCTGGTAAGGAAATTAATATTTCTGTAGTTATTATTTACTGCCATGGAGGCACGCTGCTCCTGTAAAAAGGCCAGTATCCCAGTTACTCTCTTGAAAAAGTGCAACTGCAAGGCTGGGAAACAGCTGTACCTGTGTGCAAAGTTCACTATCTCAGCTTTTCGAAACCTTTGACTCGCACACTGGCATTTGCACAAAGTTACACCCCTCACTACATATCAGAGGACTAATAACACTGCTTGTAATCTCTAAAGATCAAAGTTACAGTGGAGTGTTGGTAAAAGTCACGCGTACTGGTAATACGCCAGATTGCACATGTACACCTTAAACAGATTTATCTGTAGGACAGTTTTATCATTTATGAAACTATTGTACTGAAATTCAGTTACTCACCAGAGGTCACCTTGGTTGGATCACCTGTGTATCTATCAGCTTTCATTCTTTTGGAATGTATTTCTTTAATTATATGCCCATATTATATGAATTGGCTCATGCTATATGACTCACCCAAAAGAAAACAGGTTCCTTTTGCTTTTTTGGGTTTTTTTTTTTGTATGGACAATCCTAATTAATTTTCATTCTCTGAATTATTTAGCTTTAACTTTAATAGTGTAGAAGAGAAATATAAAATGAATTTACTACAAAAACAAAAATATTTTTTAAAGCCCAGCTTTGGAAATAAAGATATTTTAGTCATGATTTTTGCTCCTCCAGTGTTAGCTTGCTTATATTTATGAATAAGATGACAAAAACAAAGCTTTAATTCTTTTCCTCATTGCCAAGCAGCAAAGTTAAATTTAAATATATGTTTATCAGAAAGGCCACAAGATATACTCTAAGGCTAGGATAATATTGACCGAGTAACTTGAATTTTTGGTTCTTTCAAATTTTTTTCATCATTTGGTTTTCCAATCCTATCACTTTTATAAAAACATAGTATTACAACTGTTAGAATAGTATGTTATTTAACCCTATTAAATAAGTTATTACACATTATAGGTTATTACTTTAGGAAGCTGAAGTGAGGCATATCTGAAAACAGCAACATCATTCTGCTCCAAAATTCAAAGAGGCGTGGAAATTTGCAGTAATTTGGGGAGGACAAAACAAGTTTAGGGCTCCTAAAAGGGAAGTAATTGAAAAACTGTGATATTGCACAGGCTTCTTGACAAGGCCCTCTTATACAGAAACAAGTAATTTTTCTTTTAAAAATCTTAAGCCAGTTCTTGCCTCTTTATCTTGCTAGTGACCCACCTCTCTAACTATGGAAAGAAATGCCAAAGACAAATTAGTTCCTAGCTGAAACCTTGACGGGATGCAGATTCAGATAATAAAACTCAGTTATAGGAGTATGAACAGGGAACACAGATTGACTGGGTACTTCTTTTTGGATTTGGGTTGTTTTGAGGGGTTTTTTGGGTGAAGGTGGGGGGGCTGTTTGGTGAGTTTGGGTTTTTTTCTGTTTGTTGGTTGGGTTTGGGGGTTTTGGTGTTTTTTGTTTGTTTGGGGGTTTTGTTTGTTGGTTTGGAGGTTTTTTTGGTTTGGCTTTTTTTTTTTTTTTTGCAATGTAGATGATCAGCCAGTGAAAGGAGTATTATTGTAAAAAGAAGATTTCAATTTCACAAAAAATTCTTGAGGAAGATTTATACTTGCTTTTTTCAATTTAAAGCACTAACAATCAATGAAAGAAGAGAAGTGCTATTTATGAAACCATGTACAATATCAGGGAATAAAAGGCACTCATATAAGGTTCACTCATCTACGGACTGAAATTCTAGAGAACTGAGGTTTTGTATTTGTGCACAATCTATTCACAAGCTTATAAAAGTCAGTGAGACTGAACAATAAGAACTCCAATCACTGCCCTTTTATGGGATATGTCAGAAAAGACAGTTCAGTATTAAAAGGTGGATTAGAGCAAAAATTGAATCCTTGACTGTTCTGAGCTCCCCAGTAAGCCACAGCAGAGAGAGACCTAAGATTCATGACGGTGCACAAAATTACCACAAATACTTCAGTCTTTCAGTGAGCATCTTTGGGTCTATGGAGAAAAGACCCTATGGTCTCGCTCATGCAAATACCACCCTGCACTTAGAGGCCTTCACTCTGCAGCCACTGGAGTGTGAAAAGAAGCTCCAGTTGTGAGTGGTCCCCAAGAGTCGCACACCAGTGCATGCTCCACAGCCACTGCTAGTACAAACTAGCATATTTACAATGCTGGAATGTTTCTGTAAATACAAGCACTGGGGAAATTCCTTGGCATGCAAGGTAGGCAAGTAACAGCTCTGCTCATGGATACATGCCGTGCCTTCCTTAGTTGTACCGGCTCATTTGTCAGCCTTTACTGCACCCAGGAATTCCACTCTTTGACTTCTTACTGCGTTTAAAGACTTTGAGCACAGAGCTACAGACACATGCCACAGAGTTTCATTCCGTAAGCTTGGCAGAAGATCCTTCAATTCTAGTTAAATATTGAACCAAGGGATAACTCAGAAATTTTCCCATGAATGCTTGTAAAATAATCCTGGAATAAGCTCCTTTAGACTACAAATATTTGATCAGCACCTCTCATACTCCTTTTATCTGGAACAAACTGATTTGTCCTACCAGTTCTTTGGCCACTAATATGATCATCAGAATACAATTTATTTTGATGCAAAAGACATGTAAATAATAGCAATGCATGCCCATCGCATTGCCATTTCTTAGGAATAGAAAGATGCCTCCAAAGTTTGATACATAATGGAGGACCACTGCCCTGCATAAGACACCACTGCCATCTCAAGGTGCTGCCAAACATTCCCCAGCAGCCTATAAAAGGGGTCTGGTAGTGGTTGTTCGCAGTGAATCCATAGTGATTCTGTAGGAAAAAGGTACCATGTGTCAACACAACCTGGATGAACCAAAGGTTAGTTCCAGACCACTACATTATTTATACACACTAATGGTAAAGACTCTCCGTTATTGCTCTATGCTTTCTTCTCTACAAAATCATATTTTCTTGTCATGCTATCTTTCCTTCCTTCCTAATATTTATTTCTGCATCTTATAAACACAGAAAATCTTAAAAAAATGCTCTTATATATTATAATCCTATATAGATAACATCTCATAAATAATGTTTTCCTCCTGTTTTTGTCAGGAAGAACATTTCCTTCTTTCTAGCAGCAATTGTCAATTAAGTAATTAACTGATGCTCAGCATGGCTGTGTCTGAATACTAAGTCCTCTATGCTCTCTTCTATCTATGAAACAACGGCAACTAGAGAATTTGATTAGTTCTCAACCTGCTTGCTAGCAGCATGACAACAAGTGGGAAAAATTATTTCTGTTTCTATGTAGACACTAGAATGAAAATGACATTTTATGTTTTTATAATCAGAATTCCCTATGTTACAAGATAAAATGCAAGTACATCCATCATTTATTAATATATATTAAAATGAATTGAACATTGATGAGTTGGAAAAACAGAGCAAAGGTTTGTTTGCTTCATCTAAGTGATACATTAAATAAACTAAAGCAGACAAAACAAACAGTCTGGCAAAATGCTAACAGTGAGTCTAGAATTCACTGCAACTGCAAATACAGCGAATCTTTGTTAGCGGTGAATCACTAATAAAAATAACATTCAGTTAATGATAAAAAGAAGATCCATTTAGAGATAAGTGAAAACTGACCTGACATTAAACGTTGTGAAAAAAAATCAGCTATGATGAGTCTCCCATCCCTCTCTAGAAGCCACTGAGGCAGCATTATACTTCTGGGAAAAAAAGGACAAAAAAATTAAATTTTCAGTAAAATCATCTGGAAGCTTAACAAAGACATATGAATACAGGCAGAATTAAGTAAATTAAGAAATCAAATTCCTGAGGGCAGAGTATAATGAGGGATGTAACATGAGTCTTTCCATTATCAGCTTCTGAATCTAAAAGACTATTGAAAATTCTGTGCAGTCATCCAGAAGACTACTTTTCCCAGAAAAATTACAAAGTAAATCTAGATGACCTGCCAGAAATTGAATCCAGAGGTTGTTTCTCAGTTTACTAACAGAAGGAACTCTTGCAAGAAACACAGACAGTAAAATTCAGTTTCTCTGTAAAACAGATTTACAGAAAAAATCCTCCAACCACCAATTGCAGTAGGGGGTAAGGAAAAGATGAGGGAATGAATAAGATAATACGGGAACAGGAATCAGTGATTTGTTACTGAGGAGATATGGTGCCCACAGCACCCACAGTACGCCAGCTACCAGTCACAGGGGAATCAGATTGGGTGTGTCATCTGTCATATGGTAAATTGCTTTTGAAGGGGCTCCTCAAAGACTATTTATAGCATGTCAGACTATTTTAGACTGATAGATTATGAAGGATTCAGTGCTCATGAAGTTCAAGGCTACCTCAAATCCTTTAGCTGGTCAGACGATGTATGATGATCAACCAGCAACCGAGTGCAAAGTGCTGTTCCTCATAGGTTACTAATGATCGTAAGACTTCATGGCAGGAAAAACCAAGTAACTTGGCAGTTCTCTAAAAAACTGGTTTCTAGATCCTGATCAAGCCTTCAGCACCCAGAAAAGTCCTGGCTGCTCAGCATTTTACAATCTTCTGTGGACTGGCTCCCACATACTTGTCCTTCTAGAAGAAAGATCCCTAGGTAGTGGGTGACATCCCTGCCCATGGCAGGAGGGTTGGAACTAGATGATCTTTACGGTCCATTCCAACCCAAGTCATTCTGTGATTCTGTGAAGTAGCAGTCACAGAAACTTTCTCACAGAATGTCTCTCGCTGCCAAAGCCTTCCCACCCCCGAGTACTTCTGGCTGCCTGAGACTGCTTTCTCCTTCTACACCAAGCTTCATGTTGTGAATGATAGAAACTTGCAAAGTAAACTGAAATCCGATTTCACAATGCTAAGTGCTCCACAGTATCTCACTGATCTATTTTAAGGGATCTAATTTAAGGGAAACCCCAACACTGCAATAATTTATACTCTGTGCAAAGTTTCCCAAGTGGCAGATGAACTCCAGCAGAATGAAAAAGGGAGCAGCACTGCCAAGCCCACCACTAATCCTTGTCCCTAAGCGGCACACCTACATGTCTTGTGTATCTCCAGAGATGATGATTCCACCACCTCCCTGGGAGCCTGTCCCAGTGCTTGACAACCCTTCCTGTGGAGAAAATTTTTGTAAAATCCCATCTAAACTTTCCCTGAAAACAACTTGAGGCCATTCCCTCTCTTTCTGTACTTGTTAGCTAGGAAAAGAGGCTGACTCCCACCTCCTTACAACCTCCTTTTAGGCAGCTGTAGAGGGCAGTAAGGTCTCTCGAGAGCCTGCTTTTCTCCAGTCTAAACAACCTCAGCTCCCTCAGCTGCTCCTCACATGACTTGTGATTCAGATGCTTCACCAGCTCCACTGCCCTTCTCTGGACACACTCCAGCACCTCAATGTCTTTCCTGTAGTGAGGGGACCCAGAAGTGGACAGAGAACTGAAGTTGCAGCCTCAACAGTGCCAAGTACAGAGGGACAAGCACTGGTCTGCTGGACAAGCACTATGGCTGATCCAAGCCAGAATTCCATCGGCATTTGTGGCCACCTGGGCACACCCTGGCTCATGTTCAGCTGCTGTTGACCAGCACTCCCAGGTCCTTTTCCACTGGGCAGTTTCCAGCCACTCTGCCCCCTGCTTGGAGTGCTGTCTGGAATTACTGTGAACAACAAGGCACTTGGCCTTGTTGAACCTCACACCACTGGCCTCAGCCCATCGATCCAGCTGGTCCAGATCCCTCTGAAGAGCTTTCCTGCCCTCCAGCAGATCAACATTCCCACCCAACCTGGTGTTGTGTGGGGAGACAGGATGAAATTGAGCTGCGCCTGTGGGATGTGCCTGCAGAACGCCATGGCAGCACGGAGAAGCTTGTCTCCGCCTGACCTCAGGGGAGGAGATGCAACACGGCAAAGCCCTGTAGAGAGGAGCCTGCCAGAAGCTGCCAGATGGGTGGGCAGCACGTGATCACCCCTAAAAAAGACATTAAGAAAGTGTGTTACTGACATGGCAACGTGTGATAAGTTGCTTAGTGAAAAATACCATATTAGGAAATACTGGGTCTTGAAGAAGTGTATAAAACCAGATCGTTTCTTTGAACAAACATCTCAGATTCCCTGCCGGTCTGAGTCTGTGCCTTAGTCATTACGTCAGTGTTGCCTGCAAACTGACTGAAGCTGCACTCAAAACTCTCATCCAGCTCATGAATAAAGATACTACACAGGCCTGGCCCCAATGCTGAGCTCTGGGGAACTCCACTAGTGACCAGGACATAACTCCATTCACCACCACTCCCTGGGCCCAGCCAGACAGGCAGTTCTTCACCCAGTGAAAAGTGTATCCGTTCACACCATGGGAAGCCACCTTCTCCAGGAGAAAGCTGTGGGAAACTGTGTCAAAGGCTGTACTTGAAGTCCAGGCAGACAGCCACTAAGTGGGTACCGTGCCTCATGAGATCATGTTGGTCAAGCAGGACCTGCCTTTCATAAACCCATCTGGCTGGGCCTGATCCCTCGGTTGTCCTGCATGTGCTATGTGATGGCACTCAAGGGTCTCCATGGCCTTCCCCAGCACCAAGGACTGGTTGACAGGCCTGTGGTTCCCTGGATCCTCCTTCCAGGGCCTCTTGTAGATGGTTATCACATTTGTCAACCTGGGACCTCCCCAGTTAGCCAGGACTGCTGATAAATAATGTATCAGTGACGACTGATAAATAAATAAAGTATCTCAGTGATGACTTCCACCTGCTTCTTCAGTATCCTTGAGGGAATCCCATCCGGCCCCATAGACCAATGTGTGTCTAAGTGATGTAGCAGGTCACTGGGCATTTCTCCTTAGATTATGTGGGCTCTTTTCTGCTCCAAACCATGTCTTCCAGCTCAGGGGGCTGGCAACCAGAGAAAAACTGGTCTTATTAACAGGTCTTATTGCTGGTATTATTAAAGACTGAGGCAAAGACAATAAGCAATGCTACATCTTAGAAGGACTTTTAACATAACCACTGTGGCCTCCAATGCATCTCAAAGAGATTAATCTGAAAATGTTAGAGAATACCCTTGTTGACTGTGATCTTCCATTCAGCATGGATGCTTGCACCCACCTAGAATTAATTATGATTGATACAGCCTCCCTGATCCACAACAATTATGGTAATGTTAAGAGAAAATTTATTTTATCAGTGAGAATTATCTGAATCCTCATCATTGGGTCTTATCACTTGCTTTTCTATTTTATTTTATTTTTTATATGTTGCACCTTTACAGCCTGTTCAGTGAGGTCACTGATTTGGCTTCATGGTGGCCATAGCCAGTCTCTTCAGATGGGGTGCATGCAATGCTGCTATGAACAAATCCAAGTGGCAGTGTTCCCTGTAGAGCACTGCCCTCTAGTTTGATTCTATGTCAAATGTTGTTTGCACTCAACATTCACGCTTTTGCTTTGCCAAGACAGATTCATTATATAGTACGTCTTGATGATGCTGTTGCGAAAAAATTGAACATTTACTACTGGAACATGATACAGATGTACTGTGTCCTTGAAGAATTTTCTAACCAGTAGCTCAATTCTCTTCCGCATTTTTGAGCAACAAATCTTTAAGAATTTTACTAAAAGCGTATCAGTTTCACCAGAATACGGAGAGACACAGTTTGCATAACCTGATGGTAGAAACACGTAACCAGAAGATAAAGGAACAAAGCAAGGATGTCTTATTTATGCAATTGCTTAGGGGTTATAACACCATTAACGCTAGTGTTAATGACAGCAAAAAACGTTCCCAACTGAAAGAGTTCAGAAGCATTTAAAGTAACTTTTGGCAAGTAATAGTGACAGAATATTTTGTCCAAATCTACGATACATTTGAGTTGTGAGAAGGATGAACACATCAGTATGAATATTCTCCCAAAGTCACTAAATTTTAAAACATGATTATATCAGAGTGTTGCAGGAATTTGGTTTTTTCTGACTGATTTCCTATGGATGACAGGATCATGAGGGCACCAGCAGGCCTTATAACCAAACCCAGCATTAACCCACGCTCTCTTTCATCCCTGACTGTACCTTGGGATCTTATATGACACACCCCAGAGCCACAGATCCATGCTCTTTCCTGACTTTGGACCTTGCTGATTGCAATCCCTACCCACAGGACTATGTCCTGGCCAAGCCTCAGCTTTTCACTGAATCCAGGAAAGTGCCTGATGTCCATGACTGGGGTGATCCAGCTCCCTGGCTGGCTGCTGGGATGGGGGCTGGCTACCAAGCTCCTGCCCTGCCATCCTGGGGATCCTTTGCATCCCTGTGGAGCTGCCAACCTATGCACTGCCACAAAAATTCAAATGCAAAAACGTTTCAGAGGAAACTAGGAACATTAATATTTCACAATAAATAAACAAAATATATTACTATAAAATGATTTATGCATAAATTTACATGTTATAAATTTACATGTCATAATTTAATTAGTTTTTATGAACCTGTTTCTTGTAAAAAACAAAAAAATAGCCCACACTTCTATGTGACTCAAACAGTGTATATTGCTAATAATAATTCCCAATAAAAGATACGATTAGTACATGCTGTTGCATTTTCCACACAAAATCCTTGAGGCATTATTGCAACTTTAGCTACAACATACATATTTACATCTATGTCATACGTACTAACATCTTTTCAGTTTCTATACTTTTACTAATGAGATTAAAATGACAACTCCAATCACTTAATACCTAGATAAGTAACTCGATTTCATTCTTTTATTCTAAGCAGTTATTATTGCATTGCAAAAATCTCAGATTTATATAAAACAACATGCAATGTCAATCAAGTTTCCATCTAGACAAAAAAAAATGTACTTATTTTCACAAGTTACCCTGTCAGAATTTTCTTTAATACTGCCAAAGACAATAGAATCAATGGCATAGATCTGAGTACAATAGGCAGCATTTGTTTCAGTACTATGAAAATTCTGGCCCCTGAGCAAATCTGCAATAAAATTAAGCATGGGAAGTTTATGCAATATTTCAGAGTTGCTTTAATGTCTGGATATAAGTCTGCAATTTCTTTGATTTGCATGGATATAGTATTCCTCTGGATCTTCAGTCTTGCATTAAAAAAACCCCCATACAATTTCAATTCTGAACGCATACATGTACTTTCTTCTCCTGCTTCCCCAACTGATACTGAAAGCATACCACTGAGAAATAATTACACATCAATACACCAAAAATCTGAGGTACATGCAGATACAGACATGTGGTGGCTGGTGTGCCTGTGGTACAAGGGACAAAGAGAGTCCACTGGTGGGACAATCCCTAGTACCAAAAGACCCTCCACAGTTTAGGGTGAACAAAAAAGGCTTCCTGTGGCGGTGGCCCAGCCCTTTTCATTTAAGGTGAGTGACACCCAGTGGGTGAACTTCCCTGCCCAGGACTCCGCCTCTGAGGGGGGAATGCAGAGGTTTGACATCCACGCCCACTGGATGCCACTCACACCTCATCTCCACCCTGTTTCCAGACCTTTCTCCCTTCCTTGGTTCACGATTGGTTTCCCCAGTTCATGTTTTATAATAAGTTCATTTACTATGCAATTAGTTTCTAGAAAGATCTTAAAGGTTCCGTTTCGGATTTGCTGTTCCAAGTTTGTTCCTCCTCTCCTGTTCCCTGAGTGGTCGGCTGTCATCCCTTGTCATTCCCTGGTTTGTTATCTCCTCTGTTCCTTCCCTTGTTTGTCTGCCCTTAAAAACCTTTGTTCCACCCTTGACGTGGGCTGTCTTGTTGGCTCCCACCTGTGCTGCGTTTCCTCTGTCCCTTGAGGGACAAGAAATAAAGCTTGGGTTTATAGCCACAAGCAGTCTGACTCTGCTTCTCGCCTCTGTCGTCGCCTTTTAACATCTCCTTGCTTTGCTTGCGACAAGTAGCCGTCTGCCACACAGCTCCCTGCAGAGCTTCCACTCAGCCCCTGTGGATCTGGGAACTCAAAGCTCCAGAGCCCTCCTGTCAGCTCTGAGGGCATAGGATCTCACTGCCGCTGGCCAGGCTCGGGCAAGGAACTGGTCAGCACGACAGCTTCCCCCAGGATGCATTATTTTGCTATGTTAATGTACCCCAGTTCTACTTCCCTGGTTGGCCCATTGGCCTCCCTGCCCCTTTATACCTTACATGTCCCTGCCCCAGAAGGTTCTCCCCTCCCTGTTCCCCACTGGCCCTTGCCCCTCGCCACTCCCTCAGAGTTCCCCATTGGCTCCCATTCCCTGGTCCCGCCTGTGTACCACCCCCGTGCCCTCAGACCGTTGGTCTCTGATGCTCGATCTGCTCCTGTATTTCAACCTCCATTTTTCTCTGTCTTCGTCCCTGGAACCTTTCACACGTGTGGCTTCAGTAAACCGCTCCTGTGGAACTCTGTATGAAGAACCTTCCTGCCTCTTTGCGATCGACCCATTTTAAGGAACTATCCACGTGTGTGTGTGCGTGCACACGTGTGTGAGTGTGTGCTGGTCCTGCTGAGCAGCTTCGCTTTGGAGATGCTTTTAGGAAGGTCACGACACCTCACCATCAGGCACCGCAAAGCCACCGAGGATTGCGACAGACACGGGAGTATAGAAGCGTGCAGTAGACATCTTAAGTTTCAATCCTTTCTTCTAAGCAGTCCAAAAAGGAAGTAAACATTTTGTATTGCTTTCTAAGAAGAAAATGAAGCACAGATTGAAGGTATCAAAATCCATTCTAACATGATTTTTTTCATAAAGTCATTTTACCTATCTAAATGAAACTACCATTCTCTTTCTAAATTATTTGAGGAACAGAAATATGTCACTTGTCATGCTATTAATATTGGATTGTGTATGTCTTTACTGAAAACCTAAGTTCTTTGGAGCAGGCTAACTGGAACATATTTAAGAGAGGAGCTGTTACAAATCTGAAGTATTTCCAGGTTCTAGCAACAAGAGTATTAAACCCACTGAAATTTATTTGGACAAAACTTCTGCTGTCTTACAGGAATTTAGTGAAGATGAGCAAATGGCATAAGTCAGTTGGTAGGAAATGAGATGCAAAAAACAGTTTAAAGGAGGCTAGTTTGTTGTGGTCTTTATCCTGAGGTCCAGCATTAGAAATTAAGTCTCAATTGTGAATCACTGGGAGCAGCTAATACTCTATATTTTAAACATATAAATATCATAGGAAGAAATATAATTTTGTCTGGCTACTTCTCTATTCTCATAGAGTTTCTATTTTCCTAGGAATAAAATCTGCTTGCATCAAATAACGGCAAAACTTCAATTGATTTGCAGCCAAAACATAAAGTAAACTTTAGATTATTGTTAGGCTCAGTTCTAAAAGACAGAGATAATACTACCCAATTTGGTCAAGAAGGGAAACAGGAACATTAAGCCTCAGCGGCTTGCCTGGCAATTTTGCAGCCATTCAGTGGCAGGACAGTGATTAAGATGTTCTAGTTCCCTTTCTAAATCCATTTGAATAAGCTGATTCTGTTTGAGAAATTTAGGATCTAAGGATCTCAATTTTCACCTGCTGCTTTGAGAAAGTTAGCTGCTTCTGTTGCTGGGTTTCCAGCATGGCCACAAAATGGCACAATGGAAGCAACACCTTAGGCATAATTTAAGAACAGCATGAGAAAGCCCTCTCACACAGTTTTCTGCTGAATTTCATTATGAACAAACTCAAAAGAGTTCAGACAAAACCCCAGAAATTCTGAACTCCATTGTTTTACCAATTTAAATATATTATTGTCCTTTTTTTTTTTTTTTTGCATAGTTCCATCATAACATTATGTGCTAACAACAGTATAAAGAGCTGGAGAAAAGAAGATGGCTGTAAAAGTGGAACTCCTACAGTAAACAGGAAACTAAGTATATCAGTCATGACAAGAAGGATTCTAAGGAAAAAAAGCCAGTAGTCTTTCTTTTGAAGTTCCCTCATACACAAATACCTGACAAAAACTGAAGACAAAGAGAAAAATGTTTTAGCAAAAATGTTTTGAGATACTTGTTATATTTCTTTATAAAAGAAAGCCATCTGAAATTTTTGTTCATCTATGCTCAGGTTTTCTGTGATCTTTATTTAAAAGCTGCACAGAGAACAACTTTAGACTGACATCCATTGCTGTATGTAGCTTCCATGCTGAAATTGTCAAATTGAAACAGATGCTTAAGGTCTTTCCTCAAATATTTTTCATGACAAATTTACAACTATGAACTGAATCATCCGTTCTACTTCTCCCACAAACATACAGCATCTTTTGTTGGCCATGAGGATGTTGCTACGGTGCAGCCTGTATGGGATACAGAATCCAGATGGGTTGATTTCCCATTGCAGGACCCTGCCCTCGAAGGCAGACAAAACGCAGAATCTACAGCATCGCAACACATCCCTTGCATGTCCCTCACACCACGTCTGCTTTCTTATCACAGAAGCTTCAAGTCCTGTAACAGGCCAGCGTGGTTTGAAATTCCCTCCAGCTGTTTTGTTATTTGTTAGTTTGATTTTGTTCCTCCCCTGAGATGTCTTTATTGGTTTATTATCATGTATCTTCCTGTCATGATTGGTTAATTCTGTTATCTCTACCTCATGATGTAATACCTTAAAACTGACTGCCAGACAGCAAACCGGGGTCTCTCTGTTCAGCTCCCCTTCAAGTAACTGCTTCTGTGTCCCCCGGGGCAGGAGGAAATAAACTTGGACTGCGGCTAACAGAGTTTCCAACTCTTTCCTCTTTGCCTTCGCTGCTGGCTTGATAAACAGCCAAGAACTACTTGCTGTAAGAATGGCTTTGGGCTGAACTGGGAAACTGAGGCACGCAAACCTCAGTTACCTTAAATCCATCAGTCGCTAGTTCATGCGGGCATCGGACCTCGTTTACCTGCGAGGCAGGCTGGAAACAAGCCTGGCAAGCAGCATGAGGACATTTAAATTCTTCTGGAAGATCCACGTCCCCCATGATCCCTGCAAGAATGACCATGATGATACTTAGACTTTATGCAATTCAGTTACTTGATAAAATCAAAGGAAAGAACAAATGATAGAAAAAGAGAAACTGATAAAAGCTCCCCCTTAAAATTTAGAAAAATTTTGATTTCAAAATATGTTGTCTGGACTGAGGATGTCCTCTATTCAACCTCTGTCCCGAGCTGGTTTTGTTGTTTCTTTTGAAATATCACTCATGTTGTTGTGTGTTCTGATGCTGCTAACATTCATTATTGGAATAAAATGTTTTCTATTGAAAAGCACGCTTCCTGTCCCTCCAGGCTTTCTTCTTAGTAAGGAAAAGAACCTTAATGAGGTTTTCTTGTAAACTAATGCCACTAATAAATGCATGAACTGGGAACAAGAAAGAAATGAGGAGAGACTGCTGATTGTTTTCAGGATCTTCCTTTCAAAACAACATGTTCCCTTTAGTCCTTAAATGCTGGGGTCTCATGAAAAGCCACAGACTTCCAAAACATGAAGGCTTCACAAATTCTCAAACAGGTAACACCTATTTTGGTCCTATTTCTATAGGCAGTAACAGAACCACAATGTTACTTCAGGTTCCAGGTGTAAGGTCCAGTAAAAACATGCAAGAATATCCTTATATGTGAAAGGGAGACCCTGACACAAACCAGTCCTTGTTCTGAGACTCAGAAGATGGAAAATTAAAAGAACATTTAACTGTTGTTTGTGATAAAGGTGTAAAGGAAGCAATCAGCAGCCAGTTAACTTACCATACAGATGAAAAAGAAAGATACATTCTGCAGAAAGGTACATTCTGCAGAAGAAAACACAAGAAGAAAAAAAACCTCTTCTAAAAAAGCCAGGTGGTACTTGCCTGTGTGAAACATGTTTGAACAGTCAGTCTGCTTCAACATGTGTTTGCAAATGGAAGTGGAAACAGGTTACTATATATGCTGGTGAGATATTTCCCACGTCACCAGCTAATGAGACATGGAAGAGTATAAAACGGTATCAAGCAAGGACAGGCTGGACAAGCTATTACATTCTACAAAAGTTTTAACCCCACAGAAGATTCAACTGCTTCTGTATGTATTTTTTGGATTGTACGTTACTAAAATGATCTCCAAAGGTCCCTTACAATCTCTTCCATTCTGCAGTCTGTGAGTACTAATAGAAAACAGGACTTGCCCGGCATATTTCTTTCTCTGATTCTTTATTACATACTTCTCAGCATTATCAGACAGCACATAAAGTACTAATGTTTTGAGGGACAAATGGATTAAATTTGTAGTGCCAGAGTTACATAAATACGGAGGACAGGAAAGTTACATTGACTAAAAAGTTTTGGGATTCATGTTGTACCTGGGCAACTTTAATGTATTTTGATGAAAACTGAGGTATCTGGCAGGATAGAAGTTTGCTCTCTTTCAAAGGAAATGTAAGGAAGATCTTGCACATCTCATTCAGCATGTCACAAACAGGGGAACAATCCAAAGTATGCCAAAAAGAATTCCAAGAATTTAGCACAAAACTTGAAAGAGCTAAAACAATATAAGATATAATATGCACATGATTAGTGAATTTGAGGGCTGACCAGAGGCTGGAGATTTGAATCTGAAATAGATATTCTGTAAACTAGTTCTGCTCCTATAATAGCTGTTGTTCCCTGCTGCTTTAGTATTCACCCAATATTAAACAAGAGTAAGTCATAAAGCTAATACTTGCAGCAGTATGTCAATGGCACTAAAACCGGAGGGACACAAGCAGCAGTTCCGTTGCCTTGTTGAGGTCACTCTTTCTTTTTACATCCACAGTTTTCCCAAAATGGATGATACAAAAGATACAGATAAAGGGAGATTAAACCAGATGCCACAGATGTAAATCTGACATACCTTCATCTTTGACATCAGGAGAATTCACACTGCTTTCACAGCTGAGTGCTTCAGAATTTTTAATGTCTGTGGCTCTTTATCCTTGTGATGGGCAGATTAATTCTTGACTTAGGTGCCTGATTTCTACTGATTTGAAGAAGTTACCTAAAAGAAGAGGGGCAGGGCTATAGAGAAGCTGTAAAGAAATAGAAGCTAATTTCTGATTCCTGGCTGCTGGAATATGGGTTTTCTCAAGAACTGGTTCCACCAACTGTGGAACACTAGACTTACTGTAACACAGACTTCCTATTTTTCATATTATCACCAATGCCACAAGAAATACTACATTCATTGCATGACTCAAAGTCAAAACACAGAGGTTTATGCCTAATTAACTAAATATTCACATACACTTTCCTCATGCTATTCTAGAATTACACTCTAAGAAAAGGACATACCTTTAGCTACTTAGATGAGCACAAAAGCTGTGCCTGGTCACATTACACCCTGATGACTGCTATATACTCTTCTCTGACTTGACAAACAGCTCTTGTCCTGCTAATATCTATGCACAATGCTTCCAGTAAAGCAAAAAATCAAGAAGATAGAAAAATTAATTTAGAACATACAGAAAATGCTATGAACGTCTTGTATGATTTCTTTCACAACAAGGAAGACAATTGTCTTAACTTTTATTTCCATTTTCAAGACCTATCAGTCCTTGTCCTTGTATTGCAGTTCTTTATTGAGTATGAACAGTTCAAGTCTCCTCCAAACAGGCAGTCAGCATCATCTCCTACTTATTTCCAAGCAGTACTTGTTCTTTTTCAGACAGCACATTTTGAGGAAGCTACTTACACAGATCCATGCAGCTAACCTTGTTCTAAAGCCCTAGCATAGCTCAAAATATTTCAAATATGCTCTTTTTTTCACAGAAGAAAACGCACAAGTGCCTCCATTATTAAACCATACTTAGTATGGTAATTGCAGTATCAAATCCTCAGCCCCTCTGGGGAATTGTGACTTCTGCTATCTGGTCCTCATCTAGTTAGGTCTTTCTTTCTAAGACCTCCTGATGCCTTAGGTTTTAGCTTTTACATTTTTCAAATCCTGTACTGCTTAGTGAGTAACTGAAGTTTCTTGTGGCCTGTTAGCTGCTGTTCTCTAATGCTGGTTAGACATAACAACCCTCTCTAGGTTTCCACCTCAAGGACACCAGGCCCCAAAATGTGTAAACTAAAAGCCTCTGAAAGGGGGCAAACTTGGGGTAATTACATCATGAACTGAGGTTATACTTGGAGAATTAACCCGGATATGCAAATAAACCCAACTTACAAAAGTGTGAAGACCTGTCACCCAGGGCCCATCTTGGGTGTAGCCTTTTGACTGCCCAGGGTGTACTTTTGAAGGCCCTTCAGATAAATACCTCCTTTTATTCTCTTATTCTTGTCTAGTCTCTGTGTTTTAGGTGGCCACGTCAGGCATCACCCCACCAACTTTTCATCAGATTGTTACTTGTAAAAATCCAAATGGTACAGGCATTCTAACCCACTAAACACAATCTCCCTGGAATTCCCTCTACTCTGCTTCAGGCAGTTGTACCTCAGTATGGATTAGACTGAGGACTGCCTCCAGTGCCCACATTTTTCTTTCCTCTTTTGCACTAAGATTCTCCTGGACTCCTGTAGTTGGGGCCAGGAAGGTGCTTGAGTGCTCCCCTCAAGCTCTGCCCTCTGGAGGTAAGTCAAATGGGTCTAAGATTCGAATAGCAGAAAGAAGTGCATTTGCCTAAAGGCTACTGTTTCTGTAGGTATTCACCAGCCTAGAACTAAAGCTTTCAAACACCCTTTTAAGATGAGACATGAAGTTTCTCCTCATCAAAAATCATGTTACTTCCTTTCCTTGAATAAACAAACCACTTCATGTATCATTTTTTTCTGGTCAAATTAAGCAATTTCTTGCACAGGGCTAGATGTAAGTTAAAGCCAACCATATAAACTCAGGAACATTTTGTTCTTTTTGACAAGGAAGTACTGCAACAACATTCAAAACAGAAGTAACAGTATAAATCAGTACACTATTTCCCCAACTCAGGTAATTTTATTATAGAAGTTGATTCAGCTGGTACCATATCAGATTTTCAGTCTTTTCTCCTTAACAGCGAAGTGTTTTTGATAAAATTATTTTAGTGAAGGTAAAACTTCTGTATTTATTCTCTGATGTAACAGGGGTCAGAGCTGCCCTGATTTACAGTATCAGCCTTACCTAGTCTCTGTGACATATTTCATTTGCAGCTCTGGGTCCCAAGACAATCATAAGAGTGATGCAGAACTGTTACTAATTCAGTCATTTAGAACCCTGAATTCTCTAAGAATGGGGAGTAGTTATTACTGAGCTTCTACTTGATTCTCCTTGTGCTTGCCGTGGTCCTGTGTCCATTGCCTTTTTTCCAGCACTCTGCTGTTGAGGAATAAATTTGGAGTAGGTAGCTTTGTGTGCAGCTGCAGTGGAGCTGCAGGTCGAGCTCTGGGTGGCAGGAGCCAGAGGCAAGAGGCTGTGAATTGCCCAGTTTGTGGTGGGGTGAGCAGGAGTCCAGCAGGGACTGTCGGGTCGTGGGAGCCTCCTATGGTGAAGGGGCTTCGGTCCCAGCAATGAAAAAATATTGTGGGTTTGGGGTTTTTTTGTGATACTCTTTATCTTTTCTCAGCCTCTCATTTTTCTGCATAAACAGTAACTCAAGCTTTAAGTTACAATCATATTAGGAGGGTCATGAACACACACATGACTAAATACGGTACAACAAAGAGTTCATATGGCACCTTAACATTTCCTAAAAACAAAAAAAGCTTGACAAACAGGTAGAATTCAGTGTTCCATGAGTTAGGGAAAAAAAGTTAAACTGATCCACATACAATGCAGTTATACAGTATTCTAGTTAAGGTACTAATGAACTTGGGCATGTGCAAGACATTTTAATTAATCAGTGGTCAGCAAAATACACTTAAGAACCTTGACTTTTTTATGACTAAAGAGCACTTGGAAATTACTGGCATTAACACTTTAATTTTCCAACTCTTTTAAAGCTATTCAGATGTTCAATTAATGTGGCTGTGGAAGGGAATAGAGTTACCGTAGACTCTGTACTCCACATCTTAAGTAAGGATGGTTTCTCACCATTTGTATCATTTTAACTCTACAGTTAATGTATTTCATTTACTGGTTTAGTACTTAGTAATTATTACAAGACTCTGCTAGGAGTGTTTGCTTTCTTTTTCTTTTGAACAGCCTAATGCTAACAACAATCTAGCCTCAAGAGTGTTCAATAGAAATTACTCACTGCTGTATTTCAAAGCTCTGTGACATTTAACTTCCAAGAATAAAGTGTGTCTGGAGATTCACAGATGCATATGATTTTATGAAATATGATTAAATACAATTTTATGTCTGTCTTTTTACATATAAAGGTTTTCACACTTAAACGAAATCACAACCAAAATGTATGAAGAGCCCAACAGGCTCCTTTTCTGTAACAACAGCAGAAAGACTGTCCTTCATAAACTGTCTGTTTTGTAGCTAGTTTTTCCAGTTTGTCTGGGTGCCTTACTCTTGGAATTTACTGGTCAGGTTAAGTTTTAGTTTTATAGTAATTGCTGTTCATGACATCTGTTTTAATACAAATGGTGTGATAAAAACAGTCATGGATAATGCATTCTTCATCCTTTATGTTTCTCTGGAGGTATGATCTGGAAGATGAGACACTGCTATATTATGCAGCACATACATCAGTGGTATCTTTGCCCATTTGCTGAATTTTATAGCTCTTCCCTGCCTTTGAAAAGACACTCCCCAAATTTTTTAAAGTTTTTTCTGTATGGTAATCCAAGTGAAGGTCTGGGAGTATAGGCCAACTTACATCAAGATTTTCTGGAGAGCTAATGACATACACATTGTAGAGCTGGATTTTACATAATTTCGGGTTTTATGCACTTGTGTTACTGAAGAGTTCTAAGTAGTTAAAAAATTTATGAGGACACCCTTTCCTCAAGTATTTTGGTAGGGCACAATAGGGCACTTGGTAGGACCCTGCTAAATGATGCTTCATTTTCCCCGAGTAAAGAAAAGCCACCTCCTTGTACATGTTTTGGATGGAACAAGACCATCTGGTTTTTATAATTTACATTTGGTTTGAGCAGACCCCACCCTCGAAACAGTTATATCTAACCTGAAAATCTGGGTGGGAGAAGGCAAGTCTGACCAGTTAAAAGATTTGGGGTAGCCTTGAACTTCATGAGTGCTAAGTCCTTCATAGTCTGCCATGTTTTAAAGAGCTTTTGGGGAGCCCCTTCAAAAGCAATTTACCATATTGCAGATGACACACCCGATCTGATTCCCCCGTGACTGGTAGCTGGCATACTGTGGGTGCTGCGGCCACCAAATCTCCTCAGTAACAAATTAGTTCACTGATTCCTTTTCCCATTCCATTTTATCCAGCCCCTCATTTTTCCTCTCTTTTCCCGTTCCACTTAACAAACAAATGTATTTTACTGTCCTTATGTCTAACAAAGAGTTCCTTCTGTCAGCAAACTGAGAACCTCAGCTTCTGGGCCCAGCTTCTGGCACCTCATCTAGAAAAGAAAATGTAACCAAATGAAACCTCTGGCACGCTCTTCCATAAGATGAAGTACAGACAAATATATATAAAAACACCGTGACTTCGTATTTTATGAAGTAAATAGGCCACATCAGAACAGACTATTTTCTGTGAAGGTCTGCAAAACTGCACTCAGGTAATAGGAATGAAAAGATTCCCCTGAGCCGAAGTGCAAGCTGAGTGGCATCTCTCTACAGGGGGCTGCTTCTTGTTGCAGCCAGGTTAGGCAAATGCCTTCTGTGGCTGAAGAAAACCTGAGAATCATTGCAGCTCACTCTACATACCTGAAAACAATGAAGAAAACAGCCTAATTAGGCAGTATGCTAGACAGTATCACAATACCAGGCATGAATGAAGGCTTGGGCTCTTTTCCAAGTATTCAGAGCCCTGCAAGCTAACTTACTACCTGCGAACACAAAGTTTTAGCCTCTAGAGAGTCCTGTCGAAGACATGGCACTGAGACTCAAGCTTTCTGTCAGATTAGGCAAGAGCACTGCATTGCTCAGCACCTTGCAGACCTGAGGTCTTCAGAAGAGGTGAAGCCCCAAAGCCATAGTAGGAGAGAGATTAGGAGAAGATTAAAAAAGCATTTAATTTCATATAGGTCACCCAAGACTCTTAGTCTCAATGAGCAGTCTTGTATTCTGCTCATCAGTCTGGGTGAACAGGCTGTTGCTTTCATTTACTACTGACTGCTCTGCCATTTTTTTGCCTGTGTGGAACACTATAGTGTTCCTTGGTGGAGACTCAGGAAACCTACTACTATTGCAAATGCATTAGCCAACCTAGAATGTTTTAACAAAACTATGTGAGGTAGCGAAGTCACACCAGTTACTGAAAAGCAATCCAAAACTTGCTGTATTCGTAATTCACAAACTGTAATGCCTTTGAAATGAAAATAATAGATAACATCTCATCTGAATTATAGCATTTGATCTGCAACTGAAATCCTTTGACTCAAACAGATTTAAACCAAAAACTAAGTACCTAGTCTTTTACCATGACAGCAGGGTACTCTTTCTGTTCCATTAAGTGCATCTAATCGCAATCCAAGACGGCACAGGCTTCTTCATCAATATATAATTTGTTTTTCAAAGCACTCTGAAGAGAATGAGTCAGAGAAGACCAAAAAACATGCTGATTGATCCTCAAATCAGTACGTTTTAATGTTCACTTAGAAAAGGGAGTTTGAAGGCAGATACTGCATAACAAATATTTCCTTTTATGTTTCGTT
This sequence comes from Dicrurus megarhynchus, assembly GCA_013399195.1. Classification (NCBI taxonomy): domain Eukaryota; kingdom Metazoa; phylum Chordata; class Aves; order Passeriformes; family Dicruridae; genus Dicrurus; species Dicrurus megarhynchus. The sequence goes on from VXAD01010504.1 coordinate 680,462, forward strand.
TTCTAGAGAATTACCAGATCTGACTCAGAGCAGCAAAAATAAAAAGAAAGGTGAAACAAACAAACAAAAAATTAACTGTTTAAAGTATTCTTTTACACTCTTTGGAAATATTTCATAAAAAAAACCCCCAATCTATCATCTTTGACAGGAACAGAAAGATAGGGCAATTCCAGACCTCAATCTGAAGGAGACAAATAGAAGTATTAAAAAGAAGGGGTAAGAAAAAGGTAACAGCAATAACCACAGTATTAACCTTTCCTTCAATGACATTAACTCAAAGCATAAACCATCCCAGCTTGTTCTCATCTTCAAATATCTCCTTTATCAGAGAATTTGCTGCTTCAACTGTTCTATTAGAACTGCTTTGAGGGAAATTGCCCTCAAAACTATTTACTTACACTTTATCTATACTGCAGTTAAATCAGTGTACAAAACGGTGCCCATGGAACACGGGAGAAATTCCTGATTTAACTCTGAATTAGCTATTATTGATACTACTCTTACCTTAAATACATAGAACTTAGAAGGGCTGATTTCAACAATATTGTCTGCCTCAATAAGTCTCCTCTAAAATTCTAGATTATTTCCCATTATCTTAAAGGAAAAAAGACTTTTTTCATTTTGAACTTGCCATTCAGGAACTGATCCAAACATCTACTTTATTTCCCTGCTTGTAACAGCAGGAAACAGTGAACATGCCGAAAGACTGCAAGAATCTCAAACAAAGAAAGCATTGTAACATGCATGAATCTCACTCCAATCTTCAGACTGGTTTAAACTCAGAAATGTGGATATTCGTTTATCTGACAGTTGTCTCCAGTTATGATTACCCCAAGTAAATTAATACTCCTGTATAACTCAATACTTTGAAGCATGATTATACTTTTTAATATAGCCATATATGGGTATCAATTTCTTGTGTCAGCCTTAAATTAACCATTATATGGATTTCTTGTGACAGTGAGCTCCGTTGTTCATATAGATGTTACCACTACAAAGTGTGAAAAAAGGGAGTTAACAGAGCAAATTCATTATGGGGAGAGGAAACAATGCCCTCACCAGGGCCTCCTGAATGTTCAGCTGAAGTTCAAAACATTTGAATGGGAATATTTAGGTAAAATACTTATTACTTTTTACATTGAATACACAGAATCTGGTTTTCACTAGGTGTTGCATTATACAAATCATGATACATCCACACCATGTTACTGAATATTGTGAACTAGATTTCTAAAGTAAGAATAAATGTACCGGCTTAAATGTGGTTAATAGTACACCTTTCACAAAAGGGGCAAAATGATCATCCGAGTACAAAATTTATTACAGCTTTGTAAAATTGCTTCCAAACATGAAATGCACATGGAGAAGGTTCTGAAATAGTGAAGTGATGGAAATCTGGTTAACTGAATAAATAAATGTATAAGGATACAGCATAGGTTGGTGAATTAAATTTCTATTGTTATTCAAATTCTTTTATTCTGCTTTCATTTCTACAAACTTCATTCTATGAAAACAACTAAAGCCAAATTATTCTCTCTTTAAATGTGCAAACTGAAAGTGGAGATTAAACTTTTATATAAATTTTTATTTAAAGCTTTATAAAACCAGAGTTTTCTTCTAGTCCAGCAACAACTAAGTTCAAGATTTTCCTGCATTATGTCTTCTTTTGATGTGTTCTTATAATACATCCATATATATTTAAAAATATTATCTGTCTTGCATTTATCCTATAAACCTATTTATTATAGAAGGTTGAATCTAGTAATACATTCCCTTCCTTTTTCAAAAGGACTTCTGCTGGTCCTTGGGGTTTTTTTTGCTAATCCTTTTATTGTTTATACTGTCTTGAAAAATGAAACATATTCGTTCAGTGAACTTCACTGAACATAGTTTCATTTTGTTAAAATATTTTCCTCCAGGTCTCCTCTACCTTTTTTTTTTTTTTTTTGAGTTATAATTTTGAGTTATTTCTAGAGGTGGGCTGTGTATACTCAGTGCTAACATTAGCAATTTAGTGTGTGTCTCCCAGAAATGCCTACAGTCACATACACACTTCATAATACTTACAGAATTAAAACTGTTATGACATGAATTATTAAATTATTGAATAGACATTGTGAATGAAGCTGTTTTACATTTGCAAGATTTTCATTGGATCAGAAGTTAGGTCCAATGGCTGATCTGTGAGCAAAAGCTTCCTCTGCTTCTGTGTGTGGAAGACAACAAATGTGTGAAGACATCAAATAATTTACTTCCTGTGTTGCAAATGTTTTTTATAAAAACCCTGAAAAGTAATAAGCACAACTGCCTTACAACCATTAATTATACTAATCTTTAACAGGCTTTCAAGAAACGTACTTATACCACTGCAGTGTGGTGTTAGTATTTTTCCTTGACTTGTAATTTAAAAAGCACCAGAAAAAAGACCCAAAACTACTTCATAGAGATAACCCATTTTATATATCTTTTTTAAAATAAACCTGAAATTTTCTAAAGTTGTTAGCTAGCTAGCTTGTGCTCTCGCTGATAATGAGAAGTGAACTCTAGGTAGGTGTGAAGAACTAATTTAATTTTGATTTATGCCTCAACATTGTTTGAAGATACCAGAGGGCTGGGGGGAGGGGCTGCACACGCACTGGCAGCCATTTCACGTCTCACATGGAATAGGCAGTCAGTATACATGAGGAGGATAAGTGGCCCAAGAACAATGTGCCCTCTAGAAGTTGTCCATTTGACAGGAAAAAGTCCCTGTGGGCGGTCCTTCCTTGGATATTGCCACCGCCTCCTACTACAGCTCCACCTCCGATGTGGGAGGTTCCTCCTTGGAGGAGGGCCCCCTGGGTGGGATCAGGGTGTAAAACTCGCCCTTTCTTCTAAAAGGAAGGCGTGCCCAAGGTTCTGGACCCACCCACCCCTCTGGAAAGTTCTATTGTATTCGGTATTCTATTGGTTGTCGCTTATTGTACCCTACCCTCAACTGTTTTATTGGACCCTGAACCCTTGTGCCTTCCCCCTGCCCCGCGCCCCATTGGTTATTCCCTCCAACTCCTCCCAGTTCTCCCCTCCCTTTTAATCGGCCGCACAGCCGTTGTTCCTTAGAGTTCTCCCTCCACTGCTCTCCCTCCTGGATCTCTTCACCTACCGCTACAATAACGGAGACCACGGGGGAGACCCCCTCCTGCAGCCCTTTGTCTCCCCACCTCATTTCAATTGCACCTTGTCTGCTTATTGTCTTCGGCTGCCTCATCTCCATGTGACCCACCCACATAAAGCCCTGAAGCAGCTGCACCTGGAGTGAGCTCTTGGGCATTAGGAGGCCATTGCCTCGGTCAAGGGCGACCAGGATAGCCAGGCAAAATACTACGAGTCCCCACCAATGGACTGCAGTTGAACACTTGACTGGCCAATGGTATCCTGACAGTGAGACCTTGGGAGGAGCCGGGGGGATAAAAGTAACTGCATCACAAGCTGCAAGGCTCACTACTCGACCTGCTGACTTCACTTCGCTGATTGACCACCTGAGACCACTTCCAAGCCTTGTGCCTAACCTGTGTCCTCCCCTACCACTTCTCCCTTGCCTGTTTCAACTTTGGTTGTCCTGCCTCCCTGCATTCCTGCCCGACAACCCTACCTGCTTTGTCCTTGCCTACCTTGTTCCTGCCTGAGCCACCTGCTTCCAACACTGCTTTGCTGATCCAGCCCGCCGCCACAATCCCGCTGCGACCCTGTCCAGGATTCTGCACCTCCTGCCCAAGCGCCCACTTGCCTCGTGTCTGGCTGCCCGTCGATGAAGGAGCTGTGCTTTTGAAGTTGCATCGCTCCGACAGCGGCACAGGCTCCCCCCAGCAGGCAGCGTGCACACACCCCCTGCTGCTTGGATGTCGATGGTGCACTCTGAAGTTGTGGTGGTAATGCCCACTTTTTCTCTCTCTCTCCTCTCCTCTCCTCTCCTCTCCTCTCTCTTTTTCTCCTCCCTTTATTCCTTTTCCTTTTCCCTCCCCCTTTTCTGCCTTTTTTATTTTTCTTTAGTAGGGTAACGCACGTTTTGTTACCAGTGAACAGTTCTCAGATATATTTACCTCATTTGTGCTTAACTTTGTCTTAGAAAAATCTGTTGTAAAAGAACCCCCACAGCTTCCTACTGCAGAATGTGACAATATGATAATTTTTATATTTCAGTGCTGAAAGACAGGGAACAAAGAGAGCAGAGTTATGGTATAGATTGAACAGCCATCTGATGCCAGAACATAAAGTAAGTATTTCCAGAGAGAATAGATTCTTTGGATTAGAGTGAGGAACAAAAGCCAAACCCAACTTTCCTACCTTGAGGAAAACTTCACAAGGCAGTAGATGCTTCCAAGGTCATCCAGTCCACCCATCTGCCCAGCACTGCCCCTGTAACCCCTGAACCACTAAACCCTATCACTCAGTGCCAGGGCCAGATGCCTCTTGAACACCTCCAGGGATGGTCACTCCACCACCTCCCTGGGTTACCTATTCCAGTGCCTGACCAGCTGAACAGTGAAAATATTTTTTCTGGGATCTGATCAGAATCTCTCCTGTCTCAGCTTAAGGCCATTTCCTCTTTTCCTCTCACTGTGGGCACCCCACCTCACTACACTCTCCCTTCAGGCAGCTGTTCAGAGCGATGAAGTCCCCCCCAAGACTCCTCTTCCTGAGACTAAACACTCCCAGCTCCCTTGGCCACTCCTCATCAGACATGTTTTCTAGGCCCTTCACCAGTTCTGCTACCCTTCTCTGGACATGGCCCATCACATCAAACTCCTTCTGGAAGTGAGGGGCCCAAAACAGAGTGCAGTAGCACCCCACCAGTGCTCAGTACAGGAGGGATGATCACTTCCCTAGTCCTCCTGGCCACACTACTCCTGTCATTGGCCTTCTTGGCCACCTGGGCACACAATGGCTCATGTTCACCTACTGTTAACCAGCAGCCCAAGTCCTTTTCTGCTGAGCAGCTCTCAAGCCCGTAATCCACAAGCCTGTAGCACTGCCTGGGGTTGCGCTGTCCTATGTGCAGGATCTGGTACTTCACCTCACTAAAACTCATGCAGTTGTCCCTAGTCCACTGATTTGAGTGTGTCCAGGTTTCTCTGTAGAGTCTTCCTACCCTTGAATGGAACAACACTCCCACCTAACCCAATGCTGTGTGCAAATTCACTGAGGTGCACTCAATCCCCATCCCCAGATCATGCTATTGTGCCTGTTTTTCTCCTAGTTGCCTCCTTTCTCATGAGTGCTTAGAGCCTTGGACACACCCCAGTGTGTTGTAGCTATAAACATCTGGGGTTTAATTGGTGCTTCCTGGGCAATTATATCAAAGGTGCTCTCTAAGGCCTTCCAAGAGATTCTGAGCCTTGGGGGCCCTGCACACGTATGTCATGAATATTTCCTTCTTGGAAGAGCTGCTCAGCTAAAAGGTCACCCATGTTAACTCTTAGCTGTGGGAGCCAATTTAGTTTTGATGTAGCCAATTTATTTTTGTTTTGTCTCAACCCTGGTTGTCAGAGGCATGTGGGGGAGGTAGTGCACACGTGCTGCTTGCAGGAGGCAGCTAGGAGGTGGGGGAAGCCTTGTCTCTGGGGAGACTTTGCCAGGCAACACCTCACATGGGACCGGCAGTCAGTAGGAGACACTCTACTCCCCAGAGAGGATTGTCCAATCAGATGGTGAAAGGTCTCCACCAATGGACAGCAGAGAAAGGCTTGACTGGGCCAGTGGTCTCCTGTCAGCAGGCGGATTTTGGGAGGGGCTACGGGGTATAAAAACTAACTGCTGCTGGCTGGCTGGCTGCTGCTTGCTTGCTGATTTGCATGCTTCTTTGACCTGGCCCTAAGCAGTTTTGTTTGGCCCTTTTGTTCTGGTCCCAGCCTGTCTTTTGAGATCCTGCTCACCCCCACGCCTGTCCTGCCTCTCTGTGTCCCTGCATCCGACCCTTCTTGCCTCTGAGCCAGCCTGCCACCACAATCCTCATCGCGACCCTGTCCAGTGTTCTGGACCTCCCGCCCGAGTCACCTACATCCAACCCTGTCCACCTCCGAGCCAGCCTGCCTCCGCCATCCTCATCGCAACCCTGTCCAGGGTTGTGGACCTCCCGCCCAAGTCACCTGCATCCAACCCTGCCTGCCTCCAAGCCAACCCGCTACCACGATCTTTGCTGCGACACTGTCCAGGGTCCTGGACCTACTGCCCAAGTGCCCATTCACCGCATGTCCAGTTGCCCATCGCTGACGGAGCCGTGCCTGTTAAGTCGCCTCTCTGAGAGCTGTGCAGGCTTGTTAGCAGGCAGCTAGCACATCCCCCATTGCATGGACATTGATGGCACACCCTGTCCTGCTGGTGCTAATGCTCACTTTTTCTCTCTGTCTCCCCTCTCTGTCTCTCTTCCCCACCATTCTTTTCCCATTTTCTTGTCTTCTTTTCTGTCTTTTACAGCCCTCTTTAGTTTGGGTAACTCCTTTTTCTTTTTGATTTTTCATTACCAATAAACAGTTCTCAGATACAAGGTTTGCCTCGTTTGGCTTAATTTCCTTCCTGACCATCTAATTCTAAGAGAACTCTTTGCAGTTTCTCTCAGCGGAACACAACATTTTAATTGGTGGTAGCAGTGGGATGGTCTTGAATGAAAACTTTGTACCTTTTTGAACCTTTTGTGTGTGTTTTGGGGAGAGATTTCATTTGGGCATTAAACAAAAAAAAGACCCTCCTGAAAGTTGNCTAGGCCCTTCACCAGTTCTGCTACCCTTCTCTGGACATGGCCCATCACATCAAACTCCTTCTGGAAGTGAGGGGCCCAAAACAGAGTGCAGTAGCACCCCACCAGTGCTCAGTACAGGAGGGATGATCACTTCCCTAGTCCTCCTGGCCACACTACTCCTGTCATTGGCCTTCTTGGCCACCTGGGCACACAATGGCTCATGTTCACCTACTGTTAACCAGCAGCCCAAGTCCTTTTCTGCTGAGCAGCTCTCAAGCCCGTAATCCACAAGCCTGTAGCACTGCCTGGGGTTGCGCTGTCCTATGTGCAGGATCTGGTACTTCACCTCACTAAAACTCATGCAGTTGTCCCTAGTCCACTGATTTGAGTGTGTCCAGGTTTCTCTGTAGAGTCTTCCTACCCTTGAGTGGAACAACACTCCCACCTAACCCAATGCTGTGTGCAAATTCACTGAGGTGCACTCAATCCCCATCCCCAGATCATGCTATTGTGCCTGTTTTTCTCCTAGTTGCCTCCTTTCTCATGAGTGCTTAGAGCCTTGGACACACCCCAGTGTGTTGTAGCTATAAACATCTGGGGTTTAATTGGTGCTTCCTGGGCAATTATATCAAAGGTGCTCTCTAAGGCCTTCCAAGAGATTCTGAGCCTTGTGGGCCCTGCACACGTATGTCATGAATATTTCCTTCTTGGAAGAGCTGCTCAGCTAAAAGGTCACCCATGTTAACTCTTAGCTGTGGGAGCCAATTTAGTTTTGATGTAGCCAATTTATTTTTGTTTTGTCTCAACCCTGGTTGTCAGAGGCATGTGGGGGAGGTAGTGCACACGTGCTGCTTGCAGGAGGCAGCTAGGAGGTGGGGGAAGCCTTGTCTCTGGGGAGACTTGCCAGGCAACACCTCACATGGGACCGGCAGTCAGTAGGAGACACTCTACTCCCCAGAGAGGATTGTCCAATCAGATGGTGAAAGGTCTCCACCAATGGACAGCAGAGAAAGGCTTGACTGGGCCAGTGGTCTCCTGTCAGCAGGCGGATTTTGGGAGGGGCTACGGGGTATAAAAACTAACTGCTGCTGGCTGGCTGGCTGCTGCTTGCTTGCTGATTTGCATGCTTCTTTGACCTGGCCCTAAGCAGTTTTGTTTGGCCCTTTTGTTCTGGTCCCAGCCTGTCTTTTGAGATCCTGCTCACCCCCACGCCTGTCCTGCCTCTCTGTGTCCCTGCATCCGACCCTTCTTGCCTCTGAGCCAGCCTGCCACCACAATCCTCATCGCGACCCTGTCCAGTGTTCTGGACCTCCCGCCCGAGTCACCTACATCCAACCCTGTCCACCTCCGAGCCAGCCTGCCTCCGCCATCCTCATCGCAACCCTGTCCAGGGTTGTGGACCTCCCGCCCAAGTCACCTGCATCCAACCCTGCCTGCCTCCAAGCCAACCCGCTACCACGATCTTTGCTGCGACACTGTCCAGGGTCCTGGACCTACTGCCCAAGTGCCCATTCACCGCATGTCCAGTTGCCCATCGCTGACGGAGCCGTGCCTGTTAAGTCGCCTCTCTGAGAGCTGTGCAGGCTTGTTAGCAGGCAGCTAGCACATCCCCCATTGCATGGACATTGATGGCACACCCTGTCCTGCTGGTGCTAATGCTCACTTTTTCTCTCTGTCTCCCCTCTCTGTCTCTCTTCCCCACCATTCTTTTCCCATTTTCTTGTCTTCTTTTCTGTCTTTTACAGCCCTCTTTAGTTTGGGTAACTCCTTTTTCTTTTTGATTTTTCATTACCAATAAACAGTTCTCAGATACAAGGTTTGCCTCGTTTGGCTTAATTTCCTTCCTGACCATCTAATTCTAAGAGAACTCTTTGCAGTTTCTCTCAGCGGAACACAACATTTTAATTGGTGGTAGCAGTGGGATGGTCTTGAATGAAAACTTTGTACCTTTTTGAACCTTTTGTGTGTGTTTTGGGGAGAGATTTCATTTGGGCATTAAACAAAAAAAAGACCCTCCTGAAAGTTGGTGCCTGCAACTAATTACAGGTGTGTCCTCTAAGAAAGTGTTTTTTTCCTCTAGAGGCACTTTGGAACTTGTTACAGTGTGGGCCTTTTTGAGAAGCATTTCGCCCCCTTATATGTAATTGCTGTGGTAATTAAAGGTGTGTCCTCTCAGAAAGTGTTTTCCTTGGGCAGTTTGGGACTCTTTATGGTGTGGCCCTCTCTGGGAAGCATTTTGCCCACCTTGCTATAATTCGTTGTGTGTAGCTGCCTTGGTAACTTAAGGTGTGTCCTCCCACAAAGCATTTGGGGCATTTTGGGGAATTTTTACAGTGCGGACCTTCCTGGGAAGTATAATGCTCCATCTCTGCGTCTAACTGGCTTGGTACCTGTTAAAAACAGGCTGCTGGAATTGACTTTCACACAGGATAATTGATTAATGAGAAGAGTTGTGGTTAATGGGTAATGCTAATAGTTGCTGTTTACTTGTTACAGAATAATGGATTTGTTGTAAATAATTAGATGCTTTGAACAGTTAATGTCATGTCAAGTTAGTATCTTTGTTTTCCCTATAATTGAAGTTAATAATAGTTATAGTTTATGTTAAAAACATATTTCAGTGATGAAGAAGCTGGGAACTTTCTAGAATACTGGTGATGTAATTGAAGGAGGAGTTTGAGTGAGATTTTAGCATAAAGGAGTACATGCATGTCTTGGTTTGAAAGACAGGTGTCTACCAAGGAAGGCAGGAGCCTCCCTTGAAATGAAAAATGCAACCCCCTTCCCTCCGAATTATTATGATTTTGAAATTAAGGGGCATTCAGGCAAAGATATGAGGAATAGGAATAACAGTTCTTTACTACTATATATATTTATATATATANTGGTTGGACACCTCCCCACTGTGGTCAGGTCTTTTGTCTCTCCTAAGCACCCAGCAATTTGTCATCCCGGCAACATATATGGGGAAAATTTCTCAAGAAACAAAGAAAACAGAATGGGAACCCATAAAACCCCAACACTCTGCTAAACCAGATACCACCCACACATTCTTGGTTTTCTGTTATTGATCTCAAAGATGCATTCTGGTCATGCCCTGTAGATTCTCATTGCGGGAACATCTTTGCCTTCACATGGGAAGATGCTGATACTGGAAGGAAGCAGCAACTGTGCTGGACTCGACTACCCCAAGGATACACCGAATCACCCGCACTCTTCGGCCAGGCTCTAGAAGACCTTTTGAGTTCCTTTTCTCCACCTGAAGGAGTGCAGGTAATTCAATACGCAGATGACCTGCTTCTCTCTGGAGAGCAAGAATCCACTGTAAAATTGGGCACTATTCAGTTATTAAATTTTCTAGGAAAGAATGGCTTAAGAGTTTCTAAATCCAAATTACAATTTGTACAACCAGAAGTAAAATATTTAGGACACATAATTGGACATGGAATAAGGAAATTAAGTGCAGAACGAATTGAAGGAATTCTAAATTTACCCTTACCCCAAACAGAAACCAGACAATTATTAGGATTAATTGGATATTGCAGATTATGGATCTATCAATATTCCCAAAAAGCTAAATTCCTTTATGAAAAATTGACCGAACCTGAAACTATAATTTAGACAAAAGAAGATGACTTAAAATTAGATTAATTGAAATTAAAACTAACTAAAGCACCCGTCTTAAGTCTTCCTTCACTAGAAAAACCTTTTGACCTGTACGTTAATGTGGAGAAAGGAATTTCTTATGGAGTCCTGACCAAGGAGTGGGGCGGAGTCCAGAAACCAGTTGCCTTCCTCTCAAAATTATTAGACCCAGTATCCAGAGGCTGGCCAGTCTGCATCCAAGCAATCGCAGCTGCTGCTATTTTAACTACAGAGAGCCAAAAACTTATTTTTGGAAGTAAACTAGTTGTTCATTCACCACACTCAATTAAGACCATTCTCAACCAGCGAGCAGCTGAATGGTTGACAGATCCCTGAATAATCAAGTATGAGATCATACTTATGCACACAGATCAATTGACTCTAGTTACAAACTCCAGTATGAACCCAGCGCAATTTCTTTATGGAACTCCACAAGACAATCTTACCACACACAATAGTATCAACCTTACTGCCTTACAAACAAAGGTCAGAGAAGACTTGATGGATTGCCCTTTAAAAGAAGGAGAAGCTCTTTTTATCAATGGGTCGTCCAGGTACGTGAATGGACAACGTTGGTCTGGCTTTTCCATCGTAGATGGGCGTCAAATGATGGTAATTGAAAAATGAAAATTACCTGCTAATTGGTTAGCTCAAATATGTGAGCTGTACGCCCTAGAAAAAGCACTAAATAGACTGGCTGGAACCATTGGAACCATCTATACTGATTCACGGCATGCCTATGGTGTGGTCCATGCCTTTGGAAAAATTTGGGCAGAAAGTGGATTTCTCAATACAAAAGGAAAAGACATTTTGCACAAAGAACTAATATTAAAAATTTTAAAGACTTTTAAATTACCTAAATAGATTTCTGTTGTGCATATACCAGGACATCAAAAGGTGACCTTGACAGAAGCTAGAGGAAATGCCCTTGCAGATTTAGCAGTGAAAGAAGCTGCCACTGAGGAGAAAGAAACAAAAACCATGGAGTGAAAGACCAACTCAAGGGATACTCTACCCACTCCTATCTTTAAAGATCAAAAAAACCAAAAATTCACCTCAGTGGAAAGGAAGACTCCCAAGGCAGATGGCATCTCCCTGATGGCCATCAAGTTTTAAATAAAGAGTTAGACCAGGAGGTCCTATGGAGCATCCACCAAACTACCCCTTGGGGTTACAAAGCTCTAGCAGACCACTTTCTCAGAACCTTTGGATGTCTGGGTATCTATGAATTGGCTAACCAAATTACAAAAGGATGTATATAATCTGACAAAAAGTCAATCGAAAAATTATGAGAAAAGCAACATCTGGGGGAATTGAATTAGCAGTCAGACCTTTCCAAATTATACAAATTGATTTTACTGAAGTGCCCCCAGTACAGAGATGGAAATATCTTTTAGCAATAGTAGATCACCTTACTCACTGGGTTGAAGCTGTTCCAACAGTTAATGCTACTGCTCAAACAGTGAGCAAGATGATCCTAGAACAAATTATTCCCTGATATGGAATTGTAAATAGAATTGACTCAGACTGAGGAACCCATTTTACCTCCCAAGTTTTGCAACAATTGGCACAACAATTAGGTATTAAATGGAAACTTCACACACCTTGGCATCCACAGAGTTCTGGGAGGGTGGAACGCATGAACCAAAAAATCAAAACCACCCTAACAAAATAATGCTAGAAACAAAATGGTCATGGGTAAAGTGTCTACCCCTCACACTCCTCAGAATTAGAACACAACCAAGAACTGATTTAAATTATTCTCCATATGAAATGTTGTATGGTCTACCTTATTTAGCCACCAAACATGAAATTAATGTAAAAGAGTGTGGAAACCATAATGTACAGCAGTATGTACGACTAATAGTAAAAAATCTGAAACATCTAAGAGAAAGAGGTTTGATTTCTCAATCCCCTCCATTGCATTTCAGTCTGCATAATGTTTCACCTGGAGACTGGGTATTAATAAAAGCTCGGAGAGAAAAATCACTTACCCCCTCTTGGGAAGGTCCTTTTCAGGTACAGCTTACCACCAAGACAGCTGTGAGAACCTTAGAAAAAGGGTGGACCCATGCAGAAAGAGTAAAAGGACCTGTGTCACCACCTGGTGACCTTGAAGATACTCAATCACCTGAACTGTCTTTGGAGGACACCTCAGTGACTTGAAGCCAATTACTTTTGCCAATATAAGTTTCATATTATTACTGTTGGTTTATAAAACTAAGTATTTCCATACTTTACTTTAGTATCCTCTTATTAGTAGAATTGTATACCAAAAAGTTAAACATCATTTGTCCTATTATGATTATAGTCGTTATTACTCTTTACACCATCAGTTTAAACAAAAAGTTTATTATTATTTTTCCAAAACCCCAGTTCAACTTCCCAGAACCCTATTTGCTTTCCCACAGTTTCTCTTTATTTCCCAAGATTCGTTGTTGTTCCTCACGGTTCAGTTACTTTAGTTCATTTACAGTTATTAGTTAAACAAAAGATTATTACTAGTTCATAAGTTAAGTGTTTTAAGCATTTATGAAGTCAAATATTTTTAACTGTTTACAAGAGTTAAATGTTCCAAGTACCTTTAATAGTTAAAATATATACCAAGTTCTGTACTTATATTGTTATATTCCCTGATAAAACCTATTTTGTTAAATTCCAAGTCCACATACTGTTACTTCTTCAACTTCCAAAATAAAAGACCTCCCATTGAGAGTGAATTTTCATCTCCAATAACTGTACCATTCTGCTTTAAATTTTAGGTTAAAGTGTCCATTTTATTCACATAAGGATCAAGCCAAATATAAAACTCAAGACTTACCAACGTCAGGGTACACCAAGAAACAGTAAGAGGGAGCCGAACCCAAAAGAAGGACCAGAGAAATGAAGACAACACCAGCAAGCAACCAGGAGTGCAGTGACATTGAGTCATTCCCACTCACCAGCCCAGCAGGGAAGAGTAAGTGTATCCTGCTCCATATGCTACACCTCTGGATCCTGTGGTTCCCCCTCTTCCATGCAGACACCAAGTGTAACAAATGTTACAAAACTGTGTACCAGACAGAAGGAAACTCTTACCAAATTAAACACACCTTCCAAGCACATACTTATGTGAATCCATTTTGCTACAACTTAACCACACTAACTACCTGCTTGGAACTAGGAAAGAAATACCAGATTGGCAAAAACATTGCAACCGCAGATCAAAAATTAAAAGGAGAATGCCCCTCACAGGAAGATTGGTTCTGTTTTAATTTTAATTACATATCAAAAAGAGAAGATATAATAAAAAGAAAACCTTATTATATTGATTTAATTCGAGAAATTGTGGTAACTGAGAAAGAAAAGAAAAAGAGAACCCATTAGCATTGAACAAAAACTTATTCATTGATCTGGCAGAACAAATTGGCCAACAATTAAATTTAACAAATTGTTGGGTTTGTGGAGGAACTTTAGAATCGGAAACTTGGCCTTGGTGAGGAGTCAGTATTGGATCCTTCGATCTAATTTAATTAAATTACCTTCTTTCCCAAACCCAAGAGGACTATGAGGAATGGCAATTGGGAAATACAGTTATTGGAGAAGAATGTATTTGGAGAAAAGGACAAAGGTTTACAAAGGAAGTTGGAGAAACAATGTGTAAAAGATATTTAGTTACAAATGGACATAAACAGTGGTGGATTCCTAAAGAGCCAGAAATTTTCTGGTCTAAAGAAAAGATAAGAGGTAAAAATTGTATTCTACATCCTGCTGAACAGTTATATCAATGCTGGGATTCAAAGAGCCAACCATATTCAGTTCTCCCACAAATCTCAAAATACTGGACATCAGCTTCAACCACACAACTAAACTTTTGGGAAGCCCCCTATGAACTGTATTGGATTTGTGGAAAAAGAGCCTATTCCAGGCTGCGTTCCCACTGGCATGGAAGCTGTACCCAAGGAGCCATCCAACCCAGTTGCTTTCTATTATCTGAAAAGGCTGGAGATAACCTTGGAGTCCCACTTTATGATGAACTGCAGAGATCCAAAAGGTATGTAATAGGTGGAACCCAAAACTGGGGTGGCGAAGAATGGCCACCAGAACACATATTAGAAACTTATGGACCTCCCACTTGGGCGCAAGATGGGAGCTGGGGTTGTAGAACCCCCATTTATATGTTAAGCGGGATCATCAGACTACAAGCATTAATTGAAGTTATTTCCAACCGAACCACCACAGCCCTGGAATTAATCAGCACACAACAAACACAAAATCGCCTAGCCCTTGATTATCTTTTGGCAGAAGAAGGCGGAGTTTGTGGAAAATTTAATACCTCAGATTGTTGTTTACATATTGATGATCATGGGGAAGTGTTGTAGTGAGCTATGATAAGCAGAACCTAGGGGACCGGAAAGTCCTATGGTTCAAGGCTCCTGCAACCCAGAACCCCTGAAAATCACAGGAAGCACCCCGGAAGCTGTAAGCCATATCTTAGCATTGGCTGCAGTTCTCACCACCTACCCCTTATCCTATTTGCTATAGTTCCTTCTCCCTGCATCTGGAACACTCCTCAGTTATTTTTCCATTGGTTACTGTATGTTTTCCACACCTATGTTGCCGCTGTATAAAACTGCTGACCCAGCACGTGGCTGGTGGGATTTTTCCATAGATTCTACTCTGCAATAAACTCTTCTCCTCCCGGAGGTGCCCCTCCACCTATTTCCTATCCTCCTTCATGCTCGTAGCCATCGGGGGTCGGGGCGAACCTGACTGGTGTTTCGCTCGTCCTTCCACGCCAGAGACCAGTCTGGTCTGACCTCTGTTCGGGGCAGGCAGAAGATTGCTTGGTGCCAGGACACCGAGCTAGCCTAAATGGCACCGAAGCAGCTGGCGCCCACCGTGCAGCACTCCAGCCTGACCTGTGGTCCACCATCCTGCCTGCTTGCATCGGACAGAGGCGGACCAATTGCTCCTTGCTGAGCACCGGCGTGCCCTGCCAAGCACAGACTGGAGCTGTTGCCGTCTTGCCAGAGTGCCACGCCAAGTGCAGACTGGCACTGACCCACTGGCATGACCCACAGAGCGCGGACCAGTGCTGCCACCATGTGTCTGCGTGTGCCCGCCTGCGTGGCCCAGCGTGCTCCACAGCGGAGCGAAGCGACAGCCGCCACCAGCGCGAAGCTGCTGCGCCTCTGCAGCCCTGCAAGGAACTGCGGGACCACCCTCACCGGAGATCCACAGAGAAAGAAGGAGGAACCTTACCTGGGTTTTTCCGTTACGAGATATTCCTGCCGTGAGTAACCCCGAGGCGTCCGGCAGTGACGGGCAGTGTGGGTAGGCAGACCGTATGCAGCGCAGACCACATGGTGTGCAGGGCACGTGGCTGGGTCACGGCAGTGCAGGAGTGCCCGGCATTTGGCGTGCACCGCGAGTGGCTTCGGCAGAGGGAGGAATATACTTGTAGTTTTTCTTTTTTTCTTCATTTTGCACCCGGTAAGGAAGGAACGAGTGAAGGGAGCTAAACTATCCCTTGATCAGCGGAGTTTTTATTTTCAGGTGTCGGGTACTCTCTTAAGTTCTGACTTTAGGTTTTCTAAAGGGCTTCTGAAGTGCTTTGTTAGGTGGATCTTCCACTGATTCCCCAACGCTGCTGCCGAGCACGTGCAGGACCCTCTATTTTGAGTCCGTGTAGGGGAACGGCTTGGAGAAGCCGCCGCGACGGGAGACAAAGAGGTTTTTCCTTTTATGCCTCTGTGCTGCTGTAATAAAACGCGCTGAAGAAGTCCAGGGTGGTGGGTGACCCTAATTCTATCCCCAGTGGTGTTTCTCTGTCTTCTCCTGCCCCTGACTCCCCATGGTTGCGGCACAGCCCAGCCTACTGCAGCTCCCCAAGCTCCATCAGCACCCAGGGCTCCAAGCCGTTCCCGCGTGGCGATCCAACCTTGGACTGGCTCGCAGAGACCGCGCTGGGCTCGGATCCGTTATAAATGAAATTATTGCAAAGTTGTATGGTTGTAATGTTGAAATGTGGCCACTAGGTGGGGTGGTAAATGGGAAAATATAAGGGGGTTTCTAGAATGTCCTGTGGAGTGATGTAATAGAAGTGATGTCAATGCTTCAAAAAGGTATTGGTTAAAGGGATGGACCTATCACTCAACGCCCCTGAGAAGGACAGGACTAAGAACCAATAAGACCCCTAGATACGAGCCATCGGAGGGAGGATTCAAGCGGAACCAGTCACGGACTGGCAAGGGGTATAAAGACTGTCCCGGGGCCCCACCCGGGGTTCTCCCGAGGAGCTTGTTATCTGAGGGAGCACCCAGGGTGTCACTCTGCTACATTGTTGCTCTGGCTTGTGGAGAGGAGCCCAGGCTACTCCTGGGTCCCCGTTCCTGGCAGCTTTTAAATAAACGAGTTGGTTTTTATTTTGTAAAATCCTAGCCTTGTTTACTACATTTTTCTGGGTACTTGTCCAGGATAGCCACGCCCAGAGGTGGTCCTGGGGAAGAATGGGTCTGGGGAGACACGTCCGGAAGGTTTTTTTTTTCCACTTTGGAGTTCAGACTTCATCAGGATCGCGGAAGGACAGCTGGCTTTCCCAAGGAGCAGCTGGGAGCACGACAACCCAGAAGGAGAGGACCCTCCTAGAAGGAGTGGGGCTTGCGGTGCACAGGTAAGCTCTGGGAGTGGGGTTGAAGGCATAAGGGGGTGGGTGTGAGCGTGTGTGCTGTGGCGACCGAGTGAGACGGGGGCTGCGTAGAGCGGATCCCCGAAGCGAGTGTGGACTTCCTAGTACCGCTGTTCCAGTTTTCTGCAAGGAGTCTAGCCAGGAACAGAGGGAAGTAACTGGAGACAAGTGAGTGTGGTACCCCTAGGGACCCTTAAAGGTGGGAGATGGGGGAGCACTTTCCTTTTCACTGCCCTTACCTGTTCAGGCTCCCGACAGGTGGTTAAGTGCCGGGTGTGACCCTGAGTTAGAGGGGAAGGTGGCCACATCAGCTCAGACCACTTGGAGGGTGGTTCCTTAAGGCAGACTAAGGGTGTGGGTCTGTGCTTGGGGAACTAGGACCCTTGAGGTTAGAAGAAGAAAGACTCCCACTCGGAGATCTTCGAGTTAGGGAGACCTCCGAGTGGGGGATTGCCTCCTTTCTGGCAGGGGAGGGGGAAGGTGCCTAACCCAAGGGGGAGTAGGATCCCGAGATGGAAAGCCCAAGCGAAGGGGCTTGTAGGGAGAGGTACCTCGCAACACGGTGACAGGCACAGGGGAGTGTTGGGCCACCGGTTGGGAGAAGTCCCCTAGCCTATTAGAGGCAAGAGGGAGGGTGTAGAACCTGCCAAGTTAGGGAAGGTTGAAATTTCTGTTAGAAGAAGTCCTTTTTGTTATATATATTTTTTTTTTTTTTAAGTTGGAGTCCAAGACTACTTGGTGTATTTTGTTCATAATATTTGAGTGGATATTCAAAGAATTTTTTTGAAAATTCACCTATTTTTTTATGACAATTTGTAAATTCCTTTTAATTGCGTATTCCGGGTGACCTGATAGGTGGGGTTCTGGGGTGAGGTTAGTTCAATAGTCCCCAGACTGCCTATCAGGAGAATTGGTGTATGAACGTAGAATATTTAGTTTGTGTGGGTTCTTTTACTTGTTTTGGAATTTATTGTATGTAGGTTGGTTTGTGTTTGATGGTAAGAATGAGCTTGTCCGTGTGGTCCTTGGACTTGGTGTTTTACTTTGTGTATAGAGAATTTTTAAGCCTCAGAGATATTGAAGCAGCGGTTGGCAGTGTGTCATGGGTTANTGAAGCAGCGGTTGGCAGTGTGTCATGGGTTAGCATAG
>VXAD01010505.1:0-145764 GCA_013399195.1 Dicrurus megarhynchus
TCCTGGCCCCGGTGGTCCAGCAGGTAATGCGCGTCCCCGGCCCCCGTGGCATCAGCAGTGTGTCACTTGCGCCGAGCAGCCTCGCCTCATCGACGGGGACTCCGCCGTTTTCCGCAGCGGCAGAAGGCAGGGTTTGCCTTAGCACGGAGCGTTTCCCCTCTCCCCTTGACGGCCCTGGTCGTGCCGGCCGATGGACCCGTGTGGTTTGCACAGACGCACGGCCTGTACTGAGCTCCGCGTTTTGCTGGTAACTTTCAGGGAAAACTTTCACGATGTGTCTAGTCTGCACGTCAGCTACTGTTAGACACTCATGCACGTTTATGCCTCTTAAAAAAATACTTCACGGAAGTATACTTTTGTAGTTCATGCTTTGTCTGAAATGCATCATACAGCATGATTTCCTTTTACTATGTCCAGAATGTGTGCTCTGGATGCTAAAATGTGATTGCCTTGGAGCATCAGGGCACAATTAGAAGGGTATGCTCAAGGATAGTTCGTTATTGTTTACAAAAACATCTTTGTACACAGTTGCCCAGCTTTATCCTTTTCATGGAGGCAGTGACCTTTTTCTTGTTCTTCCTTCAGATAGGAAGTTACTGTCAATTAGAGCTGGTTTGTTATTTCAGAGCTGGAAGACCTAAATGCTTTGTAGGCCAGAGGGTTTAGGTGGATGGGGGAAGAGGTCAGTCTATGCTTGCAGTGCCATTCATCTACTTATATCTAAAAATTTTTGTAAGTATTCAACAGTTTGTATGCTTTGATGTCTTATCTCTTAACAGTGTTTAAACAGGCTGAACTGCAAGCAGATAAATAGCAACCTTTATTCTTAAGGACAACCTTTATTCTTGAGTCAAGAACAAGGAATGATTTTTTAAATTTTTTTTTTTAATATTGTAGTCTTCATTGTGGAAGATATCTAAGCTACATCTTCTTAGAAAACTCAATTTTTATTAGAAAAGCATTTTTCTAAATAGATTATCTGGTAGTCCTGGTTCCTTGGACAGCACATGCTAAACTTTAGTCTTCTATATACATCTCCTAGCGAGGAAAGCATCTATTACTCAGTAGATATCCTACTGAAAACGTATCTTCATGTTGTCTTTATGTTTAATTATGTGAGGATTTTAAGCAGCATTGTATTATATTTAAAAAATCCTGTCATTGAGACCGATTTCATATATGCATGGAACTCTTGCTTAAGTAGATGTGTATGTAAGTATATATAAAAAGCGTTAAATGTGGGAAGTAATCACTTTTGAAGGGTGTTGAGTGAAGGGGTCTCACTCTGGTGCTGATGTGTTCTCGTGGAGTAGCTTCCCTGTAATGCATGGACAGTCTTACGAGTACGCTTTTGATAATTCTCAGGAGGAAGTCCAAAAGTCTAGGACTTATTTAACTGATTTGGTTTTGGAGATGGTAGATTGCTGGCCTCTGCAAATGTTTAGTAGGTCAATTTGAACTTTTCAGTTTTCCAGTAAAGTGATTGTTGAAGAAGTTAGTTCTCCATATGTATTGTATGCCATATTCCTGCAGGCAGTGTACATTACTGAGCTTTTTAAAACTGCCTAAGAAATGACCATGCAGAGCACAATGCTGCAAGTGGATTGTGAAAGCTACGAGGAGCAGAGTGATAGAGCCAAAGAGGCATGCTGCAAGTCTTTTAGGCAGTTTAGATGCTACTTGTGGCTTCTGATTGATGGAAAATGCACCAAAGTGAAACAGCATTGAAACAAGTATGTTATTGTCTTTTATATTCTCGTTTTGGGGATGCTGGCGAGCTCAGAGCTACCCCCGAGGCCACCCAGCTCCCTACGAGTTTGAGAATACCTTTCTAGCCTGCTGTGCTTGTTCCCGGGCTGCCCTCGCCGGCAGCTCTTTGGCGAATGCAGCCGCAGTCTCAGGGGGTCCCTCGGGGCACCCCCTTGACTTCCCGGAGCGGAGAAAAAAGGCGAGACAGGAGAGCCAAGCACGTGGGGTCTGGTGGTTCTTTATTGACTTTCTCCCATGTGCTCTCTCTCCTGTGCTGGCCGTGCCGCCCGGTTTTCCCCACCCGCGGTAAAAAGAGAGAAAACAAAGAGAAAACTCCCCGAGGACCCAGGAAAAGTGCTTCACCCTGAGGAAAGAGGAGAAATAAGAAAAAAGCCCAGGGTGGAATGAGAGAAATCTTACCAAAATACCTGGATCTTGGGGAAAAAAAATCCGCAGAAAAAAGGGGCTCCGAGGGCTGCCCGACCTCGTGGAGAGGTTTCGGTTTCGCTTTCAGAGCTCCGCACGGCAGAAATGCAGCGTGCTTTTGCAGAGGGTAACGCAGCTACAGCAGCTCGAGTTTGGGGACCGAGGATTCCCTCGTCCCTGTTTTCGGGCGCCAGTTATTGTTTTTTATATTCTCATTTTGGGGTTCTGGCAAGCTCGGAGCTTTCCCCGTGGCCGCCCAGCTCCCTACGAGTTTTTAGAATACCTTTCTAGCCTGCTGTGCTTGTTCCCGGGCTGCCCTCGCCGGCAGCTCTTTGGCGAATGCAGCCGCAGTCTCAGGGGGTCCCTCGGGGCACCCCCTTGACTTCCCGGAGCGGAGAAAAAAGGCGAGATGGGAGAGCCAAGCACGTGGGGTCTGGTGGTTGTTTATTGTCTCTCTCCCATGTGCTCTCTCTCCCAGGCTGGCTGTGGCAGCCCTTTTTTCCCCACCACGGGGGCAGGGCGGAGCCACAGCAGCCAACAACCAATCGGAAAGGGAGTTCCCAGCCCGGGACCGCCCCGGGACCGCCGGTTTGGAGTCCCTCTGCCCCCCGGTGTCTATGGTGCCGCCGGGGGCACGCTGCGTCCTGGCTGAGGCTGAGCGAATCCCGCCCAGCCAGGACAACACAACAGTATGTCACCTTTATTACAAGTTTTGAAGCCATCTTTTTTCAGTTCAGAGTTTGTGGAATCCTGAGAAATGGAGATTCTTTTCACATTCTCATAGTGGATAACCTTATTTTCTGTTATCATTCCTTTTCATTGTAACTAATCTTAACCAGCCTTGCTTGAGCTTGTGCTGACAAACAATATTGAACTGTTTGTTCCTGTTGTAGTATGCTGTGTAGTGGGAATGTTGGCAGCATGGTATGTGAAATATTACTGGTTAAGGCAAGTATTTGAAATTAAACAGCCTAATTTTCATTATCTTTGTAACAGAGGAACATGTAGTGGAAATGTTTATACTTCTGTCTCATCAACAAGGCCTACTGGTTGCTCTTGAGAATGCTGTGAGATTATGCTACAGTGCTTCCCAATTTTCCTTGGTAATAGAGTCTTGACTGTTGAATTGCTGCAAAATAGGTCGTAATTATTTAAAATATTTGACAGAGTGAAGCTGACAAAGTGACAATGTATCTTCATGCTGTAAAGAACCAATATAATAAGATTTTATGCTTTTCAGCAGCATTACATTATGTTTAAAATGTCATTAAGACCAATGTCATGTCTGTGTGTGACTCTGGTGTAAGCATCATTTGAGCCACTGAGTAATTTTCATTCATGTCCTAAGTGAGATGTAACTACCATTAGTAACTGTTGCAGAGACAAAGACTTCACTGTAAATATGTCCTGTTTGTTTAGGTTAAGTTGTTGGAGTCGGTAACGCTATTTAGATTTTCAGTTTTTCTCACTAAAACTAGTGTCTGTCAAAGTAGTTAGACGTTTTTCAGCTTTTCCTTGTTCTAGGCAATTTGAGACATACAATTTCTAGTGAAGCTGGCAAACAGCATGCCAAAGTATATACTTTTTTTTTAAATTCAGTATTTACTTTTTTTTTCTTCTAAAGCTTTTGACTATTCTCAAATCAAAGACTGATACCTTTGGCACCTAGTTTCTTAAATCTGTTTTTAATTCCAGTTCTTCTTGCTGGAGTGGGTTTAATCCTGCACATACTGGTTAGTGGCACTTCTGGCTTCTGCTCAGATTAAATGAAATTCAGCCGGTGTATGAGTCTTTGCAGAATCAATGGTCTTGCAGGGTCAGATAATCTGTTTTCTTTTTGTGAGTTGTATGGGTAGTGTCTGTTTTATTTTGTAGTGGCTTATGTGCGGTTACGGTATTTTAATATAATTGTTTATTCTGACAATAAATTTTCAGTTCAGGGTTTTCTGTAAAACTTTGGGCCAGGTTTTTTGTCACCATTTTCACTGCTGCTTCTGTGATCTTACAGCGTACACTAAGTGGTTAACATTTCAGTAATAAAACTTCCTATATTTAATGTAATGTTATCTCAGCTGTAATCTTTCATGATTTATGAAGTTATTTTCATTCTCTATCTCCGTTTGCTGACCTACTGTTTAGAAACATATAACTAATATATGTTGGAGTAAGTGTTGATTGTAAAACTCTACGAAGATTATGAACATAATATTTCTGAAGCATTTTTTTAATCAATACTAGGTTTTGGTTCTATCTACACTTGTTATTTACCAGTGAATACTGACAATACTCAAACCAGATATAGCTTGTGTTGGGAAAAACTAGATCAATTTTCATTTTTTAATAAAATGAGCTAATCAGCTTGTATCTAGAGGAGAAAAAAAAAGAAGGGGGGGATAATGGCTTTTGTTCTAGCAGTGTAACTCAGAATGGGGATTTATGTTGAATTCACTAGAATTGCACAGCCAGGTCAAAAATGTTCACACTGCACTGCACACTGCATTGGTAATATACAGACTACTTTTCTTCTTTAGTAGTGGAATTCAAATGACACAATGGTATGTGGTTTGTAACCTTGATCAGACTTGCAGTATTGTCTCTTCTGCCTTTATTCTCTCAGAGCATGCAGTTTGCAATACTAACATGACCCACTCCAACTAAATTAGGAACTTCCCAACGGACTGCAGGTTCAATCTTGGACGCGCGCAAACTGCAAATGATAAGAAAATTCTGAGAAGCAGCAGGCTGCCAGAGGCAGTATATCCTGCCCCTGCTGAGTTTTTTATGGCCATGTGTAGGTCACTCGCTTCAGAAAGAATATAATTTGATTTGCCCTTGAAAAGTTGTCATCCCTGCAGCATGTCACAATTTGTGCCAAGTCTAAGTCACTGTTTTCCAAATGAGACTGACTGGAGTTATTACTAGCACATATATGAAGCTTTATGTGTGCAAAGTCTTGTCTGCTGATAAACATTATCATGTTTCAGCATTCTCTTTTTGGAGTTACAGGAGCATTAGCTGGTACTTAAATATTTGATAAAGCTTACCTGAGGTAAAGAGGAAAACATAACCTACTAAAAGCCTTTTTTGGGGTCTATTCTTGTTAATACTTTCTGTTACATGATTGTAGCCTAATTGGTTCTCTCTCTCTTACTTTTTCTACTACTGCTGTCTTGCATCAGCAATCTTCTTCAGTTATTCCAGATCAGAGGAGACTCAATTTGTGTCCTGGAGGTCTTAAATACATACATTGTGTTTGAGCATACTGAAAATATTAAGATAGTG
This sequence comes from Dicrurus megarhynchus, assembly GCA_013399195.1. Lineage (NCBI taxonomy): Eukaryota > Metazoa > Chordata > Aves > Passeriformes > Dicruridae > Dicrurus > Dicrurus megarhynchus. The sequence goes on from VXAD01010505.1 coordinate 5,458, forward strand.
CTTATAGCAGTTAACAAACTCTTTGTGATAATTTGTAAAATATTTTTAAGTATGTGAAATTCTAATTTTATTTAAAATACATTTATTGAAACAATTCTATTTTGTACTGCATTAATTTTTTTATTTCACTTTAAACTGCATTGAATGTTTCATCATTTTTTGAGTGTCAATGATTCCTAAGAGAAGCAAAGGTGGGAGTGGTGACTGCCACGTCACACACATGGGAGTGGCGACTTTGTATGTCACAATATAAAAACTGTTATTCTGAGCAACTGGGGGTAAAAAACTTTGAGTGATTAAAACTGGAGCTTAGATTTGTTTTCCAGGTCTGTATGTGTACCCACCACAAAAATGTGTGTACAAAAATGTAAATTGTTTAAAGAAACCAGAATACTGTAAAAGATTCTCCAAACACTAGTTTGTTCAGGGGATGCTCCCTTGGTTCTGTCACTGTGGAAAGGCAAAATAGTATATAGACAAATCTTAGGGCTATGGAGAGCTCAATACCGCAGCTCATAGGATAATCTAGGGAGAGCACATATATTTAATATAACTTATCAGGGGTTTCGTAAAAGCTTCTGGACTCCCTGACTCGGAAATTGATAAAAATAGTTTAAAAAGTTTTGTAATCCTGCCTGTGTTTTTTGGTGACACTTTTGAGATGTGCGCTGTGTCTCCAAAGAGATTGAGTGCTGAAATATAGTTGGTTTAGGCAAGCTCCGGTATTTTGTGCGTGGCTTTTTCTCAGGTAAAATTTCCAACCCGGATCAATAGAAAATTTTCAAAATAATGTCTGCTATAAGCATGTTACCTGTCTAGTATATATTTGCTTGATTGGTAACTTCTGGCAGAAACATCCAAAACAATTGTAATCAGTTGCATGCAGGTCAAAACAGCATTTTTTTAAAATCATCTGAATTAGTTTTTACAGAGCAGTGGAAGGAAGAAGTTCATAGCTCTGGGATTTTAATTGGTTTTTTTACATATCCTTAGTAAACAGGGTCACTTTGTGACTTACAGTGCTTCTAGGCCACTCACTATATTTATGTGGTTTGGGGNCTTAGGAAAGTAAGCTGTGCATAATAACTGCATGTGAAGGATTTTTTGGCCAGATAAAAATATACATGTGACGTTTGAATTCAGTCACCAAATAGAAAAAAAGAGTGTCTTTCTCATACATTGATAATGATTCCTACAAAGTTACATGTTAGTGCTTTGAATTGTGAGACATTGATGAATTGTGTTAGAATGAGGATTTTTGTGAGGATATCTGCAATGTTTTAAAAGCCTGGTTCATGGTGAGGAAAGAACATTGCTATTAAGATGAGGTGTCTTGATAAACATAGAACCTGGGATAAAATTGCATAAGGATTTGTAATGATGTATAGAATTGCCTGAAGGGAGGAATGTGGTTCTAAAATAGAACCAGAAAGGATATGTGCAGTCTAATCTAAGAAACATACAAGAAGATTCTTGTGTTTACTCTATCATCAAAAGAAAAAGTTTGCCTGCTTTTGATGGAGTAAGAATCCCAGGATAGGTTCTTTTCTTCTAAGTAATATTCTAAAATGTTTATCTTCAAGTCTTTATTCTATTAGAAATTAATTGAGAATGCAGATGCACATAGATGATTACTGGTATGCTCACTAAGTAAAAGTAAGCATGTATAACATAAGTCTGCATTGTAATGTTTTAACATGCTTTTGAAACTTAATGCAAATGTTTGTAATCCACATCAAACAAGCTGCTTAGTGATGGCTTGCAGGCCTCAGAGAAGACTCACAGTGGAATTCAGCTTGTGTGAACCTGACCACAGGGTTACATTATTAATACTTAAAATCTATGTAGTAAAACAATGCCATGTAAAAATAATGAAAATTACCATTGCTGTTGTGGGTTGGAACATCTTTAAGCAAGGATATTTTGTTTATTTCTTTGGGTTTCTAAATCTCTGTCCTGCTTTACAACTTCCTTAAAGGAAGGGACAACTTCCTCTAAATGTTGTCCTTCTGTCTTTATGTATCTTGTCTTGTGGTTATTGTTCTCCTTGCTGTCTGACACTGTTGTGAGTGGAGCAGGACACAGCACCCAGAGCCAGGCAGTGGTTCCCTGCACAGCTTTAGATTGCTGTTCTGGTTGTAGCATGGTTGGAAAGGTGTTAGAGGATACTTACTGCACCTTCAGGTTGTGGTCTTGAACCATCCATAAGATGGTGCCTTTAAATCTTCCTGATGAAGGGCCTGGAAGACTGGCAGCCTTTGGAGGAGGGCCCAGTTGGATTCAAGGTGCTTTGAACCCCTGGTGTTCCTTTCCAGCAGTGCCCAGCACTGGAGAGGTTCCTTATCCAGCTGTGGTGAGCTGCAGGCAGTGCTCTTGTTGGCACGTGGTAGCATCCATCTTTCTGCCAGCTTCATGGTTTATTTTCCACTGTATCTTTACTGCTATATTTACTATCTCAATAAATATTACCAAAAAAGGGTTGTCATGGATCATGACAGGGCAGTCATCTCAGTAGGTGAATGCATTCAATACTGCCTGTTGCTGAACAGAAAATGGGTAGTCATTTTTTTATTAAATGATTCAGGTACCTATAGTTTATGGCTATAAAAGAGACAGTTTAACACAATTTAGGCATGTGCCTTCTAACTCAGGTATATCATGTGAATATATTCCTATTTTTTTTTTCCTTTACTGTGCATCTAGAAGTAAACTGAAGTACTACAATTGGTTTGGTTCTGAGTTTAAATGACTTGTAACATTGTTGCCTCCAAATTCATCTGCAATGAATGAGTTTTGGGTAATAGTCTCAAAATGTACTGAAAATAGTGTGTGCTCAAAACATGCATTTTTAAACAACATTGCTCCATTTTTTAAGCATTGATAAATATGCATCTCCCGTGCAATTAGATTGCTAGCTCAGCCTATCCCAGTCTTTTTTCTTTACCTTAAATATGCTTCAGTATTTCTGAAACTGTTCCTCTTCTGCAGCCAATGAGGGTAACCTTAGCTACCTCTTGTTTAATTCTGTATTTCACTGTGTTATGGAAATACTGTATGTATCAGGTATCCATCAAGCAGTCTAAATCAATAACTGGGATATTAAATATATCACAAACATCATTCTCAGCATTAGTGACATACAGACATTGTCACGTTATGTGCCTAAAATAGAATGTGGTATAGGGAGTATGGAATCTGTAGGACCATGATGTTATAATTAATTATACCCTTGTATTTTACTTATGCATATGCATTTGTTTCACTAAATATATGGTGGTAAGTGGCGTTTGCTTCAGTATCCTTTTCAGCTTTTTGAATGTGAAATATTTATATCCTGAAGTTCCTGGCTTTGAAAATATTTACATTTATTCCCTTCTCTGTGTGCATGGAGATTCTTTGTGCAGGTGTCTTCATTGATACTAAAACAACATGATGTCAAATGTAATCTTAGAGGTCAAGGTTAAAATTTAGCTATATATCTTTCATCTGTTCTGTCACCTTTTCCTTGAATCCACTCTTGCTATATGACTTCAGTGATTAAATGAAATCTAACTAACATTCTTTCTGGGCACTTTGATACATTTTTGGACAGATTTGGACAGATGGGGTGAGTGAAGCTGCATGGTTTTGTGGTTTTAGCTAATGTAGTAAAAGGTTAGTGCTTGAGAATCTTTGGCTGTTTATGTTAATGGACAAACATAAACAGATGAAATAGCTTGCCTGAAAACAAAAAATAGATTGATTAGAAAGAGTTGCACAAAATAATATTCTGATTTTTAACAAAGAACCTCAAGAAGAAACTAACATCTATTTACTGGTGATATAAGACTTTTTCTCCAGTAAATACAGTAGATGGTTTCAACGTAGATACTACAAAGTTTCTTTTTCATTTGGTTTCTTAGATGGAAGCTCTGTTTGCCTTTTTTTTTCCTAGAAACTTTGAGCATATTGATAATTACCTTTTTTTTTTTTTGGTAAGAAAATATCTGTTCTGTACAAGCAGTAGTGACTATTCTCCCATTGCTGCTGCTTTGCACTGTTTTCCAAATGCGTTTGCTGGGTTAGCGTGAGAGCTCTGTATCACACTTACTTGTAGACTTCTGTGTAACATTGTGGCTGACTGAATGTGGTTCTTCCTGGCAAGTGGCTCAGCACTTTGGAAACATAATCTAGCCAGAAAGAACAAATTACTCAGAATCTAGTTTAAATAATCATCCATGATGGAACTGTGTGAAATGCTCATTCAGAATACGTGTAGTAGGCTATAGCTCCTTGCTGCTACTCACCGAGCTTTTTATTACACATAGAACTAAAAGACAAGAGAAGGGAGTCTTGTCAACTTTAAACACCAGACGTCATTTCAAGTAGTTCCTCAAGGTTTGTGTCCCTTTCAGGATAGGAGAAATTTCAAGAATGACTGTCTCGCACTCATGTAGTCTAAAAAAAACGCTTATAGCAGATGTAGCTAATAAATATTATCGGTACTGATACCTTCCCTGCTCCTTTGCCAAATCATCAGAGAAACTCCTTCGTGTGCCTCCAAAAACTGCACGAACTCTAGCACAGATGGAAAAGTTACATGAAATGAAGAAAATTGGTGTTTCCAAATACTTTTTTTCTCAATCTTTCTTTTTTTTCAAAGTAGGCATTTTCTTTGATGATGCCTTTTATTGGGGATACTACCATATTACAATAATATATGTACAAACAATGCTGTAATATTAAAACAACATATACCAAGCTGCATGTACATATGTATTTGTAATGTAAATTTATATATATTAGTAAGGATATGCATGCATATGTATAAAATATACTTAAAATACAGACTGTGAGAATACAATAATAAATAAATATAAGAATGTGTTAATAGAGAAATTATGGGATTTATTTTGAAAGTTTCTAGTCTTAAGTGGACAGATATGCTCAGAATTTAAAGGATGAAATCGTCTGAAGTTCTATCAAAAGCTTCTTCTGGTGGCCCTGTAAGAGGCAGGGGTCTGTGTTCTGCCAGATCAGGCTGGGCTTTGAACTTGACTGCATGGGCTCGCTGATGTGAGATCTTGCCAAGGAGAAAAGGATGAAGTTCTGTCACGTTGTATTGCTTCCCATCATGAAATGGACTTTGCAATTATATTTTATGATCTCACAAATTTGCCAAAATGAACTTTATTTTTCAGGAGAGAAAAGTCTTAATGGTTACGTATTGACCACATTATCTGACAGTCTGCTTCTCCTTTTATAATCTTTGAAAATCAGAAGATAACAAACCTTAATAGCATAGCTGACAGAATAATTGGTTTGGAGATATAGTGCAGCTTCTGTACCAGTCCTCTCTAGGCTTGTTTTTGAAGCAACTGTGGACTTGTCTAGTAATTTGGTGTTTTTAATGGCAATGCAAAATCAAAATTATACTTGGCATGGAGACTAAGAAAGTGCTCTTTACTTTATAGCCTTTTATTGTTTAAATGCAAAGAGACAATGGTCTCGATAGCCTGGGATTGTCACAATGAAATGTTTTCCCTTGCTCATTACACTCTAATGACTTTCCCTCGGGTTACAGTTCTTACTTGGAAATGCAGTAAAGCTGATGGATAAAACATCTGGCACCTTTTTTACTGAAAAATAGGCTTGATGGTCTTAGGCATCGGGGAATACAATAGTATCACTGCTGTGTTTGGGAATAAGTAAACAATTATAGGCTTCTGCTGAAGATGTGGAACAGCAGGAATAAACATTGTAATCTCCAAAAGATGAAAAACATAATACACAACATGCATCAATTTAAAACCAGCATTTCACAGATCAATTCAGATTATTTTATCTAATGTAAAGCATTAATATTAAATCTGTACTGTTCAATAAGCAACAAATGAGGAGAATTAATGCTTGTCTTAGTTATTCACGTTACAGAATCACAGAATAAGCTCAGTTGAAGGGGACCCTGAAGGATCATCAAATCCAACTCCTGGCCCTGCACAGGACCATCCCAAAGAATCACGCTATGTGCCTGAAAGTATTATCCAAACAGTTCTGGAACTCATTCAGGCTTGGTGCTGTGGCTCTTAGATGTTCTTCATGAGATCCATCTCCACTGAAGAGAAACTTTTCTACCTTTTGTTGTCATGATTTAACCCTATTGGCAACTATGCATCTCACGGCCCCTCATTCCCTCTCTCCTTGGAGGAGGGAGTCGGAAGAGTAAAGAGGAGAAAACTTGTGTGTTAAGATACAGACAGTGTAAGAGGTAAAGCAAAAGCTGCTCACGCAAACAAAGCAAAATGGGATTTTTTGCACCACTTCCCGTGGGCAGGCAGGTGTTCAGCCATCCCCAGGAGAGCAGGGCTCTGCTATGCATAATGGTGACTTTGGGAGACAAACGCCATCACTCCAAACGTCCCCTCTTCCTCCTTCTGCCTCCAGCTTTATACACTGAGCATGGCGCCATGTGACACGCCTTGGTCAGCTGGGGTCAGCTGTCCAGGCTATGTCCCCTCCCAACTCCTTGTGCACCCACTTGTGCAGTCCACTCACTGGTGGGCTGGGGTGAGAGGCAGAAAAGGCCCTGGCTTTGTGTGAGCCCTCCTCAGCAGTTAGGAAAAGATCCCTGTGAGTATCAACACTGTTTCCAAATCCAAAACACAGAATTAATTCTTTTCCAGGCACAAACAGCACAGTTGTGTCCACAGTAGAACATCCTGGGAAGTTATTTCTTTGTGTGCTTTAAAAGCGAGTTTTATTGCTAACCTGCATAGATCAGAGAAAACCCTTTTTCAGTGCTTCAGTCAAGTGCAAGATCTGTTTTGTCTTTCTGAAATGTTTGTGTCACTAATGTAATTTAGGGGAATACTTTTTTTTCAATGGCACAGCTACAGCAGCTACCTGGAAAATGTGGATATGTTTTATCAAGTTTGTAGTCAGAAGAATTAAATCTTTCATGTTCTGATTCTACAGCAATCCTGTGGCTAGGCCAGGGATGTTTATAAGCACATAAGGAGCAACTGAGTGATGGAAAGAGAGCTACTAAAACAATACGCAGATTCCATTGGTGCTCAGTTGAGTGAGCTCTGCAATGTGCAGATGCTCTTCCTGCGCTGACTTGTTTTGTCTGCCACTATTTTCTTCTAACCCTCCACCAGATTATCTGGCAGAACATGCTGCTATTTTTTTCTTTACTTAGGTGAGAATTTTTTAAGCTCTGTGAACTCCTTTCACTTGAATTGGATGTAGACAGACCGTCTTATATGGAAACTTCTCAACAAAATCTTAAAATATGTTTGGATTGATTTATAGTAGTGAAACATACTCTATTTTGTCATACACAGGTAAAATGTGTATTGTAATTTGTCATTCAAATTAAATCAACTTCTGTGTTATATTAGAGCTGGAGTTTGTTTTTATAACTTGCTTGTTATTTTATGTGTGTGTTACTGCTGCAGTATTTCTCCTTCTGGGAAAAAAAACAATTGTTAATTTTTTCACATAGAGCTGTAGCTAAGCACTTCTGTAAAGGCATTTGTGCTTGTCTTTTTGAGCTCTTTCTAGGAAATTTCTTGAAAAAGAGTACTAAAGGTTTAAAAAGTTGTAAGTAACAGCATTTAGGCTGTGACCTATGGGAAGGACTCAACATGGAAAACAAAAATGGCAAAAACTAAAGCAAGTCTTCTGTTTCTGGATTAAAAAAAAGTCCATTAAAACTTTAGATTTTAGTTTAGCTGAAGAACCATAATGAATGATAAACAGTGTAAAGGGTATAAAATTACTTTTCCTCGAACACACTGTTTTCTTTTATTCTGAATATACCAATTGTATATAATGTTCCTACTCAATCTTCCAGAAAAACATTGTGGGAAATTGCTGACATACTTTTTTCCTAACTGCTGTTAAATTTGGAAAACTCACAATGTCGTATTGCCAAACGGTGTTGCATTGTTATTCTTTAATTTTATATTCTTGCTTCTCTTCAGCCTCTAAAATGAAAAATGTAAAGAAAAATCTAAATATTTAGGTGCACCAGAACTGTTGGATGTGCTAATTGAGCAGAGTTTGTATAGCAATAAATACCAGATCCTTTATATTAACAGCCTTATGAAAAATAATGCACTTCCACTGATAATACACCATTTGTTTACTGAACATTTTTCATGGGTGCATCACTTTATTATCTGCAATGCAGAGTCCCTCGACAGTACTGCTTCTTGAAATGAAAGCAGTGCAATCAAGATGCATTGTCAGAAATCATGGAATCGTAGGCAGATTCCTCAGTGTAAAACTTTTAAAGGAGTGTATTGTTTTCCAGTACAGATGGATTTTTCCTTGCAGTGTACACTCGTTCTCTCTGGCAGTGGTAGGAGGTACCACTTCCAGCGTTGCAGAGTGCTGGTACTGACAGCAAATAGGGAGTGATTATCCTGAGAGTCATCACATGGCTGAATCCTTTGTGGGTAGGATTTGTTAGACTGTAGGTGTGGGAGTAATGGGGCATCTTTATTCCTTCTTCATCTCCTGTAGCCTGTGGGTTATGTCACTCTCCCTCCATCACCTTCGGGAGTGACAGACTCCATGTGAGGGGCTGATCTGCTAGCAGGAAGCAAAACTGCTTCCATTGCTGAAGCAAATGGACTGCTCTGGGCTCGGCTTTGAATGCAGAGTTAGAAGGTGATGAGTAATGGAAAGCAGACACAGTGGCTCTGGGCCAGGCTGCATAGGGATTAAATTCTGGGTGTGGTATTAATAGGATGGAATGAGACCCTTCCATACGGTTCAGTAGTGTATGTGTGATTGTGTATCACCTCAATGAATTCATGTTACGTACATCTGGTTCTGGCCGTGGGAAATACCCAGCTGATCTGACTAGACCACTGTAAGTGGATTTAAAAGTTGCTTGCAGTTCTCCAAAGTGTATAAAACTTGATGCATACAGTATTCCTTGCCATTCTGGAGGTCGTGACTAGGCTGTTATCCTGCAATGTCAGATTGTGAGTTTCCCATCACTGCTTGCTTGTGGGATGCTTCTGGCCCATTGAGTGTCCCTGTGAGTGTGTTTGGCAAAACCAAGTTGATGGACCCAATATCCTTTATTCGAGCAGATTTTGTAACTGGGAAGATTGCACAAGCTTTTGGTCACCACACCAAGCTGTAGAACATGTCTTTTCTGTTGGTAAACTTCGAGTAGACAGATGATGAGTTACTGATGATGATCAGGTTATGTTGACATAGCCATGAGACAACAATGATGTGCAATTAAAAAATTGTGGAGAGGGTATTGGTCCTTCAGGCCATAATTTGCAAAGAGCAGAGACCATGAATAGTTTTCATAAGCATTTGAAGGCAACATGCTAGCAACACTATGCATAGCATGCCGATGCATCAGCTGAATAATTTTTTATGTTGAGATGTTTTGCTGAATGTGTGAAACTTCTCCTATCGGCAGTTCATAAAAGCAGTTGTTCAGCTTTTGTAGCAAAAATTTCTTTTATTCCTTTATAATATTGGTCCTGCAATATTCCCATTTAATATACTGCAGGGGATAAGAAAGTGGATCTTTTCTTCTCCAGGGACTTCTCTACTGTATTTTTGGAACTGATGTATGCCTAAGGCACTGAGGAAAGCACCCTGTGTTGTTGCAGTTGTCTCAAAAAAGGTTATTCTGTGCAATAAGTATATAAAATAGCATAATTCATTTTGTGTTACTCATAAAATAGGTATCCATGAAATGTCTGACATTAAAAGAAATTATATAGCTGTTATATATATTCATAAGCAATTTCTGTACCACATAGCAATGGTAAAACAGTGCTTTGACAAGAGTGTAAGTGAAACTTCATGGTAGGATGATGTAGTTGTCATAAGTGTTCAGAAATCATAAGTCAAGCCTTAAAATTGAACTGGATGGAAATGTAATGTTTTTATTTAAGGTCATGCGGATTCTTTTTATCGATTTTGAACATCCAGGGCTGAAATTTCTGAATTGTAAGGGCTAGAAGCTTTTAAGTGAAAGATGAGATTCTTTCTCAGTATTGTGAACAATAACATGACTTTCATAGAATTGTAGAATATTACAAGTTGGAAGGGACCTTAAAGAACATCTAGTCCCAATCCCCCTGCCATGGGTAGGGACACCTCCCACTAGACCAGGCTGCCTAAGGCCTTATCCAGCCTGGCCTTGAACACTGCCAGGGTTGGGGCATTCACAGCTTCTCTGGGCAACCTGTTCCAGTATCTCATCACCGTCACAGTAAAGAATTTCTTCCTAATATACATCCTAAACTGCCTCTCTTTCAGTTTGTGCCCATTAGTCCTTGTCCTATCACTGCAGTTCCTGACAAAGAATCCCTCTCCAGCTTCCCTGTAGGCCCCCTTCAGATACTGGAAGGTTGCTGTGAGGTCTCCACACAACCTTCTCTGCTGCAGGCACAACAGCCCCAACTTTCTCAGCCTGTCTTCATAGGGGGCAGGTGCTCCAGTCCTCTCACCAACCACATGGCCTCCTCTGGACTTACTCCAACAGTTCCATGTCCTTCTTATGTTGGGAGCGCCTTTACTGTGCTGGTCTCACCAGAGCAGAGGGGCAGAATCCCCTCCCTTGCCCTGCTGGCCACACTGCTTTGGATGCAGCCCGGAATGCAGCTGACTTTCTGGGTTGCAAATGCACATTGACAGCTCATGTTGAGTTTTTTTATCAACCATATTTCCAAGTCCTTCTCCACAGGACTGTTTCTAATGATTCCTTTAATACTTCATTGATATCAAGTGCTTTGCTAGTATTCATGATGAAAGTAAATGGAAGGACTGATGTATAAATACACTTTACTTTAGAGTTTAGACTTTAGCGTCAAGTGTAGGAAGAGCCTTGATGAGATCTTTGGTGGCGTTTGTTACATCACAAGGGGAGAAACTTCACTGAAATGCCAAGGTGCACTACTTACCACAGTGAAAAACAAGCCTGTAATGATAGAAAAAAGGCTGTAAAAATTGACAACTGCTTTAATCTTGTGGAATTCCTAGTTGGCTATCCATTTTATATCCTACTGCTTTCCTAATAGTGTGAGTTTGCTCCATATGACTTATTTTCTTGCTTTGTTGAGGGCTGCTGACCTTCAGAGAGAAAGGGGGAGAGGATCACTTCCCATGCAGAAGCAGCTTGAGAAGATCATAAGTTTAAAAAAAGAAAAAAAATAGTGAGAGGGAATTTTTGTTACGTGGAAATAGTTTAGAAATATAAACTTAGATTGTCTTTATGTCAGTTGTTTTTGTAGTGTCTTGTATGTTGAGATAATTGTTAATTATAGGGTTCTCATGTACTGTAGCGAAACATGTATAAACTTAAGATACCTGAGCTATGAATCCTGAATTGAGATTTTACTGTGGGAATAAAAGCTCCCCCTGTTTTTTTTTTTGTGGTGGTGTGGGAGTGTAGTGTTGCAATTCGTTTTTTTCTAATTCTTCTCCTTATTAGCATAGGAATGAACAGTTGTGTTCATAATGCCAGGCTTGGCGTGGAGTTTTAGTGGCCTTGTTAAAAGCAGCAAGGCTGCACCTCAGCATATGATAACTGTGCTAGTAAGTCCTGGGCATCTGCATTTCTGTACAGAAAGCCTCAGACTATTCTGTAGTAGTAAGTTTGCCCTAGAATGGGCAGAAGTTTTTTTTTCAAATAGTTTTTTTCCCACTGAAAACAAAGCAGGTAGTTGTAGTCTGCACAGTAGGAATATGGCTGTTTTGACAATATTAGGAATATTTCTACTGCGTACAACAGGAATCGAGAGGAGAAGTAATTTTTCAGAATAAGGAGAGTCTGAAGGTTGGGATATGAACTATTTAGTCTCAAATCCATGATCTGGATAGCACAAAACAGAAAATTCAGTCTGCACCTTTCAGATCAGATGAGCGTATTATCAACCAACTTACTGTGTGTGCTGATTTATTGGGAAAAAAAAAAAGAAGTGTTGTCTATTCTGTTTCTGGAGTGTTGTCTATTTTTTTCCCAAGTAAAAATATTTAGGTTCTTGTGGTACTGTTTGTCTGGGATAGAATTATGATTCTCTGGGGGCCAGAGCAAAAGAGACACAGAATTTCAAAGGTACACTATTTCTCAACCAGATTTGGGCATAAGTGGGTACAGTAAATACCCACAACTGAAGAAAAAGTAAAACATTTTTGAAAGGAAATTTATCATTATCTTTTTTCTATCCTCTATTTACTAAGAACTTCCTGATAAGGACTATTTTTTTTTTCTGAGATTATCAAAATAATTGGTTTTGAGTCAAAAATAATTGTTTTTAGGGACATTTAGGGGGTTCATATGCAGATAACTTGGTATTCAATTCAGGTAGCTCAGTGTAACTCATGTAAGCATCTGTGTGAGCTGTATTGTTAGTTTAATTTGCTGTTTTTAAAACAGTATTAGATTAGCGCTGGGACGATAGCACAAAAATACCAAGTGCTAAACTGGGTGTAAAATCCTCCTTAATGGTATAGCCTGAAGTATGCATCTCAGTTGTGTTAAAGATACTAAAGTTAAAAATAAAGAGGAGGAGGAAAGGCATATCTCTGGTGTCAGCAAGGCATGTGGTAAGCTGATGTATAAAGGGAAGGTAATGGATCTGCTTGGATTCCAGCCAGTGGTGCCGGACACAAGCATTCTGCTGAGGCGCATTCCAGGGCATTAAGAGCAATCCCTGAGTGTGCTGAGCCCTCTGCGTAATTCATCTTCCCCGTGGTCCACTCTGCCACGGGCCAGGCATACAGTGGAGGTAATTTCATTAACAATGCAACTTGTTGGTAGTTCAGGGCAGTGTTTGTCTCCTGACTCTCGGACACGGAGAGTTCCATTTGAATCTCCCCTGCAGGCACCATGTTTCGTCCTGCTGTTACTGTGAATTGGGTATTGGAGCTTGTCTCTGCTCTCAGTTTCTGGTTGTAAGCAAGTCATCTTAAGAAGATGGCTTTTCAGTCAACGTTTTATAAGCACTTTTGGGGTTAGTTGCAAAATTAAGTGGTGGTGGTGGTGGTATTTTCCTTTTAACCTTTCTGTCATGTTAGCAACTTATTCTGGTGCTAGAAGCTGTTCGCTACTTTATAGTGACACTGGAGGAAAAAACTGTATGATGCATTTTTCTGAACACAAAGAGGAAGAACAGAAGGAAAAAGGAATTAGCCATCAGTGCAAGGCACCTGTATATTTGAACAAGTAATCAAGCACCACAGTAAAACTCACTCCCTAAACATGTCCAGGATGGGAGTTTACATCCTGCAACCTTTGAGACATATCATTCCCATTTTCTCCACCAACTTAATTTTCCACCTTTTCCCATTTTCTTGGCCAGTTAAAAGCAAGATGAATTAGCCATAAAACTTTATGTTATGTCTCCTAAAGTATAAACTTTTTGCAGGGTTGGCCTTCTTCTTCCTGTGCTCAGATCTTTCAATGACAAGCATACACCATTTTGTGAAGTTAATTCCTCCAAGGTTGTCTTTGACTATGGGGATTATTTGGCCATTTGTTTTATGGAATGACCACAGAGAGAGCCTGAAAGTATAGACTATAGCTTTGTATGTTTGGTTGTGTGCAACCTCTTTATAAAAAAGGTATGTTATGAAAGCATTTAACAAACTAGAAATGTTTATAATGTTACAGCTTTTAATTTCGACTTTTCATGCTAACAGCTATGATTACTTTTCATTGTTATTGAAAAGTTCTTTTGTAACAAGACCTTTCAGATAAATATTTAATGTCAAGATGGGTTGAGATTTTCTAAGGATATCATTATGCCCAAGGTAACTGAGCTGCACTTCATTGAGGTACCATGCCTTGAAAATATAAAATGACCTGCATTTCCAGCATGAGTATTTATATTCACTTTTTAAAAGCTTAGTGACCAAAATCTATTCTAAAAATAACTTGTTTTTCTGATGTGTTGATAGCAATTAATCCTTATTCAAAGATGTACTATAATAAGTTAAGCTTGTTAAATTAAACTGATTCGCCTTTCACCTCTCCTGCCTTCTTAGAAATTCTTCCTGCTTTGACTGCTGCATAATATTGTTTATAATTGTAGATCCAAAGAACTAGAAATACTGGACAGTGGAAAGTACAAAGGAAGAGATGGCACTTTCCTTCTCTAGCACTGGGAACATAGTACACTGATGTCTGTCCTCCTTCACTCCCACAGCTTTTCTTAAAAAGAAGCCAAGGTCTAAAAAACTTGTGTTTAATTTTATGCTGTCATTTAACATTCTCTGTGGTTCTGGAACAAAGCTATTTATGTGTGGGACCTAAATAGTCATTCACAGCTGCTGCCAGCTTATACCCTGGTGATCTTTATAGCTCCTCATCCTCACACTGGAAAGACTTCTTTTAGATACAGTATTTGATGAACACTGTGTTTCTTGGTTAGAGTCCTTGTCCAACCCTGTTCATGTTTCACACATTTAGGAGAACTGACATTAAGATCATCTCTGTTAAATATGGGGAGCCATAAGCACTTGAGAAGACAAAGAGTCTTTAAGAACAACTGGATGTAATTGAGCAATAGTAGTGTGAAATGGTATCAAGTAGGCCGTAGGCTAGATAGTCTGTTGTGCTAACAGGAGAGTCGTGCTTCATTTTTGGCAAATTTCTCTGATTCTAAAAGGAGGCATTTTTTTAAATTGTGGTTGAACTACTTTGTCTAAGCTGTGTAACTATACTTTTTTAGTAAATTTTACCGAGCTTTCCCAAGCATTTAGTGTGTTGGGTGTCTAAAGAGAAGTTAATATGAAGCTGAACCAAAGGCAGTAGTGTTTACATTAAAAGGAAAAAAAATTGTAGCACTGAGAAATAACTTACAATTTCTTTCTCAACTCTGTTATCTGTTCATTCATAATCCTATCAAAATAAAGATAAGAAAATAAACATCTTAATCTTATGTTGATGCTCTTATATAGAGTAGCATGGGAAAATGGCCCACTGGTACTTCTGACCTGCTGTTGGACAGCCCTCTCAGGCACATGGTGTGACTCTTGGGGATGGTGCTGTGCAGGGCCAGGAGCTGAAGATGATGAGTCTTGTGGGTCCCTTCCCACTCAGCTTATTCTGTGATTCTGTCTTCCCAGGTAAGAATTTTCTAATTCTTTCTTCCAGTTCAGTTTTATGTTGTCTTCTTCTTGCTTCTAAAGAGCATTCTCAGCCACCCTATTCCCACTTTGAACTTCCAGTCTCTCTTTGTGCATTTTGAATTAAAACAAGCATCTGTTTGAGGAAGAATGTATCCTATTTTGAAACTAAAAAATATCTGTGAAAAATGAGTTGGAGACAATGGAATAGTTTTCTTTCTACAGTAAGTAGTATAGCTTAAAGAAACTAAATATGTGCTTCAAGTTGTCCGTGCACAAGTAAGTAAAGCAATCAACATTTTAAAAATTCTTTCACCTAATTTGTACAGATATTGTTGTACCAACCAGAATGTAGCATTATGGGATTTACATAGTAAAGTGTACAGGTCCCTAAACTACAAACTTCTTTTATGTTGTAATGAATAATGAGAATGTGTGTCTTAGTAGATTGGTGCAAAATGTTAAATATAAGTAATGAAAAGGCACACAAGATATAATTTGCAAAGGAGTGTTATTTTTTAAGAGTTACTTTGTGTTGACACTGAAAGTAATTACATGCATTCTGTTTAGTTGCCTTCTATAATTCATTAGGGCTTTTAAGCTACTGAGTTAAAGATAGCTTGGACTTCCATCAGTAGAAGCTTTAATGACTAGCTTGAAGCCATTTTCTTTTAAGGAATTAATATTTAGACATAACATTAGCTATGGGGGTAATTAACATGTTTAACATAATTAATAAAATTTCAAGAGCTTTAAATTGCATTGCCAAATATCAACTGTTAAAGGTTTCTTTAAAGGTTTTCTCTAATTAAAGTGCTAAATTGATTTTATTTCATGAACAGGATATGGAAAAATGTTGCTGTAATTTCTTTGTAGGCTCCATTAGACTTGACACTTCATTGAAATCAATCCTGGATTAATAATTTAGTAAGCAGACACACTAGACACTCAAAAAATCTCATTTGGTATTGCTTATTTTAAAATCTCTGAAATTTCATTTTATTTTTATTAGATTTGCTTGGTTTTATAAGAAATAAATATAGCATGTATTGGTGGAGAGAAGAGAAAGGAGAGAGAGAGATGGGCTTTTGAGTTCAGTTTTGTGCCAAAACCAGTTCCTCAAGGGTGGAAAAAAGCCCTCTAAATGAGACCCAAAATATTCCACAATTGCATCTTGGTTGGCATTCTTCATTGATGTTTGAATTGAACTAAGCTGATAACACTGATATCTGAGAAAAACTAGAAGCACAACACATATTATAAGAATGCACATTGTACCTAACTTGTTGTTTGGTATTCCTCCAAATTCATAATTGTTTTTAGGAAGTTCCTTTCAGGTCTTCCAAAACATTTTTAAAAATGGACATTACTGTGATGTGGGAGTGGCATCCCAAAGCTTCTGATCTCTGGTGTTAAATATTTTCAAGTGGAAAAAATAATAGCTTAGAAAAAATTGATTGAAGATTGCTTCAAGAAAAATGGATTTAATATGTGGTTGCTAAATTAACATATGACCTATAAAGTTAAGAGATGTCAGACAGCAACACTGCAGTGAAAGGACTGGACTATGCTTTATTTAAATAATGCTTTCAGATACTATCATACATACAGATTGTAATCAAAATGACTATTTTATCTAAAGCCCAGGCAGAAACCATAAGAATCTGTATTTTATCAGTGAATTGCTCAGGTTACTGCTGAGCCCAACTAATTGCCTTCGTTGCTATACTTTCTACTAATCAAGGAGGAAACAAAGCTATGACCCAGTAATGGCCAACGTTGTGTAGTAGGAGCTGTCACACTCACTGGTGTTTCACCAGAGAAGGGAGTTTTGTGCTACCTGTCTGAATGAGGTGCTCTGGTTATGAGGCGTGAATATCGTTGCGCATGGCAGGGCCTTGAGTATTTGTTTGGGACACCTCTTTCCCGTCCCTAAAGATGTATTGACCATTTGAAGTTGCTTCCTTTGTAGAATATTTATAGTTTCTATGTATAAATATATTAAATTACAAGGGATTTTTTTTTAATCTTTTAAGTACTGTCATGTTTCTAAAAAAATGGGTGAGTTTTTTCTATGTCATGCATGTTTTTACTTCAGGAATAAATTAAAACTTCTTGCTTTTCTTGAATTACTGTGTCCATATGTGTCTGTACTTGATGCCTGCATCTTAAAAAGGATAAGGCTTGATGATGACTAACATTGTATTAGCATTGTTATGTGATGTGATTGCATGTAGCAGTTGTGAGAGAAGATACTGTTCTCTGACATGCTAATCCTGTGTTATGCTGGGCCATTCACAGATTCACATAGTCTTCATTACTTATCATTAATCTTCTGTGTCAGATCTTCTGCCTGTGATCATTCTTTACTTTAAATCCATATTTAAATATACAGAATGTGGAATTTGTGAGTAATGTGATGCCCAGGAAGGATTAACGCAGCAGTCTTGGTTCTTCTTGATCTGGGTTTTCATCTTAGTTATTGATTCACTTTTAAGACCAGACTGTCAAATTCTGTTTCCTAGTTTTTCACATGAGTTTGCTAATAATTGCAGACTTTCCTGACATCACCTCTAAAATTACGCGTCAAAGTATAGTGGTTCTTATCAGGTTTGCGTGCATTTAAAAAGAAACGAAACGCAAACCTGTGTTGTTTTTACAATCACTTGTTCTTCTTCACTCTCCTAGCAACACTCAGTGAATTTAACTGGAATCTGTGAAGTACTTTGTAATAAATATCTGTGCTCTTACTGTGTTAGAAGACAAGAAATTATTTTCTTTATAATAATTCATTTATGAGAAGATTTGTTTCCATTGTAGCACATGCCTCTTTCAGTACCTTTCAATAACTGCAGAGATTGTTTTCTTAAGCTGTTAGTAGCTTACGTAATTTAAATAAAGATTAATATATAGGTGTTTTTATTCTAATTATGAGTAAAATTCCAGTGCTTTAAACTGGTCTGGCAGAAAGCTGGCCAAAATTGGTGTGACACGTCATTCCAAAAAACAAGCAGAAGCATTGATGCTGTTGTGTTGTGTGTGCTTGGGGGTCAGCAGGATCTTTCTTACGATGAGCATAGAAAATTAAAGAGGGGTCTTACTTGTGTTCTGGAATTGGAGGGGAGCATGAGTTTGTGTGGTGTGTCATTTAGGTTTGTTTTACTGGTTTTTTTAATGTAGTGGCTTTTACTCCGTTTTTCTCTTAGGAAGCAGTTCTAGTCATTCAAATCTTTTCTTATTGACAAGAAAGAGCTGCATTTGATAAGTAACTGTAAAAGTTAGATGCAGAGGTTTCAGGGGACTTAACCAAGTTGCTTGTTACTAAAGGCATATTTAATTTTACTAGTAACATTTTTAGGTATTTATAAATTTTGCAGATGTAATATTATACATACGTAATTTAAAGATATAACTATTTCCTGGTGTATATATGTAGAAACTGTTATTGGTAAGGTACCAATGGTAAGTGCCATTGATTAGTAAGTTTAAACAGAGCTGTGGAGCAGACTGAAAAGTAAATGGTATGGATAGTAAAATAATAGCAGACTTAAAGTCTGTAATTCTTTCATGGATTAGATACATGATATTTTGCTGGCATTAAGTTCAAAAACCTGTTCCTTTACTATTTGTAATTTGACTTCAGTCATGCATAGACTTGCTGACAGCTATTTACTAGAAGTCTGCCTTTGCAAGAGACTGGTACCTTGCTGTGTAGCAATAAAGATACCGACATACCAGCTGCAAGAACTGTTTTTCAGATGTATTAATATATAAGCAGTAGAAGATGTGAAAGACTTACACTTTGAGCAGAAATGTGCAAATACACTTAATTTCTCGTAATTACTTGGCTGCCTGATGATGCTGTTTTCATTAGAATTGTGCTTTTTCTTGTATATCTTTATTAAATAACCTGGAAAAAGTAATTTGAATACTGATATCTGTATTAAAAAATAGTCCTGCTTAACAGTCCCCTGTGTTTAGAGTCTATTGTGTGTTAAACTTGCTGTTAGTATCTTGAAAAGAAGCATTCTACAGTTTCGTTGTTCATGGAGGTCTTCTCCCCCATAACAAACAATAGAACAAGGGGAAATGGCCTCAAGTTGCACCAAGAGAATTTCAGGTTTTATATTAGGAAAAATTTATTCACTGAAAGATCGGTTAAGCATTGGAGAGGCTGTCTGGGGAAGTAGTGAAGTCACTGTCCCTGGAAGTGTTCAGAAAACAAGTAGAAGTGACACTTCATGATATGGTTGGTTTAGTAGGCATGGTGATAGTTGGTCTAAGCTTGGACTTCGTGATCTTGGAGGTCTTTTCCAACAAATGATTCTGTGATCATGTGTAATTTCTTTTACTATGTGCTTTCTTTTTCATTTACATGGAATTTTATCCTTCAGACATTTATACCTTGTGATCAGATTTATTTTTGGTCATGCCAAATAATTTTGTATAATTAGTAAGCCTCTGACTTCTTTTTTAAACTGGCTTTCTGGACCTTAGATGTGCTGAATCACACTGGCTCTAGGAGCTCTGTTGGCAAAATCTCTCATATGGAAAATGGTTTATTTTCACTCTTGCTTGTAATTGTTTTAACTAGTTATTTAATTCTGACGCTGAAATCACACTTAGGCAGCTGCTTATCAATTCTTCAGCTGCTACTGGTAGTAATGACTTCCCACTGATGCCGTGATGATTTTTTGCCTTTTTTATATATACCCTTTTATATAGCTTTTATGTATCCTCAGTGCTTTTATCATGCATACTTGTAATTTCTTAAGGCCGATAACTTAGCTTAGTCCTAGTATTCCATTAAAGCAGGAGACCAAACATCCTGGAGGCCCCACAGCTGGGGCCAGAAAGCCCTATGCTATCCTGAGAAACCAAGGTCCTCTCTAGAACACATCCTGTAAACTAAGATAGACCCATCCAGGGAGGAGTTGCTTGGGATGGGAGGATATCACACCATTCATTTAAGCTTCTCATTGGGGAATCTTTGGTAGATATGCTAATTTGCAAGGTCTAGAAATTGTATACGCGATCTATCGTTGGTGTGGATTTCGGCGCATTCCACCTGGCTGAAGTGGTGCACCTTAAGGACCCTTAAATAAATACCGAGGTAAAAACCCCTTTTCCCTTAAACCGTGTATGGTTCTTAATTTTAAGACCAGGGAAAGGCAACACCACTACAAAACCTGCTGGTTTTTCCCATGTATTTATCCATATGCTTAGTCTTGCTGGTTTTGATACAGTTTCTTTGGTGCAGGCCTGGCTTATCTGTACCAAACTTCCCTGGCTGCTCCCAGAAAGCTAATTTTTTTTATTTAAATGGTACCCTATTTGAGTATTGTTGCAGTCTTATAGAGCACTTTTAGGGAATAAATTTCACACCACAGTTGTTAGATCAACTGTTTAATATTTTAATTTGTTGGGAAATTATGGGTGAATACTGTTTGATCTTGATGACTTGTTAATGGTTTTATCTAGATTAACTTATGCTGATTGCATAAAAGGCTGTCTCTATTCTAGCCCTCTGGAGAAAGACTGTTGTGGCAAATTCCATCTGCTCTTCTATAGTGAGCATCAGGGAGAAAAAAAATCAACTTAGCTTTTTTGGTGCTTTTGTTTGAGCTCTTCTTTCGTGATTCTTTCTTATCTTCGTGCTTGTTCTTGGAACAATAGGTTTTAATTGTGAATTGAGAAAGCTATTAAAAATTTGGTTTTAAAACTTATTTTGCTATCCTTTTTTTACAATTTCTAGTTAACCGGCTAAAGTTTATGGGAAATCGTCCCCCATCCTGTTTTCATTGTTAAGGAGCAACATCTGTTTTTAAAAAGGTGCTTTTCTACCTAAAATAACATTCTGAAATGTTTTTTTTAATCAAGCTGGTTTTCCCAGGGCTTTTTTTGTTATTCTTGCTTGCTTTTTTTTAATAAGTGGTGTGTGTTTAACCGTTTTGGTGGTTTTGATGGATGATCCTTGTCATGTGCGAGCATTTACACTTTGAGATGCTTCTTTTAAATAGCTTCTTCATTTTTAGGTAGCTTACTTTGTTGAAATAACTTGATAACAAAGGATATCATTTTTGTCATTCCAAACAGCCTTAATATGAATGTATTACAGTTACAATTAGTGGCTCTTTTATTCAAGATGTAACTGGTATTGTGAACTGTGAGCTCCTGCATCAAAAGGGGTTGCTAATTTTTATGACAGCTTACGGAAGGAATAATTTTGCTGTCTAAAATACTACAGTTCTCACAGTTGTGTTGTATTTATCTATCTAACAGCGAGATTTCAGTTTCTGAGTAGTTGCTTTTCTGCTTTAATAATTTCTGCAGTTTTCATGTGAGTACTGTTACAGTAACTCTTGTTCACAGAGTTTACAGTACTGCTCTTAATTTTATGCTTGTAGAATGCTATCAGTACAGACCTGTTGGCTTTTCTGTGGATGAGGGGAGAACAGTGGCGGGTATTTACTTCAAATGTTTGTGAGGCCTTCAGCACTGTCTCCCACAATATTCTTGCCTCCATGTTAAGGTACCACAGTCCGGATGGGTGGACAAGATGAGTGAAAGAAAGGGTTGATCAGCCCGAGAGGATAATGGTCAATGAGGCCAGTGGAAGTGGAGTGTAGGGGTCTGACCTGGGACCAGTGCTTTTAATATCTTTACCAACGAACCAGAGGGGGTGACAGGGTTCACTTGGCGTGTTTGCAGGCAGCACCAAATTGAAGACAACCAGTTGACAGAAATAGATCTGCTGTTTGGAAGAGACCTAGATAGACTGGAGAAATGGGACAACAGAAAACTCATGAAATTCTAAAAATGCAAGGTTCTACACCTACAAAGAAAGAATTCCTTGCAGCAATACTATCTTGAGGAGAGTTCTGTGGAAAGGGATCTAAGGGTTTTGCCGTACAGCATCTGGAACTTAAGTTAGCGGTGTGCCCTGACTGCAAAGAGAACAAAGTATCCTGGGTTGTTTCAGTAGTATATTGGGGGAAGGAAAATGATGATCACTCTTAACTTGCCATTTTTTAGACATGTATAGTCCAAGACACTTCCAGTCTTAGACTCCCAAGTTCAAGAAAGTATTGACAAACTGGACTGAGTTCACTTGGAAGCCACCAAGATGGTTGGGAGCTGAAACACTGAGTAAAGAGAGGTTGAGGTGTCTATGCTTGTTAAACCTGGAGAAGAAGCAGTTTCAAGAGGACCTAATAGCATCCTTCCAGTGCCCAGGAGGAGGTCATCAAGAAGACAGAGACAGATGCTTCACAGTGGTGAATGGTGGAGATGACAAGACACAGTGGGTATGAATTGAAATAAAGGGGATCTAGATGGATTTCAAAAGAAGTTTGATGGAGGTGCACAGTAGGATTTTATGGCTCTTGAATTAATGTTGAATTTTTGGCCTCTAACTTTGAACTGATTGACATGGTAATTCTAACATTCTTTTAACACTGTATTTCCTAAAATAAAAGGAATGGGTACTGGAAAAAGTTAGGAATGTTTGGGCTGTTGCTGTTCCAATTAGATGATATTTGCGTTCCACAGACCTTGAATAAGAATGTTGTTCATGATGTACAGTCTAATAGTGTTGTTGGACTGTATCTGGCCCTGCGGTTTTTGGGTTTGGTTTTTGCAACTTATCTGTCTTGATGCAAAGTAATAACCTTTAGGATTATGGAATCCACAGGTAGTAATTATTTCAGTGTTAATGTTCCAGCTATTCAGAAAACAGATTTAGAAAGAGTGTTATGAATACAGACGTGAAAACAATCGTAATGGAAAATATGTATAGGTAAAAACAATTCCTTTCAGCACTTCCAGACTTGCAGAAGTGTAAGCATAAATGGAGAGATGGAAAATAACATTAGATCTCAGTAAGTAGCTTGGAGACATCAAATATACTGAAGCCCTACCTTTATTTGTTGTGGAAAATCGCATAATATTTAGTCTTTCATTTAATATAGAAGCTTTATTCAGACCATTAGTGAAACTTGCTGTTGTCTGAACTGTCTTAATTTGTACAGGTAGTATTATTTCCTCTGTTATCCTCAAACATATTTTTTTGGTTGGAATTCAGTACCATATGATTAAGCCTCCCGAGGAAGCTGTCCTAACCTCTGATGATAGTTGTACAAGACTGTAGCCCTCATTTACTGAACTTGGAATAAAAAAGATGGGTTTCACTCTTGTTCTTGCTTGCCTTAAGAAAACGGTATCACCTGACATTCTCTGTAAGACATTTTATTTATCAGTAATTTTAAGAAAGTGACTCATGTAGCTCAAGGTTTTGTATTTTGTGCTCTGCTAACTGAACTCCCTCATATTTCTCATTTCACAGTTGAGAAGTGGTTCTTTTCTCAGGAAAACATGAGAACAGCCATCCAGGTTCAGCCAAGGAAGACCTGAGGAATTGGGCAAGTGTATATGGCACTTTTTGTAGTATGCTGGCCACTTGAGGTTGGACAGCCTCAACCAGAGAAGGAACTGTCTTTTACTCAGGATTTACTGGCTTAGAGGTTTGGTTTTTTCCTCTTTTCAATGAACATTTCCAGAATTCACTTGAATGCAAAAATTTTTAGTGTCTGCAGCATAAAATGGCAGCATCTAACAGCTGGTTATGTCTTGAACCATCTCCTTTTGGTTTTCAGCATTTGGTGTCCAAGACAGCTGTCTCTTTTTTATGTTTCAGGTAGAAGTCAAAATGGAAGCTAGAAATGGACTGTTCTAATGTTTTATTCATATAATGTTTTATTCTGTTATTTGCAGTTGAATACAGTGCAAAGTATCTCAAGTGTATAATTAACAGGTATAAAGTTAAATTAAAAGCTTCTTTTTAACAAGGATCATAATGAAACTTATTTGTAATAAATAGTGGAATTGTCAATACAGAAATCTTTCCGAAATCTAGCACATCTGATTCCAGAAATATGCAGCAGCAGATATTTATGCAGCATTCCTTTCTGTTTGTGAATATACTTGTTCCATCCAGGTTTCATGAACATAATGATGTGCTTAGTCCTTTCTTCATCCTGTCTTCAGTAGTTCTCTTAGAGCAAGAAATAACACAAATTGTCTTCGCAAGGTGAGGGCACTTCTTGTGTTCTTTAAAAATCGTAGAGAAAATTACAGATTTCTTGAGGTTGGTCTACATTGTGATCCCAAAATTGCAGATTAATCAAGAGATGCAGAAGTGGTGCTTTAACTGGAATGCAGGTGGCCCAGAACCAGTAGCTGGTTTACCACCACAGCATGACTATTTCGTCCCACTGAAAACTTTCAGCAGAAGATAAACTTGGGGAAAGTCTGAATTGTCTTTAATTACATTTATCAAATGAAGAAACAGCTGCAGTGGACTTATTCTAATCCTATTTAGAAAGCATATGTGGCCCAGGATTTGCTGTCTTACTGCCTCTGAGGGATCCGTAGGAAAAGGAACAGCAGCGAGCACTCTGCAGTGAGTGTAGTGATTTAGTCTGTTAAACTGCGCTGTGCTTTAGGTAACGTGTTCTTAAGAGTGTCTTAGAATTTGAGCTTCCTCTGTTGGGTATAATGTTCTTGTGTTGGTAATGGCTGCCAGTTCTTGTGTCGGTAATAGGTTTGTGTTGTTGAATAAATGGTCTTTCTCTGTAAGGTTCTGTGAGCCATTTTCTCTATCAAGAAATTAATGTTCTCTAATGCTAAAAGTGATATTCTGCTGCTATGATTTCCCCTTGTTCCCATTTTGTCTCTATCTATGTTTAAAACCCCCAAATCGTAGGGGCTAGAGTCACCAGTATGCTAGAAAACTATGATACTAATGAAAAAAAATCCCTGCTTTTAAACAGTTTTTCTACTTAAATTGTTTATCATTGTTTATAGACTCATCTGTAAACTTACCTGCCCTTACTTCAATACCCAACATTAGTACTTTTGCAGAATACTTTTTTATTTTAGCCCATGCATAATTTCTTCCATTTTGTAAAGCATCTCTTCTCTGTTCAGAGGGATGTTTTTTACTTTGCTTGTTTCCCCTTTGAATGGCATTCCTTGGTCTGGCATTTGCTGATTATCAGTCACTTTCCAAGGCATAACTTGTGAAGGGAAGGAAATATGCTCAAACTTACCTGTATAGGACTGTGCATGATTTTGTAAAATTTCTTCTTCCCTTTAATTTGCCTGGATTGTTTTTCCTTTTCTTTTGTCAGTGGTATTTAAAGGCAGGCCATTGCTTGCACCATTTTGTGGAATATCCAAGTTATGTGGCTGCTGCTATGCTACAGTTTGTTGGTGAATAAAACCTGAAACTCTTCAAAACCAGGTATGTCTTGGAATGATTGTTTTGTTGCAGCCATGAGATCTTTTCATCTGCTCTTGAGGTCTGCTTGGCTGTGCTGCAGTAGTTCTAGTCAGTTTGAGAATTGTGTGCCATGTTGGATCCTGATTAGTTGGTAGTATACGACTTTCATAATGTATCACTTCTTTATTCTTAAGCAAAAGAATTGCATTTTCTACCTGTCCTTGGGTACATTGTTTAGCAATTTGTATTATTTGTGACCATTAGTGCATCTTCTCTTTCTTCTTTCACATCACTTTCCTTTTCTTTGCTAATTTTTACGTATTTCTGTCTGGTTTTATGCATTGTGTCCCTCCATTCTCCTTCATTAATTTACATTCAGCTTATGTACACTGAATTTCAGCTGTTAAAAACCTTTTTTTGCTCAATGTGCCTTGTAGGAGCATTAAAAAATTGATGTCTCAAACTCCCTTGTCCTTACTGCTGTCTACTGTGGAGCACATTTTTGAGTTGAATAACTTGGCTGAACTTACATTTCTGGTAAGTGTTATGACCTGGGAAATGTCAGACATTTGCATCTCTGGTGTACAGTGATGTAAATGTCTGACATTGCCATACATTTTTTTAACCATGACTGTCACTCACTACCTATTCTCTTTTTCTTCTATCCTTCTTGTGCTATACAATGTTTCATTGTAGTTGTGGTTTCTATTTATAATTTAAAACTTCTGTTTAAAATTTTTATGGAAAAAAATGTTTGTTCAGTTTCACACGTCTCTACTAGTTTTTTATCTGTATAGAATCTTACTGTTCACTTACTCCTATTACTTGCATTGCTTTAGATGTCTAGTTAATTCATTTCCTCCTTTAATTTCCCTCAGAAACTGTCCTAACATTTCTGAAGATCTGTTCTCATATTTTGGCATATTTTGGTTCTGAATTACTTCTCTTTTTTCCAGTTGTCTTCCCTTTCTAGTATTTTCTGATTTACTGCCTTTCTTTATAGCTTTTGGAACCGAAACTGCTGTTGTTAATTCTGTGCTCCAGCAGTTCTCTCTCAACAATGACAATGGTTTAATCGAATTAGAGTGGATGACTTTAATGGGAGGTGCACTCCCATTGTTAGAAACCAAAGAAGGTTTCTAAGGACACCTCTTAGTGTCTTCATTTAATATTTTATGCTTAACTACATTTAGCTTGTCATTCTAACTGTGGTTGTTCCCCAGACCTTCATCAGCTGTGAACAAATGACTCAAGAAAAGTGATGTATTTTCTTGTACATTTTCTCTTTTTAGTGTATGTGTCTTTGGAGAAAATTACCTGTAAATCTGGTGTAGGATGTAAGGTTATAGCAGTTTTGTAGCGGTTGAAATCTGTGTTGCTCTAATGGCCCAGCCCACTCAGCGGCTTTAGGGGAAGGTTGTTTGATTTACTCCGGTCCGTGCGCAGGAGAAACAACAAAATTCTCAGGAAGTTCAGTAACAAATGTTTACGTGCAGGCTTTAGAACATTAAGGTAGAATAATGTGTTTGGCAAGTTTTAAAATGTAGCTGTTAGGGTTACTATTATCTATAGAAATGCAACAATATAGCCTCTGGTGGTGGGTGTGCACCCCTTTTGCACCTGGGCTGTTACTTTGGGCATTGTCAGCAGAGGACCCGCCACTTTTGGAGATGGTAGATTGACTGAGCCATTCACTCACCAGTCTCTCACAGCTGCCTGGTCCTGCAGTGGAGTGAAGAAGACAGTACAGATAAATTCTATAAGGAGACCCTCAGGTTAGTGGTTTCCGTGGGTTTGCGTGTTTGATGGTGCTTGTAGATATGTTGCTGCTCTAAGTTTGAAATATTCTGAAACACAAATTGTCTGAGAGTAAGAAATTGGTGGTTTCCTTGAAAAAAATTATGCAATTTGCTTGTCTATGTATGCCAAAGCAATAAATATTGAACCCACTGAAAATTCTAATGATGTTTTGCCAAATGTTATAAAGTAATAGTATCAACATAACCTCTCACTTTCTGAACTTTATTCTAGAGGTTTTATTTCTAATAAAATTTTACTGCTCTGTTTCAAGGATAATCAGAAAGCAGGTAGATATTTTTAAATATCAGGCTTTTAAATTTTCAATATTATTGAGAAAAAACATGCACAAAAATACGTAATACTATGAACTTTGTAACTTTTTTATACCAGTACCATTATTTTCCAGTTAATAGGACACTGAGTACAGCTGTTAATGTATAGCTCTTTGTGTGTGTTTGTACATGTACACACGGAAATAGAGTATCTAACTGTATTTAAGTCCTCAAAAATAAGATAACTATGTTTTTTATGACAAAAAACCATCTCTTGTGCACTGTGAGAGGGAGAGAGCCATGCTTCCAGGTAAGGTAGTTTGTGGCTTTAGGCAGCTGCCTGGTGTGGTTCCAGCTGTGTGTGGCAGGGAGCTCATGTGCATGAAGCTTGATGTTTTGGGGCTCCCAGTCCTGGGCAGGTAGTCTGCATTAGCCTTTAGATTTATAGGAATTTCAGTATTTCAACCAGTTACAGTGATAGTCTTTTCCAGTGCTACCTGTCTTAAATTATTTTTACAAAGCATGAAAGAGCAGAGCAAGGTATATATTTCCATCTTAAACACTTAACTGGTTTTTTGCTTGCTTTTTGTAGGGCTTAAGAAAGCCATCTTCATTGCTATTCTTACAGATATCGTCAGTTCAGCACTTTACTGTTGTTGTTTATGCTCCTCCCCAATCTGAAACTTGCATCTTCTTGTTGTTTAATCTTGTTATGACTGCAAATTATGCACGTCAAAACAAAGAAACTTTAATATTTTTCTAGATAAGAACAGCACTAAAATAAATTGCTCTCTGTTCTTTTTAGATGGAAGAAATAGATTGAGCTCTAGATGTGTTTTACAAGATTGAATCATTATTGTAGCTCATCTTTGAACCTTATCTGCTGCCTTGTTTGTTTTTTCTTAATGAGTTCCAAAATTAAACTTAAGTATTTGTGGTGTCATGAGCTCATGTGGGAAGGCAACATGATACCCATACTCTAGGATTTTCTTGTTTTCTGTCCACTGACAGAAGTATTAAATTTATAATATTCAGCAAAATGCCTATAATAAGCCCTTTTCTATTGTGTCTTATCGTACTTTCCTAATCTAAAATTGAGACAAAATCTTTCACTTCCATTTTAGTCAGCTGTTTAATTTCAACATTATAAATATCTAACATCATCCTTTTCATTACCTTCAGATAGGAGGGTCTTTAAATACTTTTCATAAAGCTTAATTTGCTTGACTTCTAGCATGTCTCACTATCCCCTTTCATCTTCTATATAGTCAAGCTCCCACTATAGTTTTCTGGTTTTTGAGGTGCTTATTTTTCCCTTATGTTTATAGTCATAGAATAGTTCCAGTAGGTAGGTGGCTGTAATCCTGTTGGATTTACCTCACCAGTTTATGGTTTCCAGAAGATAATTAAGTGAAAAAAAAATCACTAAGAATACAGGTGCAGGTGAGACACGTGACAAAAGAAGATTACCAAGTTTAGATTACTTCAAATAAATGCAGTATTTTTACAGTGGTTTTATTGAGGGTATGGAGGCAAATAGACTGCTTCTTGGAAAAGTTCTGGCTTCCAAGTTGCCTTTCTTGAGGGTTTTTTTCTAATTGGTGCCTATGTATGAAATATGAGAAGGGAGGGTAAAGCTGTGTGTGGGGACAGTGCTGCCAAAGTTTGCTATTTGAATTAGCAGATCACCTCCTAAGCTATCAAATAGCAGCTTTATCTCTGAGAAATGGTGCAGGGTGGATTAAATACTGGAGGACTGGGAAGGATAAATGTACCAGTTGTCAAAGCGGGGAGAGGAGTCAAGGAGGGAGAGTTCAGCTATCTTAATACTCATGTCCTAAAAAAAAATAAAAGTTGTAAAACTGTTTTTATGTATGTGCGAGGTAATGAAGAGATGAACAATTGCTAGCATGGGCTTTCCAAGAAATATAATGTCAAATCAGTTTAATTTTTCTGTATCATAAAACAGTTGAACCTGTCAATAAAAACAAAGCAGTAGCTGTCATATATTTTTACTTTATTTAAAGCCCTTCGTAGTTCTGTCTTTTGTAACGTTTCTATAAATAACACAGGGAAATGTGATCTAGGAGAAATTAGTGTACAGTAAGTGCAAAATTGATTGGATTAGTATTTCTGTTGATTAATTGTCAATTGATTGCTCTAAAAATGAAAAGATATATTGAGCAGGGGTTTTCTACAGACCTGCCTGGAGTCTGGTTCCCTTTCTGTTTTTTTACCTGATGTACTTAATGGTAGAATAGAGCGTAGCTGGAGTCATTCTGCAGATGACACAAAACTCGGGAAAGATTGGAGAACGAGACCATATTTCAGAAAGATCTTGTAAAACTAGAAAAATAATCTGCACATGAGTAGGTGCAGTCCTTCAGAAAAGTATTTGATAGGGTTTTTCATTTGATAGCACTGAACTGTATCAAAAGATAATCCTGCCACTGGGATTTACAGGTAGAAGTCCAGCCAGTAAAACAAGCAAAGTTAAACTTTATTCATGATTGAAGAGTATTGAAGTCTGATGGAATACTGTTTTCTACATGGGGAGAGGTGTTGCAAGGAAAACTTGAACCGCTTTGGGGCTGAACAGAGGCATCACAGGTGATCAGAAGATAGGAGGACTCCCTTAGAGGATGCTTCATTTGTTTAGCCTGTGGAAGGAAAGACAGTGAAGTGAAGAAGAGTGTGGTTTTCTAATATGTAAAAGGCTTTTGCAGAAGAAGTAAAGGAATAGTTGCTTGTGTTGATGGTACCCTTGATAAGTAAGAGCAGTCAAAACTTTATCAAGAAGAACTCAAAGGAGATATTAGAGAAACATTTTTGAATTGCAATTAATGAAATAATTAAGTAAATTGCATGAGAAGGCTTTGAATTTTTGTCGTTGCTAGGCTTTGAAGAGCTGGTTAAAGATGTGTAGCTACAGATTTCCCCACTTTTGAGAGTAAGGTGGAAATTGATTTTTTTAAAAAACATTGTTTCTTTAACCTTTATTTTTCTAGAAGTTTCTGACTGAATGACTGCCCAGAACAGAAGTATACAGGTTGAAGTGAGATAACATCAGAGGTTACATTTGCACAACACCCTACATGAATCCACCTCCTTTCAGAAGAAAAGTGAGGAAACCTTTTCTTCATCTCTATGGGGAGAGGGCGGAGGAATAAAAGTAACATTAAAAGATTGCTCCAGACTGTAGAGCTCTTATTCGTATTGGACAGTCAAAGTGATAAAGTCTTCTCTTGATTCAAACATAATATATTTGATTCAAGAGACATTTGTTTTGAAATATCTTTTTCATGCTCTAGTAGGAATTTGAATTCTAGCAGTTATCTTCAAATGAGTTTTAGACAATATGTTTGTGTTTGTATAATCATAGCTTTCATCTGTCCCTCATCTTTCTCTGATTTGAATTTGAGAGGTATCTCTTCGACATGACTGTCCAGACTATTTTAGCCTTCTAAGACTAACTTTACTTTCTCTGTTTCTTCAAGGATCGTCATCTACATGGGATTTTTTGCTGTAATCTGTATAGAGAAGCCCCATTTAGCTTAATTAAAAATTCATTGCCATTTTATGTTTGACAAAAAGCTAAACAATGCATTAGACTAAATTGTCCATTACACTTTTATGCAAGACAGTGTAATTACATGAAAAAAAGCCTTAACAGTAAGAATAAAATTTATCATAGGATAGTGCTAATGCATTTATATGCAATGAGAGTCAGTTTAATTATAGTACATTTAAGATTGGTATGCCAAGGGCAATAAACTTTATAACAACATATGAAAGTTTAATAAGCATGAAACATCATAAGAACAATGTAGACTAAACCTTCCTCGCATCCTAAAAGCTGAAATGCAAAGAAGTTTTTATTTATTGCCTCAGGTAAAAAAGTCTGTAGAAACAGATAAGTGATGACAAAGCTTTGATGTTAATAAACCCAAATGGAAGTAAAAATCAAAGTGTGTAAATGGCTAGGTTATAAAAAGAAAGATGACAGAGTTATACCCTGTAATTAGGTGTAATTTGTGCTTTTGGCACAGCTATTTGTCCTGCATGAATGAGAGGTTGTCTTATGTTTTCTTGTCCCTGCATAATAGAATTGCAGTACGGGCACATCCCACTTAAAACCTCCCTAGGATTGTTTTTCAATAAGTATTTGAAAGTACTGTACATACTGATCCCCTTCTGGGAGCACTATAGCCAGTTTGCCTTTCCTAGTACTTGAAAGTAATCATAAGCTGAGTGTTTATAAAACACTTCCAGCTAGAAACCAGGAAGTGATTTTAGAAAAAATGCAACCAAGTGACAACATTAATTTCTACCTTGAGTATAAATCACAGACTTATGTGTCATACAAGTAAATTACATCAAAACTAGAAAATAATTAATCCAATTTAATTATTTAATGAGTTGTTCTGTTTAGCAGCTGGTTGTCTCATCCATATTTTAAACTGTTGTAGAACAAATTGCTATTAATTAAATAATTTAATTTAATTGATTCCTGTGTTTGTTTTATGGTATCTCTACACGAGACATCAAATTTTCAGTGCTGAAACCTCTTTTACAACCATGTCTTGCTGCCATGTACTGTGAAAATTTAGAAGAAAGCTTTTCTTCGACTTTCTGTGTTGCAAAGAAACAGAAGATGTCTTGATTCAGGGAGAAAACAACAGTTTTTACTAAAGGCTGTATTTCTGTACAAGTATCAGTTTTTAAACTTTCCAGTTTAGAAATAATTACTGTATTTTTAGACATGCTACATTCTCTGTGTCTTTCTGAAATTACTGCAAGGTTTGGTACTGATGTGTGGTTTTGATCTCTGATGTGAAGTTCACAGCTCTCATTTGATGGGATGTGAAATACCCTCGCAGAGCACCTTTCACTGAGCTGCATTACATGACTAATGTTGTAAGTCCATGAAATGCAGTGCAAGAATTGGCTGCTCCTGCACTGCAAAGCCACCTAGTGAAGCTTGTAGTTCTCTTATACATAAAAATGCATGAAACAAAATGAGAAAAATTAGTATGATTCCTTTTTATCTTTATATCCTTTTTATCGATATATATTTTCTTCATTTATCTTGTCTCCTTTTTTATTTGAAATTTGAATCTGGCGTTCAGAAGTTCTCAAATGATTTCTGTAAATGCTGCAGCGTGGTGGTGTGGCAGTGTTCGCTGGTGGCGTGAGGTGGCCCTCTGCCTCTTGTGGGTATCCTTCTGAATTCTGAGGGGGCATTTGCTTGTCCTGCAGGGCAGAAATCTCCCCCTTTTTTTCTAATTGTCTTTCCAGTTCATGAAGTTTTTTTCATTAATTCTGCCCTCGAGGACAAACTCCCTGGTGGGGAAAAGGGCTCTCTGATGATTCAGACATTTCCTTTCTGTTTGGGCTGGTGGGGATGTAAATTCCTTTTCTGGGGGTCTGTGCTCATTCAAGGCTGAGGGATTCCCTCTTCCCGCTCCAGTGTCATTCCTGACCTGTTACATGCCTCTCTTCCTACTGATGTCATGCCTTGCTCTAGAGCTGCTACAGCTATATTGGGGAAAAGGATTTGGCAAGCCTATACTTTCTTCTGCTATTTAACAATCATAAGATTTATAACAATCTGCTATTAAAAGCAGATTGTTATAAATCTTATGATTGTTAAAAATCTTATTGTTATAAAACCAGTTATGTAAGTGTTTCATTTTAGAGGTCACATTTTGGTAAGCTAAAAAGGCTGGCTAAAATTTCTGAACGCCTACTTGGGATATTATTTAAATAAAATTTAGAAAGTGCAAATCCTCAAAGAGTGTTTCAAGTTCTGCCCATGCTGCCAATACTTTAAAATATCTTCAGAAGATTTAAGTGAAAAGTCATAGTATAGGAATAAGATGCTACTGAAGTAACTTCATCTTTTCTGTCAAGAAGTGCAATTCAGTACAATTTCAAACCCCTGTGGGCTGTGATGAGAGCAGAACTTCTGATAGAAATTGAGTAACAGTCCTGTGATTTAGTAGTTATAAAAGTAGATGCCTTTAGACAGGTTTTAAACTATTTTTTCCCATCACCATAGGATTTCTGCAGCCTTAAAACTTCAGGAAAGATTTAGAAAACCTTGCATACTGTGTATGTTCAACAAGTGCCAAAGGCACGCATTTGTCTACCTTACCTGTAAAACCATTTTGTCTCTTAAATATGTGCTGATCATTATTTGGTTTTTCTTTTCAAGTAAATGTGGTATTATTAGTGACACATGAACTAATATTTCTCTTACAGTCTCAGAAGTGAGGAAATTCTGATCTCTGGGAGGGTTCTATAAGTGTGGTTCATGCTGATCAATTACTTAAAGACTTTCTGTTTCCTTCCTTTCCACATCATTGAGATCCATCTTTTAAGCTGCATTTTCTAACTGCAGTGGAATGAAAAGATGTGACCTGTACTTCTCTCATAAGGCAAGTGGTAGAGCCATGCTCCAAATGGCTCTGTGCATTGTCTTTTCTCCAGCCAACATTGTGAGTTAAGCTCTCCTGGACGGATTTATTTAAATCTGTTTCTTGGGCCCAGATATCTGCTCAAAATCACTGCTATTCTTGAAGTGCTGGTGCTTGCTGAAAATTATCACAATTTCAGTCCCACTGGCACTTTTCACTCCTAACCAGATGACAAATCATGTTTTATTAAGCCCACAGTCTGTAGCCATGAAATTATACCCTTGCTTAAGGTCAGTATTTCCCTCTGTGTTTCTGATGCTTATTTGCTTTCCTCTTTTGCTTCCCCTTTCCCCTCAGCTAATTATAAACTTCTTTCACAACTCTCAACTCTCCGGATCTGTCAGAATGG
Source organism: Dicrurus megarhynchus (assembly GCA_013399195.1). NCBI lineage: Eukaryota > Metazoa > Chordata > Aves > Passeriformes > Dicruridae > Dicrurus > Dicrurus megarhynchus. The sequence continues at coordinate 39,736 of VXAD01010505.1, forward strand.
AGGTTCTCACTCTCTCCAGACTATTCTAAGCCAGGTTCAGTTTTCACCTGAACCGTCTCCCACACCACCCAGCAGAGGTGGGAATATGAGGCAGACAGTACCTGGACCTCCTCTGGGGCTGAGCAAAGTCATGACCCTTCCAGTTGTGCCAGCTGCCTCCTTTGTGTCGAGATGGTGTGGTTTGCAGGACAGGAGTGCACGGAATGTGGCTTCCTAGCCAGACACCATACCTCTGCAATTCTTCAGCTCAGACTCAGCAAGGAGTGCTTTGGAGGAGTGGTTAATAATTGATTTGGGACTTGCAAGTAGTCTTGCTGTAGAGAATTTGATTTGCCTGTCATTTCCCTGAAATCACTATGTTTTGGGGAAAAAAAATCTGAAAATTCTTTTTTCTGAGTTTTTAGTCTGAGGTGAATGAGCTTGTGGAATTTCTTTTTAATTCCAGCATGTAAACCAGAATTTTGTCTTGTTTTTGCGTGGAGCCATTTCAAATTAAAGCATAGTTAATTTTGAATAAAGAGTGTGGAGTAGAAATTGAGAAGTATACTCTAATAAGATTTCCAGTGTTTGGAAAAAATGCTACCCTGTACATCTGAAGTGTTTGACAGCTATGAAATTTTTGTATGGTTTCTTCCTAAATTGGTTTATACGCAGTATGATAGTAATGTACTCTGTTAAAACTGATTATTTCCATTGTCCTCTGACTCTGTTGAGGTGCTGCTACTTGTTAATAACTGGGAAGATGCCTTGAGGCGAAGGAAGAATTGGAATTCCTGTGTACAGAATTGTAGCTTTGCTTAGAGACTTAATTTTCATTTTTAATGATTGTAACACTAATCTAGATGTGTGGTTACAAAGATTTTTTTATAATGATTGGAAGAAGTGTATGTAGACTAGAACTAGGATAGTGCAATAAATTATCCTTTTCTCAAATATTTAACTGCAATTATGTTAGGTTTATAGATAGGAGAAATTTTCTTTCTACTTGCTTTCTGTCTTGGAGCCTATACCAGTTCTGGAGTTATTTGCCTCTTTTTGTTGGTATAGTTTTTTGAGTCATTAATTGGATGGATGTCAAAGCCCTGTGTTTGTTTAAAGTGTAATAACATCTTTATTTGAGACGAGGATGTTTTCATCTGGAAATGACAGAAGACATATTTGTGTTCTCTAAAGCACTTTTGCTTCAAATAATGACTTTTGTTCTGACTGGTACTTTGAGAGTATGGTTAGGCCAATGGCTGCAATTATAGTAAATCAGTTCCCTCCAAAAGATAATGATTGCTCTATATCAGACCTGCTTAGAATATCGTGTCAGTTAGATGAAGACTGCTGCAGTCCCTGCACCAGTGGAAGGAATGAAGTTACTCTGTCAGGGAAGCCTTAATTGTTTTAGGCCCAAGAACAGGAGGTGTGTACTTAGGAGACTAGCAGGAGCTGAAGAAGTGTGGTTGACTTAACAATTGTGACTCAGTAGTAACCTACTTCTATTGCTTCAGATGTGGATGATGAGTATTTACAGATGAGTAAAACTAAATGTATACTAATTAAATTCAAATTTTGTGCTTTTTCTTTTTACTGTGTTTTCTGTAATTATACATGTGTATTTGCATTACAGATGAAGTAGTAGAGAAAGTTCAATAAAAGCTGATTTGAGTGAGCTTTCATTTGATCCCCTTTAAGGTTCTAGGTATGAAGTTTTACAGTTGATAGGTAGTTTGGTTTTTCTTGAGTGTACTGATTTTAAAAAAATCAAAATACTTGTTCTGGAGCAGATAGGTGTAAACTATCTAGCAGATAAAATGGAGAATTTCAGGTTATGTGAAGGATTCTTCTAAAATGTGTCACAGTTTTAAATTTTTTTAATAAAGTTAAAGATTTGAAATGAAATTGTGCAAAACCACAGCACAATTTATTTCAGAACATTCATATACTGAAGCATTAGAGTACTATATGGACAATCCAGCAAAATAAACTTAAATAAACTTAACTATGTGTACATCTATGTGTATGTGTATATACATTCATGCTTTCACATTGGAACCTGCTGAGAAAAAAGACAGGAAGCTTCCCATGGGTGTTGTGCATTGTCCCAGTAATATGCATGCCGTGGGGGAAACATGTAACATAGATTGGTGTGGTAGTCTTACCTCCTCTGTCTCTGCCTTTCCTGTTGAGTTCGTTAAGAAAAGGGTTAGGTTTTCTTTGTTTAAATTAAAATCCTGTCCCGTTCTAGAAGCATAAACTTTGTGTGAAAATTGCACTGTCATTTTTCCAGTAGGCTCTAACGCGACTTTTTCATGCTTTGATGTCAGTGTTTTGTTTCCAGACTGTGACCCTAGATACTGTAAAAACAGACTGATAATAGTCTTCTCAGAGCACCTTTTATTTGTTTTGGTTATGAGAATTTTTTGTCATTGTTTCAGAAGGAAAGCACCTCTGTTCATCTCTGTCATTTCAACTATTCTGTAATTCCTTTATTTATGTTTTACAGTGTCTTTGGATAGAATCCTGGTGAATTCTTAGGACATTTTTACGTCTGGGCTTATGATACTTAGGTCTTTTTAAAGTCAGCTTTCAGAATTCTCATTTTACTCAGTTGCTTCTATCTGCAAGTTTTAAATGGGCTGTAAGCATTCTATTCTGCTTTTTAAAACAATAACAAATTTGTCCCTTTAAATGGACGTGGGAACAGCATTGTATAATTGCTGGGCTTTTTTAGCTCAAATTCTTGGAGTGTACCACAAATAAAATCCTAGCTTTTCTGTGCCCATTGAGAGCGTCAGGCAAAACATAACGACCTTGATGATTTCTGACAAACAAATGAGGGTTACTTATGGCAAGCCAGCATTGTTGAATTAGAAACTATATTCCAAGGCTGCTTTTAAGTCTTCACAAATCCTATCACAACGGAAGCCATGGAGTAACAAAAATATTGTGAAACAAATGCCTCCTGGGTGGCTAATTATTGGCATTCTTTCCTTTTTTCCTCAAAGGGAAGCTCTGTATCTTCCCTGTAAAATGCTGTCTGACTCGAGAGCAAGAATGTTTTGGGGTGGGAAGCTGAAATCTCTTCAGTGGTTTATTTGTGGGGGTTTTATTTATGCTGTTATTTTATTTTTTAAAAATAGTTCTTAAAAGGAACTTCATTAAATCCTTCCTGTCATGAAAGACTGTTAATACCTTGGCTTTCTCTATTGCAAATATCGTGTAAACAGTTACTGCATTGTTTGTGCCATTTCATGGATGTTGTTCCAGTTTGAAGTAAAAGTTGAATTCAAAAGAACAGTTAATACACATTCCTAATTTCACATATTTTGTTTAGATGAACTAGTGGAGTAAGAGGACTTTTCAATTTATTATGCTTTCTTTTTAAGTGAATACCAAAGCTTTTCTTCTGATTTGAAGAAGAACTTATGATCATATTACTGTTTCTCATGTGCTATTTATTTCCTTTCTGTGAGCATTCCTGTATCAGCTTGATTATTAAAAGCTTTAGATATCATAATGCTAATTAGAAAATTACAACAGTGTAATTGCATTCCCCTCATAATGGAAAGGTAGCAGTTCTTAGAGAAGGAAGGAATAAAAATCCAATTTATGCCTTCCTATGTCTGCCTGTAGGTGGTTCATATTATAGAAGCTTTCCAATGGGCATGAAAAACTACAACCTTAAAGTTGAGAAAAAAATTTGAAACATAGAAAATAAACTCTCTCTAGGAACTGTAAATCTGAAGGAAGTAAAATAAATTTCCCCAAATGATGCTTTTACGTTGGCCATGCAAGTCACTAGATCCTTTCTCACTCAGTTATTTCTAATAGGCTGTTGCTAATGTTCCATTAACTTCAGGTCTTTACAGAATCTGGGAAAAGGTCCCTGTAAATGTGAACAATAACCACCTCTGGTGATACCTTGATGGCCTGACTTCTGTTTTTGGCTTTCCTCAGCTGTGTTGTGCTTCCTTAGGAGATTAGGAGTTCATTATCGTGCATCTGTTCTTCCTTCTTTGTGGAAGCTGTCAGTCCAATATTTGGATTAAGGTTATGACTTGGAGGAAGAGATTATTTATTGTTAGGGAGGAGGGAATCTATTCTCTTCTGACCATGCTGCAAAAAGCTTTTGTTACAGCATTTTCCTGTCATGATTTTTCAACCCCCCTGGAGAACTAAAACAAAAAGACAGTGATCCAGCGTTTCTGACATTAGAGATATGAAGTCTGTCTGTGTTACACATAGCTTTGGTACCTTTCTGGGCATTCAGGGAGCTTTTCATTATGTTACTTTTCTTAGTCCTAGGATAGTGAAGTGTTTTACTGCATGGTAACAAGTGTTTTTCTTGTTCTGGGAATGTGCAATATTTGTCGTAAATCTGTTTTAAACAAAAAAAAAAAAAAGCCATCGTGTTTTATAAGAAAAGCTTAGTGACACAAGTGTGATGACATCATTGGCTTGTTCAAAACTGCATCAAAGGAAGAGGATTTAGTTGTAACTTCGCAGAGTAAAACAGCTCGCCTCATCAGTAGAAAGCTGTCATAGAGCAACAAAAACCAATGGCTTGCTGCTGTGAAAAATCTTGCAACTTCTTACTTACATATTTTTGACATTAATGAGAAACAGGTTTATAATTCATAATGGTAATTCATTAGTGTAATTTTAGAATATGTAAGTAAAAACCCTTTCATTAATTCAAATAGTGACTTTCAGTATTTATTTAAAAATCCACAATCAGTTTACCGTGTGTTCATTTTTTAAGAATATTAGGTTTATTTTTCTCCCTTCCCTTAATAGTGTGTACCTATGTGTGTGTGTATGTGTATGTATATATTTTTAAATGAAAGCATTGCTGCTTGTCCAAATGTGTATGTTACAGCTAAGACTGGTGCTTGGTAGTCTCAGAGCACTAATTCAAAATCAGCCAGGCTTGTAACTTTTTTATACATTAATAAAAATTAAATTGATTCTCTGATCTATAATCAGGATAAATCCACTGACTTCATCTGACTTTTCTGATTTATGCTAGCTTCACCTGGTTTACAAAAGAGAAACATTTAGCAGAGACTAGCTAGCAAAAAATGGGAGAAGGCAGGTGGGACAAAATTTAAATGTTCTGCAGCCACTTTGAAGATCAAATATTAAAAAGCAGAAAGCCAAATCAGGAAACCTGACCTAACTTTGGAATGCAGAATATGGGGAAAATGCAAAAACGGTCTAGGAGTTTTTCTGTGCTATGTCATTGAGAGAGACCAATCTGTGTGTATACATAGCACATCATTTTTATACTTCATGTTCAAATGTGGTAAAACAACTCAGCTAAGAAAGCATGCTGAAAGGCTTTTTTGCAAAAGAGATCTTCAAATTATGTTTAATCCCTGTCTGCTTAAGTTCTGGTTAAACTAAGTGAGCATGAGTGTGTCTGTAGGGCTGAGCACAGACTTAAGTGTTTTGTCAAATGGAAAGAGACTTAAACAAGTTTTGCATGTGTTTAAATGTTCTGATGTGCCATGATCTACTGAGTACCTGTATTCCCGAGTCTAGTAAAAACGATCCTGTTAGATTGGAGATGCAGAGTCAAAGGTGTTTGGCTTTAAGTTCTTACGTTCTCTTCACATTCTGTAGCAACAGGCTGGCTTTGCAGTATTAAAAAGCAGAAATGGAAACCTGGCGAAGTGTGTGGTATTCCTATAAACTGCTGCCCTCAAGACTTCTCAACTGAAATGTCATCATCAAACATCAATATTTACAGAGCTAAGTACAAAATAAGTTAATGAGTGAAAACAGAAGAACTTAAAGTCCCTTTTCAGCCTCTGACATTTAAATACTTTTCTAAAATTTAGGTAGCTGTGATTGCACACAAGCATTAGAGTAGTTGGTGAAGCTCAGTGTAAGCAAACAGTCCTCCTAAATTGCTTAGAAAAATAGGGTGAAGGGTTGGCATGGAGTCGGGAGCACATTCACAAGAAACTTGAAAAACTGTAATAATTTGATATGTAATCATACTATTCCTTTAAATATTAAAGCGATAAAATGATGCCCTGTATTGAATATTCCTGCTCTCTCTTTATCTGTGTGTTTGTGTATATGTACGTCCGTAAAGTGCAGTACACACGCAGTAGAGTATGCATGTTTGTGTACACACACACATATATATGAAAATCCCAAACTGGCTATGTGGGGTGTTTCTTCCAGTTGTTAAAATTCACCCATTTGGGTACATTTCATCTCCTCCTTCTCCTCCCACCCTTCTCCCCACAATATTTTCTTGCTTCTGTATTACCAAATGAAATGTATCTGGTCCAAGAAAGGACCGTATCAAAACCAGTGATGATCCCTTTGCAGAAGTAAGGTAGCTGTCAAAAGTATTAATAATTTGACTAATACATTGGTTATTCATTTACTTTTGACCTCTGAAAGTAAGAAATTGTGATTATCCTGAAGAGGGATTTCTTATTATTTTTAATGGTAAGAATTTTCAGACTAAATAGGCACAAAAGTTGAGTTAGGAGCAAGACATTTAGAATATTTTATTTAGAAGTAACTGATTCAAGTGGATAGCTATTGTGAAATGTAGTCATTTCACTGCCACCCACTCCTGCTTGTAGCTGCTGTTGATCATTAAAATTTTTGACAAATTTCCCAGCTGCTGATGCTGTTAACCAAGTTAATAGCCTGTGTTAAGCTGTAACTGGGCTCTCCCTGCATCTTCCCTTGCAACATTTTGAATTCTGTTAAACTTTATTAAACTTGTGACACCCTGTGGCAGTGGTGAGCCATTGCATATTATGTACACTGCAAAAGAGGTATTCTGGACACCCTTTTGTGGTCTAGCCTTCCCTTGTCAAAACTAGTGATTGCAGATGACTTTTGGTCACCCAGGACACTCCCCTCAGAGGCTGGAGTAGAAGTCATGCATTTGCGCCATACTGCATTTTACAAATGAATTTATTTGCTGGACCAAGCAGACACACTGTGTTTTGACAGATTTAGTTTGAAACTGCCTCTTTATCATTGATGTTTCTGAAACAGCTGTATGTCTGTGTGCACAGCAGCAGTCCAAGAAACAGCAAGGGGAACAGCAAGGACAAGAAAATATTTCTGAAAGGCATGATCTTCACTGAGCTTTGTTTTGTCATAAACCCTCAAAGTTATTTCATAAAGCCACTGGTTTAGCAATACTTGTTGTATTATCAACTGATTGAGTAAGGTAGCTAAGACAGGCAGTGTTATATGGACTTTCAGATCATTATATTTACAGTGCTCTTTAGGGATTTGTGAAGGAGATGGTTACAACCACTTAGGTTGTGTATTGGCAGACATTAGAGGTTGGGTCCTCTTAACACATCCTGAAATATTCACCATAATGTTTGAACCTCTCCACTATAAAAACTTGTTTGCCTCCCTAAACTGTGTTTTGCTGAAGCACATTAGTTTGTGAAAGTGCTGTATTATCATCTGCTAATAACTGTTTATTGGTGATTTAATGATTATGCTTTATATCACTCCCAACAGAAAAGGCAGTGGGATGTGGTTTAGTGCCTTCATGGTTAAACCCTGGCATTCTAATGCAATGTGGTAAAGTACCTGGCATTCTTTGCAGATAAATATTTAGCTCTCACAGAGGACAGATAACTTGTGGTATTTATGTGTCTGCATGCACACAGGTACTTATTTACACATATATGCCTACTTTTAAGTACTGCTGCAACAGTTGTGCCCTGACACTTCTATGGGGCATCATTAAAATTAATGGGCTTCTGAAGTCACAGGTGCTTACAGCTTCCAGGTAGCTCCAGTGGCTTTGCTGATAGATAAGGTTATCCAACCTTTCTCTTTACAAGCCTGTTTCCAGTTGTTCACAAGTGTAAAAATGTAACTGCTCACTCTGAAATTCTCTGTGCCAGGAGTCAGCCTTAGCTGGATTTTTCTGAAACTGTTCAGTGAAGGTATGGAATGTATGGGCACCTTGGAGTCATATCACTGCATCTTACATTTAAGAAGGAAGGCTAAGTTACGACTGAACTAGTAGTTATAACTAAGGCAGTTTTCTAAGTCCATGATTTTGAGGCCATAATGTTCAACACAGCATTTATACTACAGTATAAAATGTAGTAAGTAGAAATATGAGTAATCAAGATCCTAGAAATTGAGGGCAAAGCTTGAAGTAACTGTGGTAGGTGGTTAGGTTGGTTTTTTTAAAAAATCACTGAAGAGTTGAGAAGATGACACTAGAAAAAACATTTGGCACAATTCACAATCTTGTTTTTTCACCCTGAATGTAGATTGATTTCTTTATCCTTAGGATTACTTTCCTCTCATGAGCAGAGGAGAGCATATTCTGTGCTCACTCATGAGCACACTCTGTGCCAGGGATATAGATTCTTCTTACAGCAGTGTTTTTGTCTTACATGGTTAACACAATTGACAATCAGTTTTTCTGTTGACAAGTACATAACTATGAGAGGATGATTTTACTGTTTTTATCACTAAATATTATTTTGACTATAGTAGTAGGTACTTATAGGTGCATTAGGTGATGGAATAGCTGTGTTTTGTCCACTTTTTCATTTTTGTGCTGCAGGAAGTTACTGTGCAATATCTGTACCCTCTTGGAAGAGAAGATCTTTTCCTGCTGGGAGTATTTTTCTTGGGTAAATCTTATCCTTAGGCTGATTAGGGTCTGATGAGTGGCTCTACTCAGAGCAGAAGTGCTAAAGTTGCTGGTTTTATGTAGTTAAGCATGTTGGGCTATGGACTCTTTGCTTGTGCTAGCAAGGTGATGTATTTTGCATGTCTGTTGCAGTGCCGAGGGAGCTGACCTTAGCGCAGGACTATATCAAGAGGTGGTTTGGTGAAGGGAGGAGGTTGCTCTCTTTGTAGTAGAAATCAATGAGGAAGTTTGTAGGTTTGGTTCAGATGATGGAGAGAATAATTTTGTGTGTCTGGTTCCAGTGTAATTTTGCTGCTGCAGTTACCTAGAAAGTCATTCTTGAGGTGCTCCATCAAGAAATGTTGGTTCTGCTCTGTGTTTTGAAGAAAGCTAGTTGTTAATCTTTGGACTCCTGGTTTCTGTGCCTTAGAGTGTGTCAAAACTGGCTTTGACAGATTTGATTACAGAAGATTACTACTACTGCTTGACTGCTTGGTAGTAAGTCTTAGGTGATTCCCATCCTTGAGTTGCACTCATGCATTAGTGCAGTGGAAACCATAAAATAGCTCTTATTTTCTGAACCTTGCTGGAGGTAAGCTGTGTGGCAGTTCATTTTGTTAAAATCTGAAATAACAAAGAAAAAAATATTAATAAGCTGCAATGTATTTTCCATTGACACATACTCTATTCTTGTTTGAAATATCTTTAGCATAATTCCTTTCTTGATAACTTAAGGATCTACCTTTTGTTTCCTCTCTATTCAGGGAAGACTGGGTTAAGTTGCAAGCCATTTTATACTTCTTAGATTGCTTTCCAATTAATTAGTATTTTAAAAAAATTACAGGCACTGATTCTGCTACCGTAGTTTCAGCCATGAAGTAATTTCTAATAAACGTATAAATACTGATAAGCTCAGAACAGGTGAACATTGTTAACTGATATTTTACTTTTTTAATCTATCAAATTGGATTTGTGCTTATGGTTTTAGATTAAGTACTGATTTTTTGTTAAAATCATTTGGTAAATAGCTGGTAGAGTTGAGTTTTTCTGAAGCTTTTTGTGAGTGTCTAAAGATTAATAATCACAGACATTTTTTAAATGGCTAGCTGGCTTATTTCTAGCATGGTTTCTTTTGCAGATGGCTTCTGAAAGCTCTCTATATTTAAAACCTTAGCATGGATTTAGAATGGCTTTGGAATATTTTTCAAGGTGGCAGGATAGAAAGATTGTGACTTGACTACTTAATCTCTAGCTGGGGCCAAGGGTTCCTTTTACATAATCCCATCACTCTTACACTATGTTAATGCGATGGACAGAGTAAGTGACCAATGGCTGCAAAAAAAATTTATGATTAACCAATCCCTCATAAATTGGACTGTAGTATACAAGAAGTTGTTTTTGAAGAGCTTTGTTATTAATTTAAATGCACTTGTCCTTTTTTTTTAAATTATTATTTCCTTTTTGGGGGTACAGATGACAATTAGCCTAACATTGTATTAAAGGTGAAATAAATAAATAGCGTTCATGTTCCTTCCACTATCTTTTGCAATCTGGTAGCAGAAACTGAACTATCAACATACTGTAAAATCACAATAAATAGTACTTTAAATAGTGTGTTGCATCTGCTATTCCAACATAAACAAAAAAAATGGACTATTTTCTAGTGTAATTGTAACTGCAAGCCAAAATGTAAAATATTTCATTTTACAGATTTGTATGTTTAGTCGTGCATCATAGTTTTTAGTTTAGTTTTGACAAAAGTCTGCAATGCAGTTTTCACTGTACCTCGGTCGTAACTAACTTTTATTAAAGTTTGTTTTGCCAGATCATTTCTGTGAATCTAAGTCACGATCAATATGCTGAAAATTGTCTAAAGAAAAGAAATACACATGAACCTTGAAAATCAGTTCTACAAAGGTGATTGAATATTTGCTTTTCCTGTAAAGATCAAACTTCCTTTAGTAATTCCCATATAATCCCTGTGTAGTTAAATAGCACAGTAGTTATAACATGCTTGAAATGTATGCAAGGCACCAGCCCGAAAGTTTTAACTCTTAATAACAGAAGGATCAAAGGACTTTACTGACACAATTTTATTTTAAAATAAAACATGATACAGACATAAATGTTAATATAAGTAAAAGGCTGTTACAGCATGCATTTTAGATACTTTATATTGTAGATTAAAATCAGTTCTCCTTGTCTCAGCCAGAGAAAGAAATCTTGCACACCTTCATTGTCCCGAAAACAAATGTTGTGGTTTCAGTTTGTTCTCTAGTTGATGTCTGTACTGAAGAACAGTGCTTTGAGGAAGAAGAGGTAGAAGATCTGTCACCTGCAGCTTCGTTCCCTCTGTGCGGAAATAAAGTGTCCATGTTTGAAAATGTGCTTTGATGTTTTAAAAATTACTCTTAGCAGAGGTATCTTTGTGTTTTTAACTTGCCATGTAACTCAAGTAACTGGTTGCTGTAGGGTACTGAAAATAAGGAAATCTCATTAGCAATTTGAGTGAGTTATAAAGCCCGATCAGTGGCTTTTGCCTGAAATTTGTCTTTTGAGAACAAGTTGTGTGGGCTTGCACAATTGGCTTCTGGTCTTTAGATGACTCTTGCTGAGATGAACTAAATCACAAATCTACATATGGATATAGACTTTAACTGGTGTCCCATTTTGGTTCATTTTAAATGATATGCTATGTATGTAGAAAGTTTCTGTCCACTTTTTACAGGCTGCTGTTCTGAAATGTCAAATTACAAAATAGCTTCTGCTATGGTGAGGTGTATTTCGTCCCACTTCTTAGAGATCTTTAGTTTCTTGAAGTGGACCATATCATTAACGTTAACACATTTTCTTTTTCAAGTTAATGCAGTGTCAAGTTTACGCTTTAATATTTAAATTATATACCTCCTATCAGACATTCAGAAAGCCAGCTTTCAATATTGAAGGTATGAAGTGATTCATCAGTGTGGAAATTCACTTTACTGTTGATGACCGGCAAAATATTTTTCTCTGCTTTACCAAAGAATGTATCACATATGCAGTTGATTAATTGCCAGGTTTTGTAGTTCAGTTATGTTTTTATCCTGCTAGAGCATAATGTTCACATTTTTCTTTTAAGTAATGGTCATGTGTGAAAATAGTGCTAACAATTCCCCAGTAGAAAATTGTTTGCTGGGAAGAGAGGAAAGGATATGAATTGTTTGGAGCACAGTGGTGTCTATCAGGCACATAGGTCTGATTTTTTTTTTTTTTTTTTAATTTTCCAAGCTAGGTCTTTATCTGCCTTTTTTTCCTTTTGTAGTATCTTTGAAAAATAGGTGTTGTTCTTCACCCATGCTTAGCTTCCTGTATTCTTCAGGCAGAATATTATGCTGGTTTGATAAGGGGCTTTTTAAATCACTCAAATTTTAATAAGCCAAACTATACAGTCATTTGGATAGTAATTCACAGTTGGTGACTGGGCCCTTAGAAGCTGGTAAAACATGCTGTCTTTTTTGTAATGTAGCTGTTAGTAATGGAAACGAAATTAATCTGGAAAAATGCATTTTCATTTATCATTACATTTAAGATATAAGACATGTTAAAATATTCTATATTCAATATAGTAGATGTTTATAACGTTATTTTATTTTCTCTTGATTAAAGGGGGCCGATTTTAGTATCCAAGCACAGTATGTTCTTGTTTTTATAGCAGGTCAAAAAAAAGGCTGCAGCACCTTTTCCATAGTTAATGTAAATTACTTGCCACTTGGAACTACTGGAAATTTCTGATCATTCAGGATAAACAGCAGTGAGCCGATCTTGTCTGGGTTTAGCTTGAGCTTTCTCTTGAAGTTGAATGGATCATTGCTTCACAAGGAAGCCACAAATCTTGAATCTTTTTAGCAACAGAAACAACATTTCTATATGCAAAAAAGATTTTCCCAAATGATTTTGTGATAAATGGAAGATAAGTAAATTGTTATACTGAATATCATTTCAGTCTGATGTCATTTATCAGTCCATCTAGTTACGTTTGTAATATCCATGCAATATGCTTTTCTAGTGCTGATTAAGCTATGCTGTTGTATTTTGCATGCACTTTTTTCTTCACATCCTACTACTTTTCCAGGGTTTCATCCCTTCCCTCCCAAATTTTCTTCTCTCTCTAGCTATTTTCTACTCATAAATAAAACACCTGTTCCAGTTAGAACATAGGTTTGAACATACCTATAAGATTATTGTGATGAAATGGAATACATTCTTGTTTTCATGTTAAAAAATTAAAATCAACTAGTAATTAGAAGTTCAATTCTTTACACTTCAGCTTGTGCACTTGGCCAATCCAGAAAAAAACTATTGACTTTCTGTTAGTTTGAATGTTTGCAACTAAAAAGGGAAAATGAAGCACTCAACTTGTGTTGGATTCTTATATTTCAAAATATTACACAGATAAGTTTTTCTCTAATAGGAAAGTTGAAGTAAAGCTTTAGAAAACATCACAGAGAAACCCTGCTTCAACAAGTCAGATGACAGGATAGTTCCCTTAGTTTCCTAAGCAGGGAGATGGATAGAGAAAAAAATAGGCATAGTGCAGAGTCTGGGCATTGTAAGGGATTGTGCAGATAATATGTAACATGAAGCTGTTTCATTTGTATTCTCAGAGAAGTCCAGAGGTAATCAAAACTAGCTAACACAAGGAGTTTTGTTAAATTTATTAGGGAAAAAAAAAAAAAAGAGTAAGAGCCCTTAAGACTGCTTTGAAGTTTTGCTTGCACACAGTATAGCATCATGATAGCCATCAGGTGTAATTGGGACAAAAGAGACTTTGATCTTCTTGTCATTCCGGAGTGGACCACCTTTTGAGGCAGGATCTCAGCTCTTGTAGCTAACAGATTCTCAGGGAAGGGATTAGCTTCAAATTTACTTCCAGATTGTCCTTGCTTATTTCAGACTTTATGCATTGTTACTGCATTGTCAGTTTTGTGTTTGAAGACTTAACTCCTTGCTAGCATAAAATTTTTGGAGTTTTGCTTTGGTTGCATAACAGTTTAATAAAGAAACTGTTCTTAGATAAATATAATATATAACTGGGATTGTAGCAGAATCTCTCCAGTGTCTGACATATTTTATGTCTGTTCTCAAAGCACTATTGCAAAACTCAGCAAAATCGGTTTTCACATTCTCAACACTCATTCCTGGGGCTGTATCTATCACAGTCTGCTGTTACTTTTCCTATCACAGAGTAAAGTTCTTCGTTGCAATGTGTGAGAAATGTTTGCTTTCCTTATTGCTGTCTTACATGATACATACTTCACTACATGAAGAGTTCCCAAAATTCATGCCAATGAAAACTCAGGTACTAGTGGCTTTAGGGGGAGTCTCTGTCTTTACACTGCTCTGTGGTCATCTGCAGGAAGGACTTGTTACTCCATCCCATCAGCATCCTACTCTTCAAATTCAGAACTACAAACTCACACACCTGGTACTTACTTTGACTTGTTGGAGGTTGGTAGCTGCCAGTGTGAAAAAAGCTTTGTCTACACACTTCAGGTGGTCCTGCTACCACTTGTGGTCTACATGTGTCAGGTTGGGCACTTCAGTATTATGCTGAGTTAATTCACCATTTAAATGTTCTACCTTGATGACAACAAATTGAGAATATACAGCTTATCATTTTCTGTTAAAACATCTCACTCCCTAGCATTGCCATAAGTTGTATGGTGATGCAGAGAGGCTTGTAGCAGCACATCTCTCTCTGAAAATGTCCTCTGATACCACTTCTGGTAGCTGATCTTTCTTTCCTTCCCAGCATGTTTCCTTTACCCTAGTCCCTTCTTACATCACCTATGGTGAAGGTTATCTGAGATTTATTTTCAAATTCCAATACTGTTAGAGTTTGTAAAGTATTGTTTATTCCTCCAGATAAGGTTCTTTGAAATAAAGTTTGAAAGGTACAGTGCTATGGCTTGTTAATGTGTTCAAATAGTGAAACGTTAATTGCATTTTTCGTAGTAATTTATTGCAAAAGATGTGGTATAACACCATCTCTGTCTTTTCAGCTGAAGAGTCAGCATCTTTTCCATAGGTAATGCAGCAATTCCATGCAATTCATTTGTGTCTTCTGTGACTGTGAAGAAAGTATCCAAATATAAACATAAGCAGTGCTGTGCTTATCTTTCATTTTTCTAGATTTTCTGAAAGCATATATCTCCAAGAATGGTTGGTCTCTCTTAGTCATTTAAATGAAGTGCTGAATGCTGAGCAATGTAAGTGTGGGTGATAACTACGTGCTTGCTGATCAAAGGAACTAGGGAGAGTGCAAGTCCAATAATGACTCAGATTTTTCGTTATGAAGTCCCCAGGAGCCCTAGGCTTGATCAGACAAGATAATTGTGCTTTGAACACATGTAAACTCACCCCATTGTCCATGTTTTCTTCAGATGCACCTAGTAGCTCATGAAAAAGATAAGCAAAGGTCTTACAGGTCCTTTCCAATCGAGTTAGTTAATGTTTCTAATTTTTCTATTTCTCTCCACTGTTTAATTTTTCTTCTTTTTCTCCTTTCGCTAAAAATGCTTCAGAAGGTGGAATGGAGATATATGGAGATGTCTCCTTCCCTCCCCCTTNGTTCTGTGTGAAGATTTTGTACTGTGTGGAGGTTTTTAAGACAGAGGTGCGTTTGCAACGTATTGTGGAAGACACAAGTTTTTCACCCATTTCTGGCTACAGAAAGGAATTTAAAGACAGTGAGCATGTCAATCTTAGCTTTGTCCCTTGGGACCTTGGAGGAAAGCATGCTTTCTGTTAGATTTTGAAACTTGAAAGTGGGTTGTCACTGTCAAAGATGAGCTAAAAAGTAAAATATGCCATTCACAATAATGATTATGGTACATCCTAATACGTGTTCTCCAGTGAGTATGCTTCAATGCTCTGATGAAGTTGGGTGTACTTTTAGGGTCTTGGTAGAAGCTACCTTAGTGTCCCAGCGAGTGAGATGTTTCAAAGCCAGTTTTCTTGCTTTCAACAGTGTCCTATTTAATGCACTTGATTCCCTTAACAAGTAACCTGTAAGTCCATCTTTTCTGAGAGTGACATAGGTGTAAGAGCAGAATGTTGTCACTGCGTTTGCAGATACTATTGGAGTGCTCTTGCCCAGTAGCCAAAAAAATCCCTTAAGTCAGGCATACATGAAGCCTGAAGTCTGTACAGCTCCTTTGTTCCCACTAACAAAATGGCTGGTGCAACCCAGTGTCTTGCGGTGTGCATGGATTCTCCTGCAGCTAAGACAGGGATAACTCCCATGGGACAGAGGGCAGTGGCACCACACATCTCTCAGTGTGTCTCTCTTCCTTTCATTGCCCTGGTCCCTGGGGTGGTAGTGCTCAGCAGGGTGCAGTATTTTGTGTGCAATAGCAGGCTGCAGTTGTGTTAGTCCACTGACATCTCCACGTTTGGAAGGATGATCATCATCTGCATGTTCTGCTGGGATGTGATTTTACACTGATGTGATGGGTTATGTTGATTCTTCCAGTCAGTCAAAAATGGAACATTTTGATCATCCAGCACATTGCTTGGAGTCACAGCTGATTGCCGTTACAGAGTTGTATTTACGCCGCGTTCCAGACAAATTGTGTCAAATAATGAAAATGAAGGCAGCCTTCTAGTCAGAGGCATAGGTCATATTTATGATCAGCATCTGAATTATAAAAGAAAGAATGATCTACTACTTAATTTTAACCAAAATAACCATAGTGGTCAACATATGGGTTTTCTATATTTAGACTTTTAGAAAATATAGCATGTATATGACCTTAAAAATAAGTTTAAAAAAAAATTCAGAAAAATCAAAAATCTTTTTCTCTGGATAATGAAAGTAGGGGTTAAAGCAGGACTTTCTGGTGTTTCTCATAACTTTGGGATTAGAAAGGTAGAGGGCAATATTAATTCTTGATACAATTCCTTTGGGGTTTGACCAAATTTATCTAAAACTGAGTAGTGCTTGCTTCTAGGATGTATTCTCACACTTCCACAAAGAATAACAAAACTTTTTAAATGCAGGAGCAAGTTGGAATAGGCATTCCCATTTTCTTCTCTGTCTGCAGAGATACAACTGCTGTAGTTGCTGTGACTTGGGTATTGGCTGTTGTCTGTTCTTTTTCCTGGGTTATGGCAAGAAAGTGATAGTGCTTAGTAATTTCATTTTCATCAACAAAGATTTCCTGCCTTTCCCAGGCAGCTGGAGTTATTAATGTGAGCCATAGCTTATGTATTATTATTATTGCTAACTTTTGTGTTGTGCCTCATTTCTTACAACACTTGGTTAGGAAGGAGTTAAGACAGACATAGATTTATCAGAGGATAAATCAAATTTCAGGTGTCCAAATACCGTGAGAAATGAGACACCTATCATTCTCTACTGAAGCCAGGAGGAGTCAGGGGTAACAAAGTTCTTACTTTTTAGTCTGGATCTGGGAATTTGTCCCAAGCATGTAGACAGTGAGCAGTGAACAATATTCTGTGGGTTTTGAGCTAATGACCTGTCCATCATCCTAGGTGACCTTGCTTAACTTTTTTTGACAGTCAAAGAGAAATTTAAGCTAATTTCAGATAAATTCATTTCTTCTTGTTTGCTGCAGTGGCCAGAAGTTATTGACTTTATCTCCTTTCCTTATACTTCATCTTCTGAGAAATGAATTTTTATTTATCTTTCCCTATTGTGACTTTTGCCTCAGTACGGCTTTCAACTCCTTTTGGGAAGTTCTTGCACTTTATTTAACACCATAAGTACTTTTTAAAGTGGCACTAGTGTCACACTTCGGTGCCCCTGCCAGAGGAAATGGTCTTGGCAGTTTAGAAACAGGGAGTGTAAAAGGGAAGTCAACCAGTCAATGAACAGCTCTGTTCATTGGCTGAACTTCTTCTGTTTGAAGATAACTTATACTTAGTGGTTTCTAATAAAACGTTGAAGTCTTAGTTCATGTTTTCCTGTGTTAAAAAAAAAAAATTGAAAAATTAAGAAACGGCTAACCAAAACCTACCTGAAATTAATAAGAATGCAGCAGAAAACTGCTTCATCAAATATCAGACAACTGACAAGAATTAGAGTGAGATTCTGTAGCCTTAATGGATTTCTGATAGAAGCTAGAAGTAATAATTAAACTAAAAACCTTGAAGTCATTTTATTTTGGTCTGTTTAAGCACAGAATGCCATTTCAAATTGTTATGAATAAAAAGCAGAGCACATTTAATTTGGGAGTTTGTGATTATTCTGCAGCATTTCTGTAGTGTAGGTGGAACTAGCATGTTGCCAAATGCTGATGCTCCACTGCATGCAGTCTTCAAAGTTAGTTCATGTCCTACACCATCTTTGTCAGCAAATCAGTACAAGTTTACAAGTTTACTAAATATGAACCAGGTTTTAGATTTAACTAGTATTTATTCTTTAGGTAATTTTCTTGTAATGCCACAGGAATGCCATCCCAAACATACAATTATGGTTCTTTAAAACATGTCTTTGATAGTCTCAACAATGATATTGTTTTATGAAAGAGGAATTAAAGGCAGAGAATAAAGATTGGATGGAAGAAATAATGGAAATCTGCAAGTTCTGTTAAAGCTTTCTCTGACCTGATAGCACAGAGAATAGCCAGTGCCATAGCACTATTAGCCAATGCTAAAATGTTTTCTGACTCGATAGCCTGAAGAGGGGCAAATGCTTCAACTTTGTTCTTTTGCAGTGAAAGAAATGCATGATTATATAGTGATGCTGTAGGCTTTCAGCTACTAGATGAGTCCAGTAACTTGCCTATTGAGGTAGAAGGTGGTAGGGTATCATTTAAATTATGAGTTGTAACTCCACAAGCTTGGAAATGGAAATATTTGTTGCACTAATACAGTGCAAAATTCTACATCAAGCATTCAGAGCGTAAAAATTCACGAGGAAGTGGCAATTTAGGACTTCCTTTAAAGAAGGAGCAACTGTACATAAAGACCAGGCTGTATGAGTGGTAGCAACTTACATGATTTATCTGCCCTCCCCTCATATGCACAGTGGTCAATGTCCTTGAGTTGCTGTTGGCATGAGATGAGCAGAGACTCCTTTAACATTGCATCAATAGTATAATTAGGAAGGAAAATTAAAATACTTGAAATATTACTAAAAATTGTCTTGCAAAACACAGTGCTATTGTTTGAAGTTCTGATAGTTTTCTTGCAAATAGAATCTGGCAACAGCTGTTGGCTGCATGCTTAGATAGGTAGAGTTTGTGGATGTTTGGTGAACTTAGCTCCCATCCCACCTCCATCTTCAAGGGTTCACAGAAAGAAGCCATTAACTTGTCCCAGATCCTAGACAGAATATTGCTGGCTGTTCAAGGTTGAATATTGTACTTCAGGTAAGTGTGATTTGAAGTGGCGGGATTACATTTGGGAAAGTAAAAGGGGTTTTTGTGACAGGTCTTTTTTTTTATGGCAGCTGTACGAAGCTGGTCAGAAGTGTGGAGTGATCGAAGTAGTCCCAGCAGAGATGGATTATTGGAAAAATGCAAGTGAGGTGGGCAAAGCTGCCTGATAGATTTCAAAACCATATGATTAATTATACTGATCACATGCATATGGCCCTCATATAACTAATGTATATTTGTGTGCAGAGATTTATCATCCCCACCACCCTTTTCATAGTAAAATTCAGAGCACTGAATTAGGAACGATACAATCAGATATAAAAGGATTTAGAACTGTTTAGGTGACTGGGCCAGCAGCTGGCAAACATGGTTCACTGTGGAAAAATGTAAAATAATTAGTCTGGGAGCAAGAAACCAGAGGAAACACAGTGTGTGCTGCAATGGAACAATCATTCAGCACACTGACTAGGAAAAGGATTTGAAGGTTATTGTGGAAAAATCATTGAAACCGTGGGGCTTATGCACAGCTGCAAGAAAGTAAGTTACTAGGTTGTATCAGAGGGATAAAATACAAAATAAGAGGCGATACGGTTACAGGAGTGTTAGGCTCCATCTGGAATACTGTACAGAGTATTGGTCAACTTGCCACACAAGAAATACAATGTCTGGGAAAGAGCGAAAAAGCAGTAACAGAGATAAATGTTTTATGTGTAAAGATTAGGGAAGATGATCTATTAAAAAAGATATATCCTTTTCTCTGTCCGAGGTTAAAAACTGAGAGTGGTCTTAAAAATAAGGAAATAGAAATGGTCAAATGGAGAACTGCCTGTAAAAAGTGATAAGGATCTGGAATAAATTATTATTTCAGAAAGTCTGTTGGAATACAAAAATATACATAAATTCTGTAGACTTCATAAAAAGAATTAAAGGGAATGACAAATGAGATAAGTTTGTGATTGAGGTTTCTAGATTTGAAGGCAGGCAGATTAAGCTGTTTCCTTTCCCACCTTCCCTCTTAAAAGTTTGCGACTTGAATGAAGTTTTCATAGTTTTCAGACTTAATACAGCTTGTAGTGAGGAGGGCGTGTAGTTTTTTCTATGAGTTATGCTTTTTTGTCTGCTAAGACCAGTTTTAAGTACATTGGGGAGCACCCAGATTCTTCATGTTGTGAATTAGGAATAACGTGTTCATCCTGCCAGCACTTTTCTGTATTTCAGAGACCTGCAACTAGAATATAAGGGTGCCTGTCTAGTGCTTCTGCAATTCCATGATAGGATAATGATGCCAGTGCACAGTTTGCCACAGGTTTGGAAATGTTTTTAGAGCATTTGCTGTTTTGTCAATCCTGGTTCTTCCATTAAAAAAACTAGAGAGAGAAAGGTGAAGCATATTAAAGAATACGGCATTTAGAGTTTGTGTAAGTGGCAAAATTATAGTTAAGATGAAAAATATGCTAAAGCATTTAAACTATTTTGAGTAATAAAACGCCCTTTTTTCAGGATTCAGCACTTGGCTGGGTGGGATGCTTAGCTCTTAATGTCTAGCTAGCTGCTGCAGGAGCAGTAGGACAGCATGTGAATAAATGAGAGATAACTCCATGAACTTCAGTTCTGTGGAGAAAATTAGCTGTCTGCATCTTTGGATATAAACCAAATGCAGTAGGTCACTGGACTGAAGTTTTGAGAAAGCAATTTATCAAACTTGGTGTAAATTGCTAACTTCTCTAGGAAATCGTTTCTGTTTTGATACCCTGCTTTGAAGATTTTGGAGTTACTCGGTCCCAACTGCTTCTTCTCTGTTGTCACATAGTTGTGACGATGAGGACAGTTCTCCTGTAGTCTTTGTACTTTATGTGCTGGGGCCATTTATCTCTCAGGGCCTCTGTGAAGGTATGCAACAGAGCCCAGTTATGATTCTACCTTTTTAGGTAGATACTCATGAGACTGCTACAGACTACCTCTGAGGCAGGCACCCAAATTCCAGGTACATTACATATACATTACCAAGGGAGCGGAGAAGCTCCGAAGAGGAGTTATGAAGCCTGGGAGCTTTGTAGACAGCGAAATGAAACCAGTGTGAATGGCTGCTGTTAACTCTGAATGGCAGTTTAGTGCAAGTTGGAAAGTAGCCTGTCATTAAAGCCAGTTGCTGAGCATTTGATAGTATCGTTTTTTGTGTGAAGGGCAGCTGACCCTTTTTTGTCAGCTCCCAGTGACTTCCAGACCACCAGAATAATCAGCAGCCCTGTGGGTGTGCATGTCTAAAGAGACCTTGAGAGGGTCTGTGTCAGCAAAAATTTGCCCAGGTGCTGCTCTCATTGCTGGGGTGTGACAGTGCCTCTTCACTCATCTCATCTGGGGTGGAGTGACATAGGACAGACACTGGTTTGCCTATGGCAAGGGAGATTTAGGTGGCTCCTGACAGCATGCAGAAGCAAAACTTGAAGTGCTTCAAAATTAAATAGCAGCCATGATATCTGCAGTATAAAGATCTCTCTTCAGTTTTTTCTTATAGATCATGGCTTCTAGACATACCTATTACTTTCAATTTACTTCCATTACTGTTTCCATCATCAAAGCCACTAATAAAAATATTAGGGCTCTTGTGTGATGACTTCTAAACTGCCAGTGCAGTCCTCAAAGATAACCCAAACGTATTGCTGTTTTGTACTTAATGCTGCCACAGACATAGACTGTCTTCAGTTTATGTCATGAAGAAGATTCTTTGTGACATTGTCACCTGTATCGTAAGCAAGGTGCCACTTTAACTCATTATGACTTTCCCATAGGCTGAGCGATTTGCTTTCAGACTTGTTCCCGTGCCTGTCAGAAATCTGCTTTTAGTCAGCTGAACTGGAACTGTCAGTAAATTAGTTTGTCAGTGGGAAAATCTTGGTACTGCATGCTAGCACAGTCTCAGCAACCAGATCATATTTACAGTGGCTTTACATATACAAATGTTTGATTCTAGAATTAAGTTAATATAAACCAAATTCCCATTACATTTTTTTCCTCTCATTTTTTAAACTAGATGCTTTTAAAGCCCAGATTTCTAAATATAGGTAGAATCACTTTAAAGCACATCATTAAAAACTGACTTCCCAGAAGTAAAGTCAAGCCAGTGATTCCTTTTTTAATTATTCAGTATCTCTAATGGTATGTAATGATGGGACAGTAAGTCAAGCGTGGTCTGAGAGGGAACCATCTCTAACATATCCTGTAGGAGGCTCCACAAAAAGAGCAAACTGACTTTATCTCCATAAAAGCTGGAAATTTAAACAGAAAATTCAAGCATCTAGGAGAGGCGAAACAAAGATATTTATATGTAGATCTCCTTTCCCTTGTGAATCCTTGACAATGGGTCCTTGCTTTCAGCAAGCTTGATGGCTGAGAGACAGCAAGCTTTGCTCCTTTCCTGCTCAGTCCTGAGGAATGTCTCTCCATAAGGCCACACCATGCTGTTTGGCGCTGCTCTAACTACAGTTAAAAACATCCTTGGCCTCCATGAAGGCTTGAGCCCTTCTGGGAACTATTCTATTCATGCTGTTGCAGGCTCAGTGCTGAGTTAGAACTGCTGCTTTAGATAGAATTACCCTGGGGAGTGTATCCTGATGCTCTGCAGTATAGTCAAAACTTTGCAGACATTTGCCATAAAGTGGTACTGTGTGGGAGGCTCATGCTACTTTACTCATCTAAATTTACATGTCTTTAGATACCCACAGAAGAACCTGATCTTTAAGTCACTCTGGAGTCAGTGGATCTCTGCAGTTTAGATACCAGAAATGTATTCTGTTATTAACACCCCTCCCAATTAGTGCTTGAATTCTGGAAAAAAATCTATCCCAAAGATGTATTTTAAAATGTTAATCATTAATAATTAAATTAAATCTGATCTTCAGCCATATTGCTTTTGACCCACTTTTGATAACATCATTTCAGACTGTTTCCAAGAGTTAAAGAGTGACATGCATAATCATTGTACACAGGTCTGAAGAGCTTCAGATGTTACCTTATAAACAGTTTGGCAATAATAAAACTCTTCTAGCTGGATTGATGAGACCAAAGAAGTGTGAGAAACGATCAGTTTTGAGTGAAACTATGTATAGTTTAATTTGAAATGTGCAGCTGCAGTTTCGCAGAAAACAAATATATAACAGGCACAATGCTTATATTCAGCCTGAAGTTAAAGCATTTTTTCCAGCTATCAATTTACAGCTTAAGATAATGGATTTTGGCAGTGTGCAGAGCTATTAAGTAATGTTTATTAAAATGGATAAGAAAGGACTTAAGAGGTGGCCTGTAAAAGAATTTTTAAAGGGCTGGTTAGTGGAATAAAGAAATAGCATTTTCTCCTAGATGTAAAGTTTTATATCCCTGGATAAGTCATTAATGAAAAAGATTGCAGTGATATCATCTTATTATTTAATGCAGTTTATGAACTGATATGGAAACTGTACTTAGGATATTTTTTCACCTCTACTGTGAGACTGAAGTGTATTAAACATCTATACTAGAGAGAGAAATAATCAATTATATTTAAGTTTGCCTCAGTCACAAAACTAGCATACAATTTGACGTGACCTTAACATTCCCAGGGTCTATTATCCATTGTGCAGTTCTTCAGAATAGGCAATAGATGTGTGAAACTCCATGCCAAAGGTCATTAAAGCACTAGAAGTTTGCATGGACTCAAGGAGATGTTGGGTAAGTGCCAAGGGCACTTATATAGCCAAGGGTTGTTAAATACATAGAAACCACATCCAGCTCAGGATGTCCCTGAACTCAAAATAAATTAATACTGAGAGAATATTTTTTATTCCTTCCTAAGCGTTTACTTCTGACCAATGCTTGAATCAATGCATACACACTACAGTTGGATTATAAGTACAATGTCCAACTCATAGAGATGCTCCAACCTTGCAGCCACAGACCAATAAGGAGAGAGAAAGCATGCTGGATGAGGTGGACCTTTGGTCTGACCCAGCAGTCATTCTTCCTTTCTTCTGAGATCATCTATGACCTAATTCAACTTTAAATGTTTTCTAAATACTTTCAAGACAGGACTAGACACATGCATGAGTTCAGCTCTCTTACAGTGTATGTGTGCATTTATTTGTTTTTCTGAGTAGAAGTGCTTTTGAAATCTCTGTATCTGCTAACAGGTCACAAAATTGACTGCCAAGTCAAGGCAATGGAGCCTTGGGCAAAGGGGTACTAAGCCACTTTTTCTGCAGTTAGAAGCAGGGTTCCAGTGTATTTTCCTTAAATGAATATGTCTCTTTGCAGTAAGGGGTGCCCTGGGGCCCTGTTTTTCACTGCAGGGGTTCCCTGAAGGCTGCCTGCCTGAATGCACATGATGGCAAGGGGAGTTTGAGCTTGACAGAGCCCATGCCCTGGATGCAGTGGAGACCTAAGAAGTGTACATTTCTCTTTCATTGTCTTTCAAAATGAACAAGGTTTTTCCTAAGCACAGTG
Organism: Dicrurus megarhynchus; assembly: GCA_013399195.1. NCBI lineage: Eukaryota > Metazoa > Chordata > Aves > Passeriformes > Dicruridae > Dicrurus > Dicrurus megarhynchus. Next base: position 64,237 of record VXAD01010505.1, read on the forward strand.
AGAACAACCCTGTAACATTTTTCTACCCATCTCTCCCCTGCCTTCAGCGCTGCCCCCAGAATGAACCTAGGGTTTGTGGTTGATGATTAGTACCAGCTAGAAATGAAGTCATCCATTTGTGCTTTCAAACCTTAAATTATCCTGGTGGCTAGTGAATCTTCTCCAGCAGAGCAGGAGAAAACTAACATGCATTACTTTTAGTACTTTTAGTACTGTAAACATTTACAAATAGGCAGTCTGTTTTGAAAAAATGTACACATACCTGAGGTCTTAGGATGTCTGAGAAGTCACTTTTTATTGAGAGAAAAGAGTTTGGACAAAGATAGCATTAATTTGACTCAGTCTGGGTTTTACATAATTTCATCCTTCTTGAATTAAATGCCATACTCAAACTATTTCCCTAGAGAAGTCTGAGATAAAGATAATCTTAAAGACTTTGAAGAGGAGAAGAGAGAATTGCATCAGATAGAGTTTTGGACCTCCCAAAGAAATGTAAGGTTTGTGCTAATAGCACAGTCTGCTTCCAAGAATATGGCAGATTTGATAAATGAAGCAACACTGATAACTACTGAGGTCTTGAAAAAGAAAATCAGCACATGCTTGATGAGCTTCTTAAATGGTACTACAACCTCTGCAAAAGCTGTTTAAGATGCAGCCAGGATGGCTGAAAACAACTTTACCTCTAGTACAGAGGAACGTAGCATAGAGAAGTGGGTGACCTACTAGGTACGGGGTTTTCCTAGATTCAGATGCTGCAGAGAAGAAAATTTTAGTTCTAGTTGTGACCTTGCAGTCTGTCTGAAGGTGCAGCAGTGATGGGCTTTGAAGGGAGGATTGAGAAAACATACTTGAACTTTCCTTATAGGAGAAAAATACAGAATTAGAGAATGGAATTTATAAACACTGGTAAAAAATGAAGGGTCATTACAACTCCGCTGTAATCAGGGAAACACTGGTTTTACACTCTCTAATAGCTCCAATTAAAATAAATATTTGTCAGTTTTACTCTATTCACAGAGTTTCATACTGAATTCAGCTTTTAGGATAACTCTTGAAAATTCTGAATGGAAAAGTGATCTTCTGAATTTCTCTAATGTAAATCTAATATTCTGAACAATCATCTCCCTGATGTCCAGTTTAAAGGTAGTAAGACCTCTTTGCAAATACAGTGTGTGTGTAAATTTAATTATTTTAATGAATTCAGACTTCTGTTACCTTCTGCGGGTGCCCTTAACTACATCTCATCTGTTCAGTTTTCCGTGGATTTTCTGTTAGGGGCTGTCAAAAACTGATTTTAAACAGTCTGATCTACACAGCAATGTGCTGGAACTTTGAAGATTATCCTTGCCAGTTTTGTGTGTGATGCATTTTGTGACCTATTGAAAACTTAAAATATTTCACAAATCTTTTCTTAAATAATGTGTGCTTAGTTCAAAGTAAATATGTTCTTTTGAATGGGGGAAATTCTAGATTTCTGAAATTTTTTTCCAAATGTTTTGAACTTTCTGTGAATTTTTTAGAAACTAATGTTGATGGAAATATTTAATTAGTAAATGGGAATACCAGAATTTATTTAAAATTTTGACTGTGGTTTCTGTTTTTTTGAACAAGTGGCACAGCAGAACTGTTTTAACTGTCTCTTCATCCACTCTTTCCATATGTAATCTCTGTGTCAAATGGAAATGCTGTAGAAGAAAAATTCTGCCTAGGTAGAAAGTTTAAAAAAATAAGCAAGTCTATGAAAAATATGCCTGGCCATTGGAAAATATAGTGTGTTTTAAGACATTCAGGTTTTACACGTGACATTGTCACAAGATCAGTGACTCCTACAGAAAACAAATGATTTGTTTAGAAGGGAAATCAGCAGCTTTATGGAGAAATAAATATAATTTTACAACTTAATTACAGTACAAACATTTCTTGTGGTTGCAACGACTTTGTTGTTACTGTTGTATTAATCTTACAGGACATACGGATATTTGTTTCGGTACCTCCTGGGACCTGCTAAATCCTCTGAGCATAGCTCTGACCACTCTTCTAAAGAGCTTAACTTGTTAGCCATTTTTCATCTGTGTGACTAAATGTTTATTAAATAAAGGGAAAGAAAAAAAAAGTAAAAAAAAGACAGAAAGAAAAGCTTTAAAGATATTCTATTCTCTTTTCTTTACAAGTTGTTATTCTCTGATTAATTTGCTACTCTGGAAGTTTTATCTAATAGTGTTAGTTCACTGAAATAAAGTGAAAAATTTCACACTTCCCAGATGCTGTTGAATGCTTTAGGAGGGTTGGTGGTGGTAGTCTTTTCTAAGGCAACCTAATCAGTTAACTCCCCTTCACTTATGGCACCTTTTTAAGTACCAGACTCTCTGAGAACTGGGAAAATATCTTGGTATAACATAGCTAATGATGGGGGTTAAAATCTGATAGAATTCTTGTAGAGTAAAAAGTGTATTGTGACATTCAGTTAGGGATTCCTTTTGTTTTCGATTTGGTTGTTTATGCAAAAGAACCTGGAGCGTATATATCTCTCCTTCTTTTTTTGTTTGTTTGTTTTCAATTTGTGTGTGTCTTTGTCTTGAAAATTTTGTTATAAAAGGGCTGGAGAAAAGCTTAGAAAGCTTTTTTCTAAGTTTTCAGGCTTCTGGGGAAAGAGTAATGCAATTAGCTCTGTAATGTTCACATTATCACAGAAGGGAATTCTGACACTCTGAACACAGTTTTCCTGACTTTCCAGGAAGCTGCCACATCTAGGATTCTTAGACATTTTTTTCTTAAAGGAATAGTATGTTTTGAGTGTTGCCTGCTATTTGGGCTCTTTATTTTAAACAGTGATTTTTTTTTTTTTCCAGAATATTTGTAACAAATGCTTGCAATGGCCTCTTCTATTTTATTGGGGGGTTGGGTGGTTTTTGCTCGGTTTTTATTTTAAAAAACCCAACAAACCACAAACTGTAAAACTCCTAATTCCTTTACCAGTATTTACTGGCTTTTATGTGGTTTTGCTGTAGGAAGCCATCCTAAGAATGTATGCAACTGGTATGTTCACTGGTATAATGTACAGTGAGTTGTAGCACTGCTAAATACATGTGTGGATTAGAACAAGGGCCTTAAAGCACAACCCTGTAGATCTTGCTTTGCATGAAGAATAAATTAAGGGCTCCTGTCTCAGTTGAGCAGTGGCCAGCAGAGCTTTCTTCCAAGAATCATTGCATTTTTAAACTGTGTTTTCTTTATGTCAAAGCCTTCCAAAAGGGAAACGCTGAAATTTGGATAAATTCATAACAGCTACAAGGTTTTTTTAGTCTTTGCAGGCTGACAAAATAGAAGCACTCATTTACAGAAACTGATGACAGCTAGCATGTATGATAATTGGATATTTAAGATTCTAACTTTTTTTTTCATTCTTTCATAGTGTCATATAAGCATTTTTATGTCTTATGTACATGTCCTGTTTGCTTTGGTTTGAGTTCTGTTTACTCTTCAATACAGGAACATAGCTCTTAGTCCAGGAATATGAAGTCACCGGGTATTTCCACTTGGGGGGAGCTTGTCTTTGGTAGAGAAGTAGTTGTAAGTCCATAGGTTCTGCTGCTGCATGGTTGGTTTTGGTCAGTGCTGTGGTAGCCTGGTTGGCAACTGAAGCACCAGGTGTGTTTCTTGTAGTGCTGTCTCAGTGTCATGATGAAAAGTCCCTGGCAGAGCAAGTACAAAGTACCTAGGTTAAAAATTAATGGGATTTGCATAGTTGTATTTGGCACACAGCATGTTTCAGGGAGTGATACAGCAATCCAAGGCTCTTCTACATCTACTCTTGTTGGAGACACCGTGCCATCAGCCACTGTTTAAAACATTTTGGATGTGCAAACATGTTAAGAATAGTGCTTAAACAAGATGGATATTCTGAAATGTGTTTCGAAAACACACAAGTGACAGTGTTCTCTGATGGCAGAGAGGCAGTTTCTTTCACAGTGTTTCCCTTGAAGCACATACATTGTGTGTAAAAACATCATGCTGGTGGAATGGCTTTGCCGGAGTACTTTTGGCACATTGTTGCAAACGTAGGGTATACAGAACGCTTGAAAGTGTATGTAACCATTGACAGAGGCACTTTGAAGTTGTTTTAAAAAGCTTGTGAGACAAATTCTGGTATGTTTCTGGTGTTATTTTCTTTTTTTGGGGGGGGGGGGGGTTTGTTTGTTTGTTGGTTTTGGTTTTGGTTTTGGTTTTTTTTGTTGGTGTTTTTTTTTGTTTTTACTTTTCTTCTCCAATAATCACTAAACTCCCTCCTGTCTTAATTCCCATTCCATTCTATTTACCTCTTTACACAGATTAGAGTAGCCATCTTGTTTCTGGTCCCTTTTATTCATACATGAACATGGATATATTTAAATATGCACAGCTATTAAATGCTAACACAATACATTTGTTTAATTACAAAAAAATCCAAAAAAGCCCCTTGAAAATGTAACCACTTTGCTTTTTACTATGTAACTTGACTGTCTGCTGCATCAAATCTAGCTCCCTTATCCTCAGAGTTTCATCTCTTTAAATTTCTTTTGACTCTGTACTGCTTAGTTTACCTATTGGAAAATTGCCTCCTCTTTTTGTCATCTTCTCCCAGTCTTGGTTTTAAACATGCATTCCCTTAGGTTCTTCTGCTTAGGTCACTACGTCCAGCATTAAATATTTTCTCCTTTAAATTCTTCCATATGAGCACTGAGTCCAGGATTTGTCTTGTTTAGAACAAAAGTTGTCTAGCATTCAACCACCTACTATTAAAGCAGTTAACTTTTTTTTTCCCGTCTGTACAGTTGTTGCAGGACCAAGCACTATGACAGTAAAAACCTTTTAAAGCTATAAATCATCAGGTAAATGTATGGCACCACGCAGCTGGCATGAGTTGGACTGCAAAACTTCCCACAGTTTGAAGGATATATTTATACTCAGGCATATATACTCATACTCAGTTTTAACTGCACACCCTTCCCATTTTGAAGGGTGTGGAGTTAAAACTGAATCTCATGTAATAAATGGGTTATCTCTTGATGTAGTTCAGAACAGATGAAGTAGGGCTACTATCTGAGCTACCCAATCAAAAGGAGCAGTTATTTGAAAGGGCATATGGTTTCCTTCTACAGCACAAGCACACTTAAGGGGTAAAGTCCTATCAACTTGAAAATCCTAAAGATCTACAAGCTCAGGGTAAGCAAAATCAGATGGCTTAGAGGCTTTCCCAGCTCCTCCTGAGAAGGTGTGCTGAGAGACACTCCATACATCATTTGAATTGAGAAGGACGAGATAAAGATACTATGGCATTTCAAAACAAGCTTGATCAGCAGGTCAAGGGAAGTGATTTCTGCCCCTCCAATCTTTTGTGAGACCCCATGTGGAGAATTGCATCCAGCTCTGGGCCTCCAAGGTAAGAAGGACATGTACCTGCTGGAGTGACTCCAGTGGAGGGGTACAAGGATGATCGAAGGGCTGGAGTGTCTCTCCTGTGAAGCAGCCTTCCAGCACCTAAAGGGGAGTTACACAAAGGCTGGAGAGGGACTTTTTACAAGGGCATGTGACAAGGGGTGGTGGTTCTAAGATGAAAGAGGGCAGGTTTACATTAGATATTAGGAAGAAATTCTTTACTGTGAGGGTGCTGAGGCAGCGGCACAGGTTGTCCAGAGAAGTTGTGGATACTCCTTCTCCGAAAGTGGTCGTGGCTAGCCTGGATGAGGCTTAGAGCAACCTGATCTAGTGGGAGGTGTCCCTCCCCATGGCAGGGGATTGAAACTAGATGATTATAAGGTCCCTTCCCACGCAATCCATTCTGTGATTCTGTGATATTAGAGGCAAATAGTTAAGCACCATGTATTGTTTACACATTCATACATTATCTTTCAAAAATGTCTAGCTCATCTTACTTTTAAAGATTAATGTATTTGTGTCTTTACATTTTAACTGCACTTTAATGTGAAGTGATTGACTGAGAAAGATCAGTGAGAAGTAGATATAACACATTTTTCACCCAAGTCTACTGACTGTCAAATACAATGTAATGAGCTCTCCCAGAAAGCTTTATGGACACCTTTCTTGGGTGTGTTGTCTTTGAGGCATCGATGTGGGCCCCGTGCCGCTCTGTATGTATTTAGTACTTCTGCAGCAGTGTGTGTGAGTGGTGTGTCAGCCTCAGTAGGGGAATGTGTAAGTAGGCTGGTGTGATAACTTGCAAGTAGAGGTGAAAATGTATGGTTTGTTAAATTAACTGGTGCCCTAGCTTGTTAGAGCTTGGGTACCTTATCTGCCTTTCTTATATTCTGTTAGAGGAAATGCGTTAGTTTCCTACTTTGTTTTAAGCTTATGTTTAAAAATGAGCTCTGCTAAGACAGAAGTTCTAGAAATAAATGCTGAAATTAAAAACCCTTATAAACTGAGACTGTTTTCTGTATTATCCTTATGTTTGAGTTAGTTCTCCATTTGGTATGGGTGCTTGTAACAGTAGATCTGCTCTGTGTGCACAGTCTGAACTCTGTAAAACGCAAAGGGAGGGAGAGAAAAATTAAAACCAAAATTGTCAGAGGTTTAGATGCAAATAAACTGCTCAGCTGCTGCTTCAAACATAACCATCACTAATTAGTACCAGCACAGCAGAACTGACTGAGCAGCTATTTGAAAGAAAGGAGGGTAGTGGCACCTGTTAGTGCATAGAAAGGGCTTCATCTAATTTTCGAGTGTTTATATTCAGCCATTAAGAGCAGCCAGACACAAGACTTTTGCATTCTCATTTTCTCTTGTCCTTATTTTAGCAGTCTGTTCTCTGTCTCAGAAGTAGATCCTGCGAAGGTATTTTAAATCTCTTGTCTTTTTCATATTTAGGGATTTCAAGGCTGTTAGAGCTTTTAGTAATGTAGTTGTTTGTTTAGTTTCCCACTGCTGAACGGTCACTCAAATATGTAGAATCGATTTCCAGAGAATTACGTTCTCTGTATGAGTTCTGTGCTTTTTTTTTCCCCTGGCTTACTTTATGTCCAGGCTAGCAGTTTGATTTGCAAGCTCAGAAAATATAATGTTGAAAAAGGTAATACAGATCAATTCACATCATCAGAACATTTTGGTTCTGGTTCTTTCTTTAACTTGGTGTTGGTTTGAGTAACTGGTGCATTTGATCAAGACATCACTCACATTCTTTATTGTGAAATTACAGACTACTTTTTCACATACTTAAACAAGCTTTCTTAAATATTATGATCTTGAGCTTTCGGTAAGTCACATATTTCTGTCAAATGGATTTCTTGTCAAAACTCTTTCATCTATCAATTATTGCATCATATGAAACTTTGAAACGTTCAGCTCTGAGCATTATTCCTCTGTGCATTCGGCATGCGTGCTGGGTATGTTAACATGCAGCGGGGTTGGAGGTCAAATTACATTTTCTGTTATTTTGATCATTTCAAAATGGATTGGGTTGAAATTGAGGTTCAATAGTGACACTAGTTAACTGCAAAGTTTTCATCGGTCATACAGAATTCGATACAGAGTTGCTAAATCCTTCTGTAGATCTTGTGTGGATTAATGGATCCAAGCCTGAGGCTCCCAGAGATCCGGCTGGCACCAACTGGATTTTAATTACATCCCACACATTGGTTTAGTTGTTCTCGTAGCAGGTAAAATGAGAATTACAAGTTAATTCTTTCAGATTAGAAAAAGGAAAAAAAATATTGATCCTCTTTTCAGATGAGGAAAAGAAAAAATGGTTTAAAATAGCTTAATTTTTTTTTTTTCCCAAGGAAAAAGGAAAGAAGGTATATAGATAATGGAAGAAAGTAAGTAAATGAGCGGATACAGAGACAAAATAAGTTGATTGTATGGACAGGAGTAGAGTAAAGAAAGAAAAATTATGTTGGAAAAAATTAACTGGAAAGTGTATTCTATTTTATAAGCAGAAAAGATTAGGATAGAAAACCTGAAAGGCACAAGCGCATTTAAACAGCATATTCTGTGCAAAGAGAGAAAAAGTAAAATGAATGAAAGGGGAAGACATAATTTTAAATTGAAGAGAGAGATAAGTGCATATGATATTTTTAAGTAATTTCTCTCTAATTATCAGCAGCATATATTTGAGTTTGTACAGAATGACTTAGATTTTTAACGGATACAGAATTAGTGTTACCAAAAATTACATCACAGTGATCAGCAGTGTTACTCAAAACACAGGTAAGGGTTATCAAGGTTTTATTTATGTAACCCTTCATTTTTATTCAATGTTTTCTTTGGAAAAAAAAGTTCAAAGCTACAGTAAACATAAGGGGTTTCTTTCACTTCAGCTTGCTATTTTTCATGCCAAAAAAAACCCCAAAAAACCAAAGATTGAACACCATGAATTCTTCAATAGCATCTTAAATTTAAGAGACTGAATGATAAACAGATTAATTATATCAACCTGAAAATTAATTATATGAATTAATGTTGTTGCCGTTAGGCATTTCTCAGTGCAGGAAGCCAGGAAGAGAAAACCACAGTCTTTGGTAGTGCTTGTAGATGCCAGTAGCTGGTCAGTTCGTGATCCATTGCCATGTCAACTGCAGAGCTTCCTCCTGGAGCCCTTTTCATGTCATTCAATTCTAATTTACCATCAACCATCATAGCTTTACCATGCACATTCTGAAAACGGCACTGGAGGCTCGACATAAAACCACAAAGGCAACTAAATTCCAAGTTAAAGCTGAAATTTCATTCTCGGGTCTCTTGGTTTTTGGGGTGCTGTGGAGCACGTGGGAACACCCAGCGTTTGAAGCCCCAGCTGGACCCACACACAGGAGAACAAGCTGAGAGTGGAAGCCCAAGCCTTACCATTAATGCCACGTAGCTCTTTGTGGTTTGATTTCTCCTTTCTGGCACTGTTAAAGGCAGAAATAAGCCCAAGTCAATCCCAGAGTTATTTTAAACTATGCTTACAAGAATCTTGTGGTAATAGATTCTTCTCACCCATTGTGTCTCTGAAATTTGAATTTTTGTATCCATCTTGCTTTGAGTTTGCACTGTTGGAAACTGCTGAGGTGTTAGATTACAGATACATTAATATCTGAGGTTCAGCCTTTAAATACGTAATTATTTCTTACAGTATACCTGTCTTCACTTGAAACTCTTTTGTGGAATAGAATTAAAGAGGAAAACTCTTCTTTTTGCCTAATACATGCATTTTTATGAGCAAAATGAGCTTTCACAGTGTTTTTAAAAATGTCAGGAATGTCAAATCTTTTTTATCTGAAGGACTCATTGGATGACTCAGGAAAAACTACTTGGAAATTAGTCAGGATTTAATTGAAGTGGGAGGGATACTGAGCTGTGGAGAGAGAGCTTGCTCCCCTCTGCACTTTTTAGATTGGTACTTCAAAAGAAGATCAATCTTAAGTGATTGAATCAGCCTTTTCTTCAAAACATAGTTTTTATTTAATCTTTGGTTAGGCACTTGGAATAGTGATTAGAATAGTTATTCAAACATTTATCTCTTCTAAGAACAAATGGCAGTTATGCTTAGAATTTGTTTTTTCAAAAAATGAGAGCTTTCTACTTCTTCCCATGTATTTCCATCCCTTACCAGCTATTTTTGGTAGGTCTGACATTCCTGCTTGGATATGTACTGGTGAAGAGGGAGGGATACAGCTTTTAAACAAGCTGGTAGCTACTCTAGCTGAGCTTGTGCTCATGTCCTGAAGGGTGCTCTTTGCAGATGACGAGTTTCTTTAACAGTGACAGGATGGCAGGAATTTTGCAAAAGCTTTGAAAGAAAAGTAGGAGATGGCACAGCTGATATATTTCATCCTGTTCCATCCTCATTTGTGCTAGTTTTGAAGCTGGCACTCATAAGAAGTTAGCCAAGGCTGTTTTGCAAATCTTTTTGTGAAACTGGGATGCCAGTTTCACAAAAAGAAGGGGGTTTGATGAGTCCATAATCACATGTTATTTTAATTCTGATGGGAATAGGTTCCTTTCCAAATACAAGGCACTCTTCAGAATTAATATGTGAACATCACAGAATCACTGAATATGCTGAGTTTGAAGGGGCCCATTGGGATCAAGTCCAACTCCTGGCCCTGCACAGGACACCCCCAGAGTCACACTGTGTGCCTGAGTGCATTGTCCAAATGCTCCTTGAACTCTGTCAGGCTGATGCTGTGACCACTGCCCTGGGGAGCCTGTTCCAATGCCCAACCACCCTCTGGGTGAAAAACCTTTTCCTAATATCCAACCTAGACCTCCCCTGACTCAGCTTCAGGCCATTCCCTCAGGTCCTCAGGTCACCAAATAGATCAGTGTCTGTCCCTCTGCTTCTCCTCAAGCTGCAGACTGCAATGAGGTTTCCCCTCAGTCTCCTCTCTCCAGGCTGAACAGAACCAAGTGACTTCAGCCACTCCACACATGACTTTTCCTCAAGGCCCTTCACCATCTTTGTTGCCCTCCTTTGGACAGTCTATTAACAGCTTAATATCTTTTTTGTATTGTGGTGACCAAAACTGGTACCTATGTATTTCAGTTAAAATCATGGATTGCTGAAATTCAATGCTCTGTTATCAGTAACAAATTGAGCTTTAGACAGAATTCAGATAAATACTTCAGGACTTAAGAAACTTGAAAATCCACTTGGTTTGAAGATGCTGTAGAATTCGCTTTTTACTTCTTGTCTAAAGTTTTTTTTTTTGAATTTGTGCAGAAAGATTGCTTTTCATTACATAATTGTGGTTAAAGGACAACTGTGAAACCATTTTCCACTTTTTAAAAAAATTTGCCGTTGGGCAAAAATTGCTTATGTTACTATGAGGAGATGATTTTAATCAGAATGCAGCATGTTAATACCCAGCAACCATGAACTATTCATTTGAGATTTGCAGCATTTGTTGAATCTTGTTAACTAAGCAATTAGAGAGTCACTAGTCCCCTAAAGTTTTTAAAAGTATGAAGCTACATTTCTTGCTACATTTGATTTATTTTTAAGCAGTATTTTCCAGAATATGAAGGTCTGAATAGTAGCAGTGCACTCATGTTATAGGCCATGATAGAGCTTTATACTGTAAGAAGCTTAAAGCAGCTCTGTCTAAACCAAAGCAAGTCTTTGCTTCAGATACTTAGAGGTAGCCCACATTTTCGTTGCATATCAGAATATGACAGTTTTAAATCTAAATTATGAGTATTTTGTTTTTTTTCTTGTTGTTGGTTCCCTCCCACCCTTCATTGAAACCTGAGGTTTGAGGCAAACAAACATGCTACAAGGGGAAACTAAAATTGACTATAACAGGTGCTTATAGCCTATCATTCAGTGAAATATTTTAACAAGTCCTTAATGCTAACACAGAGGTGCAAGGCGTGGGATTAAATGGCAAGTTGAAGCCTTCTATTTAGAATTATAATATAGTATAATATAATATTATGATGCTAATTGCTGTTCCATGATTAATGTTCAAATACACAGTGTGAGTTCTGTATTTTAGTTTCTCATTTTCCTGTTGTCACTTACTATCTCTGAAATCCTAAAGTATAAATATCTGTTTCACTGTGTCTGTGTCCTCTCTTGCTGCCAGTGAGTGCTAGTGCTACTCATCAGAATCAAGTTGCATGGTTTTGATCCTGAGTCTCTCAATATTTACAAGGAGAGGGTGAAGTTGGCAATTTTTTGTTTGCCTGACTAGTTGAATCTTTGGGTTTGGTGATATAATCTCTGACTCTCTTGTTGGAGTTTTCATCGCTTTTCCCCCTTTTCTGACTTCTCTGAAAGACAGGCCCATACTTAAACTAGAACATCGTTATTCTCTCATCTTAGTAGTTGCTCCACAATTTGATAATTAACTTCAGGAATGGGTCATTTGCATGGATACACAGGACATTTCAGCCTTTGCTGAGCCAGCCACTAACCTGGCAAAGTACTATTTACTGTTTGGTGGGTTTAGGTTTTTTGTTGAGTTAGCGAGCTGAATTTGGCTCAGCAAGAGTCCAACAAGTAGCAGAGCTGGCAAACAATGAGATGCAGGGCCATATAGCGAAGAGCAGGGGAGTGGGAAGCAGGAGCAGCCTTTGGTGACATCCAGCCATTAATTTGGCTCGCCTGTGTTGTTAAAGCATGCTCCCAGTGAAGCCAAAAAATACTTTGACATGATATATAAGCATGTCATTCTTGAAGACTGTGCCATAAAAGCTTTAATTGCTGGTAGCTTTTTGTTGTGGCTACCCACAAAATACTGAGGTTAATCAAGATTGGGTATAGGATTTTTTCTAATTACACCTTTGGTCTACAAATGCGGTGGATTTTTTTTCTTTTTCAGAAGGAAGATGTCATTCATGCAGAAGTGGATGAAAGACTGTCTCTTCGAAAGCACCGCTTCATGCATTTTGCATCACTGGAATATGAAGGAGAATATTACATGACACCAAGAGATTTCTTGTTCTCAGTAATGTTTGATCAAGTTGAACGTAAGTTGTTTTCTCGTCATTGTATTTGTGAAGGAAAAGCAAGTTGCAGGTCCCCTTAGAGATGTCATTTGCAGATCACTGGAGTAAGATCATTTATGTTACATAAATCAGCAGAAACCAATTTATAAATGTTGCCCATATGGATTCCACAGACACCACTACCCTTTACACAAGTGAAGTGAGGCTGATGATTTAGAAATGTGGTGACTTGATGATGACATCTCTGCATAATTTTCATGTCTGATCAGTATGTAGTTCCTCAATTACTTACATGTCACAGAAAATAGAATGAGTGTAATATAATAGCGTTCATACCATTCCTGGCCCTGTTATCTTCTATCCACTTCACCAATGAGTAATTCTGTGACCTTTTTTCTTAGAAGAGGCAGTGGTGGGAGTGAGTCGAATGAGAGTAATAAAGTACAGAGTTCAGTTCTACATTTTTGGTTTCCAATCTTCTTTGATTTTTACAAAAACCTAGTTAAGAAATCAAAATCATAAGTGTATTTTCAAGAAGTACTTTTAAAAGCATGCTTTCTGAGGAGAAGATAGGAACAGCACACAAATAAAAAGTGCATAGGTCATTGTCCTTTCCTGCAGGTTTTCTGGCTTCATTAATTCTGCCCATTCCTTAAGCTTCTTTTGTCTTTGTATCGTCTTCTGTTATTTCCGTATTTTTTTTTAATCATATATGTTTTTTTCCTCAAAAAATTTGGGTGTTACCGGTTTCACAAGATTTTTTTTTTGCTTTTGAAAGGTTAAGTTTTCCAGTTTCCAGAGAGGATTGTCACTTAAAGGACAAATATTCTCTTAGTTCATCTGCTGAGGGAAAGAGGGAGAAATCCCAGCTTTAATAGTTGTTTGCTGCGATCTGCACATGCACAAACAGGAGAGCATGTTGTCTAGCAAAAGCCATTCAAAGCCTGGGATGTTCTGCCCACCTACCAGCAGGTGTTGTAGTGACTTGGAAGTATTGAACTGGAAATACAGAAAGGAACTCAAGGTCCTGTGAAAGGGTTTGAGAGAGAGGGAGGAAGAAGGAGACCAGAATGTGCTTTGATTCAAGCTTGTCGAAAACTTAGGGCAGAAAACACTTTAAAAGAGCTGCAAGTAGTCAGAGTAGGACGCAAGTATCTGTAATAAAAGAAGTTTTCCTGTATCTGACAAAAATCTATAGGTGATAAGGATACATGGATTCACTGCTGACACATGGCCTCTAATATTGAACAAAGCTGAATATAAATTCTTAGAAGGACTTTATGACCTTGAGAGTCATGGAGATTTTTAAAAGACTGTTTTTTAATGTATGGGTGTTAGACTTCTTTCCCCTTCAAAACTTAAGCCATTAAGTTAAAAACCTAAAAGGGATCTTATTTTGAGTTTTTCAGCCTGAAAGACAGTGAATACAGAAATTTTTAATTTTGAAGGTGTGGTTTGCAGACAGTTGTCTCTGAAAACAAGGTTAGAGAGATAAGTGTTTTTCAGTCCTAGCAGTTCATACATATTAATTGGTTACTCCAAGTATAATAGTATACATGCAGATTTTTAATGAAGTGGTATACAGTGATATTTATTTGTAATGCCAAGATAATTTCAGTTGCTTTGCTAATATGAGTAGGAAACAGCATTAAATAGAAACAAATAAATAATGACAAGAAAAAAATCTTTGCTCTAATGACTGTTCATTATTTCAAATGGAGGTCAGGTTTGCAGCAGTAGCATCATAGGTGCTTGACAGAAAAATGTTAATACTTGAATCTAATGTTCTTAAATATTTTTTTAACCGTCATTGGTATGAATTCTTTGGCCAGTAGCATAAACACAGTTGTAGGCAATTCTCTTGATTTCTCTTGCTTGGGATTTTACATTTTCATGTGACTGCAAACAAACACAGAATGCAGAATAGCAGAGAAATATGGCACTTGAAGTGTTTTAAAGGCAGTGGTTTATTCATTGTGTTTGGAAGAGTTTCATATGAGGAAAACAAACAGACCTATTTCAAGTGTCTGTCCTGGTATATTTAGAGTAGGTCAAGATAGTGAACTTAATAGCAAAGCAACAATCAGTTTGGAAGCTTTCTGCTTATAAAATAATTCTCTTTCACCCTGAACAGTGCCTTTAGAAAGGAAAAAGGCACCACCACTTATCCTAGAAAGCCCTTCACTTACTGCATACTTAGATGCAATTTTAACTTGTGGTCCTGCATACAAATGGTGAGTCTTATAGTGCTGAACTTCAGGCTGTGATGATTTGGGTATTCTCTACCGATTTTTGATTAATTGCTAATAAGTAAAAAAACCCAAATCGCTCAGAAGAATCTGAAGCACCCTGGCAGTAACCATTCATCTTCATAAATATTTGCTTGGAGTTTTCCAATTGGATGCTGTTTATAGTAACATGGAAGACTTAGGGTGGTTCTAAAGTTTTGTTTCTGCTGTTCTTTTTACAGACAATATGCAGAAACATATGACCAGCCTCACGAGCAGTTTAGTTGTGTACATCAAGAAATACTGCTGAGGTTGATCTGTCCCTGTTCAGAGATAAATACTCCCACAAGGAAAAAGGCAAGCAAAAAGAGGGATGAGAAACAGTTATGAATTGTGAATAGGAGACTTTGGCCAGCAGCCTTAGGGTTTTTTGCTCATGGGTGGTTGTCACTGGAGAATTACTTTGAAATCTCCTGTTAGTTTTTAAACATAATCGAATTTAGTAGAAAGTAAATGTGGTGTTGTGCAAGCCAGATGAGTTGTTGATGCTAGCATTAGAAAATACCAAAATATTTTAGCTATGTGCAGATTGTCAAGTGAATTCCTGTACACAGTTGGGTGGAATTTATTACTGAAGCAAAAATCTTAGGTGTGCCCTTTGACAAGGTTGCAAAAGATGCAATAAATTATGATTTATTATAGAACACTTTACCAGATAAGAAAACAGATGAACTGTACTACAAATATATCAGCTGTCATCCAGCCTAAGTGGTCTTGAACCCTGCCTGGTAGACCTTAGTTCACTACCTCTGGTCATTTGTTTCCTGGTGCATGGGTTTCTCTATTACTCATTTTCTTTAAGGTAGGCAAAAGTTGTGAAATACTGGCATTCCTGTTAATTAAATCACACCTTCAAAGTTATTTACTGTCAGGGTGATAATAAAGAAAAATATTTACAGTACTGCCATGTAAGGAGAATGAGCTGATAACAAATGCAGAGTTTCCTGACAGACTTTTTGTTCTGCATATTGACAAAGCAAAGAGCTCTTTAAAGGAATAAAGACACCGTCCAAAAAAAAATTTGCTTGCTTTTAGAGGCAGTGCTTCACACCAAGTTACTCTGTAAATATGTGCCTAGTTCTATTGCTGTTAGTTATTTTGTGAAAGGAAGCAGCCACCTCTTTATAAACAGTGGCAAACAGTAAATGAGATGTGGTAGTGTGGCACAGCATTTGTGATAGTGCAAAACTAGTATGACAGCATTTTTTTCTACTAGTTAGTGCAGTGCATACTAAATGCACCATTGGGGATTTTGGATTCATGGCTATATGCCATGTAATCTTGTGTTTAAACTATGTTACCACAGGGATGTGTGGCAAACCACTGCAAAACCAGCCAAGTTCGTCTGGGTAATCAGTCTGTGGGATGTTCGTGTAAATCGTCATACCTGATGCAATGATAGTTTAGTGAAAAAGTGTTCTCTGTTACTGTTCTTATTGTGATGTAAAAATACTTCACCATGTCTAGTAATATCCAATACAAATAATATAAACTTGTTGTGTTGCATCGGAAATTCTAGAACTTTTAAGATAACAGGTATGGGAAGAATTAAACTCTGCTGATTTACACGGAATTTTCATTGCAGTGCAGGAGTATATTTGAGAGACCCTTCATGTAAAACTTGTGTCTTAAACAGTTGTGCATACTTAGGCTCTTATTCCAGATTAGGCAACTAATACTGTGCTAGAGCTCCATGGAAATACCATCTCTGATGTGCTGTTGCTGAACATATATGTATTAATTTTTGAAAAGGACTGCAAGAGTCCTTCAGGAAATGAAGATTTTGCAATGCATTTACTCTGAACTGTGCTTATGTTCATTTTTTTCTGGAGAAGGTTATTCTATTCCTCTTCCAGGTAGAATACAAACCTTCAGGCTACCTTGTCTGATAACAATTGACACCTGCTAAATAAAGACTTGTGTGTCTACTCAGTCTAGATTTAATGTCTTGTAGCATCTTCATTCGTTCAGCTGCGGTAAAAGAGATTTTTCTGTGTTCTACAGCACCAGGGTACCAGAGGCAGTACTTCCATGGCAGAGTCCTATCTCTCAGTGAGGATTAGTGTGTTGTAAGTTTCCTTGGAGAAGTTGTTCAAGCTTTTGGTGGGAACACAGTTGGCACAAAGTTGTGGTGTGTTTGCAGGCTTGAAAGGACGGGTGGCTTCATGTCACAGCATCAGCATGGTTATGGCTGTGAGAGAATCTGAGGAAAGGACACAGTGCAAGGCTAAAAAATTGACTTCTCCATTGTCCTTAGTTGAGGTCAGTGCTGGTGCAGTCAGTGGTGTTAGGAGAGCCAGGAGGGACCAGCCAGTAGATGAGCACTTTGGAATGAGCTGAGTCAGTCTTTTTATTTTTGGGTCTTGAGTTTTTTGCCTTTGACGGGAGTTCAGATGCCTATACTTTGGTGTCTTCATTTTGACCTGAATTTCATATGCAATAACTAATCAGACTAATCTGAGTCATGCATCAGTGTCAGATCTAAAATCTAGGATTCAGAGTCAAAGAGTAAGATTGAAGCTTGTCTAAATGGAGAAGCTTCACATGAGAAGTAGGTCTTGAAGTGTTACATGGAGAGCCATTGATACAGCTGGGAACTGAATTCAATCCTCTCAAATTTCTAATATGTTAACAAAGAAAGTGTTTTCTGTCTATCTGTGCATTTAGTGGTTTTTTAGTACAGGTACATCATTATTGCTCAAATCCCCCAAACACAGTAGAGAGCTCTGCAAACTGGGTATGCAGGACAAAGATGGCCCCTTGCCCAGTGCTAGGTGGAAGGTAAAGTGAAGATAACCCAAAGAAATAACATGATGGTTTAAGGTCATTATATTAATCTCTTCTGAATTTTAGAAAATGAAACAAAATCAGCCATTTCTAGCCAAAGGTTCTTAGTCATCATTGTTTACTCATTTCTTAAAGTGGAGTTGTGAATAAATGAAAATAATACTCCTGTTAAGAAATTGCACACACAAGCAAAGATAAACATTGATTGCTGAAAATTTCTGCCTTGTAACTATTCCATACTGTGGATTTTTCATCTTCATCTATCCTTCATCACCCAGAAAAGCATTAGCAAATCCTACCACAACCCTGTCAAAGTCTTCAAAGTAACATACTTTTATTTTGCCTTAAGTGTCCAAGTAGAACATTAAAATTGGTGTTCTGCGTAAAATACCGTATTGTTTTGGATCAAATGTTATGCCTCAGCCAATTGTTGGTAAATAGATAAGCTAAATAAGGGAGTTTTTTGTTTCTTCTTTTGTCCTCAGCAATTAGATGTTAACCCTGATAACTAAAGTACGTAGGCTGTGTGTTTATTTAAAAACAAATTTGACAGTTAATAGTTCTTTGTTTAGAAATATGGCAGAAATTCCTATAATCTTGATAATGTGTATTTATGTCTGGACATATGTTTTGTTGTGAACTCAAACACTAATGCACTTTCATAATGGTTTCATCACGAGGTACTACACAACAGAATCAAAGATGGGATTCTTAAGGAGAAATTGCTTGTTCCCTCATGCAGCATTCAAATCTACTTTTTTCGTGTGTTAACCACTGGCCACTGCACCAACTTACTTGTTTGCTCCCATTTTTCAGAAGAATGTATTTGGTTGAGAGTCCAAAAAACAGCTGCGAGGGGAGCAGCGCTGAGAGCAGAGGTGTTAGGTGAGTGCTGGCTTCCAGCGCTGTAGCCCTGCAGCTGCAGCAGCAAGGAAGCATGCACGATCAGATGGGAGAGCAGGAGGAAAGGGAACCATGAAGCAAAATCACTTAAAAAGAAGTGTGTTTTAGTATATCATTGCACAGGGAAAAGATGTCTTTTTTTTTCCTCCAGTTCTATTTCCATGCCTTCAACCATGTTGAAGGTACCTGAGATACATTCCTGGTACAGTCAAATAGGAAAATATATTTTAAATTATTAATACAATTCATATTTAAATATTAATACAATTAATACAATGTCAGTATAAATTATTAAATTTATACTGACATTGTATTAGTTACATTTGTATGTTTGTGGCTGTATCTGTGTGAGACTACAGTAAGGTTATACTGAGCTGGTGTCTCTGTTGTGATTGATTTCTATTCTCTTTGTGGCATTGGTGACTGGCTGAAGAGTGATGCAGATTGAGAGTTCTTACCTCGATTGACTGCAATGCTACTGTTTAGGTAAAAACTTTGGCAAGGTGTCGTGATTTGAAAATACATTATTACTAGCTCTTTAGCTTTCTGAAAAACAGTTCAATGAGAAGATAAATTACAGCTTCTCAATGAATGAAAGCAATGTTTAAAAACTCAGCACAAAAATAGTACCAATAATAAAAGCAATCAAGCTTCAGCAGAATTCTGAGCAAGAGGCAAGTGGTCTCAATGCACATCTTGAAGGATTTGGTTATTTAAAGTGTGAAAGTTATTGGCTATTTAATGGCATCTGAATGGAAAACAGATTCCTTGAAACGAATGAAAATATATTGTGCGCATACAGAATACTTTTAGTGCAAGTAATGGAAAGATCTGGTTATTAATAACAGGAGTCTGCTTGTTGTATAAACATCGTCTGCCTTAGAATTTCAGAAGTCTTGCAACAGTTTCTGCTTTAGTCAAGTATTCCAGTTTTGAGACATGCTAATGTGATACTTAAAATACCTAACAGAGAAGTCACTTTTTTAAAACATATGGGCACATTTCAAGAGCTCATACAATCATTCTTGGTCTCTAAATATTTTTCCTATCTTTAAAGATTTTTTTTTTTTAGAACACCACACACTTTTTCAGCTACTTTTATAACATACTGTCAACATACCACAGAAAATATCTCTGGGATTTGTTCTCCCACAGGTTCCGAATACTTTTTGACAGATTACTTCAGTATTATTTTTTTAATAACTCAGTGGAACTTAATCAGTTCTGAAACATCCTGCTTAGCTGATAATTAAGTCTTAACAGATGTAGCGTGAAATCAGACTCAATGAATTTTTTCACTCTTAAGTGTATTTTAATTTCTTGCAACATATGTCCTCAACACAGACAGGTATTGGTTTATCCTTCAGAAGTACAATCTGGTTTTAAAATTCCTTGGCTTGCATTCAGATATTTAAGAACTGATGAGGATCTGCAGACCGTTGGCAGACAATAGCAGGTGCCAGGAGTGCAGGTCGGGCTCCTGCCAAAATCTAGCACACGTTCTAGCCTCATATTTTCAGTCGTTTGTAACTCTTTTGGTACTGGTGGTTCCGTGCTTTTCCTTAGGCCAATGCTGAATTTTTATTGTATTAGTCATATGATTTATCCTTTTTTGAGTAACCTTGATACAGGGTACTATTTTTCCCCTGCTTGTTCTCATAAGAAATGTTACATTATGAGTTTTTAAAAAATGCCTAGAGTAGAACCACAGAGTATAAATCACTTTTCTTCTAGGCAGTAGCAGCAGGCAAGGTGTGCAGCCTGCTTTGGTAGGTGAGAGGACTTGTCCTTACTTGCCAAACAGCTGGCGTCTCCAGGGGCACCTTTGAGAAGTTCCATTGCTCCCTGTTTGGAAAACACTGGCATCAATTCCCTAAGGGAGAAACTGGCCAGGTTATGCTCTGTTTTTCACTCCCCAGCCTTGCACCTGCAGTGGGTTATAGCACCGACTGTGCTCAGTAGCCTTCCTCGTCTGCTGTGAAACAAAAGCAAAGACCGAGTTCAAAGACGTTTTTCCATGTGTAAAACACGCAGGCTCCTCTTGTTAGAGCCACCTGCTTATATGGCAGTGCCCTCCCTTGGGTTACCAGCTTCGTTACTGCAGAGGAGAATGCAGACAAGAGACTATTCTTAGTAATCAAACCAGTCTTCCAGTGTTGTCCGGTCCCTCAGAGAGCTCAGGTCCTCACACCACCATCCATAATGCTGGCAAGCACCTGGTTATTCTGCTGGCTATGTCTTTTTTAAAGTATCTTTCCTCTCAGACCTGGAAAAGCCTGAAAGTGAAAGGATTTACAGACACAGCTAACAAAAAATAGCACATTTTCCAACAAATCCTGCCTTGGTTCTCCTGAGACAAAAAGTAGTTCAGCATTGCTAGTAGGTCCAAATCTATCCTACCTGGCCATTCTTGGTTTTTCTAGCTGCTTTTTTCAGCTGATCAGTATACATAAAATGCTGGTGTCCAGGGACTTTGTTCACCAAGAGCTGCAATGGTACTTGGCTTAATAAAAATTTTGAAATGAGCTCCTTGCATGGAATTTAAATAGCGGACATGGCCAAGACAGCTACCTTTTGATGTTATCCAGTTTATTCCAGTTGTCTTTCAGGACTGATGTTTGAAGTCTTCAGAATGATACAGCTCGTTTTCCCAGGCACCAGCCTTCTTTTCGAGTCTTGAATGCGTGTCCTTTGTGCCAATACCTCTGATACTTCTGAACTACTGAGACAGTGAAATCTTGCTGCTGCATCAGTATTGGCAAGCGCTTAGTAAGTCACATATCCCACCAGAGAAACTGCCTGTTCCAGAAAACGGAGGACTTTTCCTCCTTTTTTGTTCCTCTCCAAATGTTTTTTGTTTCATTTTTGATTCTCCTGGGGAAGGGGTGCACATGTGTTCGTGTGTCACCCACACCCTGGCAATAGCATTTATTTCCTTTCTGTGGATTTGTTGGTGATATAGAATGTGAGAGCTTCCTTCTGTTTCACTGTCAGTTTCTTGGGAGAAACTATAAAACCTAATGCTCAAAAACATCATCTGCTTCTCTGGCTTTCTTCAGATTGGCTAAGGAGAGACATTTTTTGCCATCTGTATGGTGGTAAAGGCAGTCTCTGCTGCTGAAAAAGGGAGCGGGTCTTTTAAACCAGTGTGGTCATTTTAAAAGTACACTGGGCAACATAAATTACTCTACACTTTCACTAGAGGAAAGCAGTCCATTGTTTGCTTTTCATTTGTACCAGCTTTGAGAACTATAAAAAGCCCATTTAAAATGTGATTCACTTGTCATTTCAGTCTCTTTCCTCTGCAGCTAAAATAAATGTTCATTTCAAGAGGACAATAGTTATTCTTTATGTCCAGTATTTCTGTAAAGGGGAGAAAGGATATCTGCTTAGTCGAACCATTGTAAGAAGACTCATACGTATTGCCACTGCTCACCTAAGTTAACATGTAATATCTTGTAATGTGTTTTTATGGATTTGTATCCTCTGTTAGGGAAATACTTCATGGCTTAGTACTTGACTTAAGCATTTCATAGCTAAGTGTTTCAAAATTTATCGTATATGTTCTAAGTCAGCTCCTATTTCAGCAGTTTACAAATTTAAAATATAGACCTCATACATTTTTTCATACTCAATTTAAAATAATTTTTAACCACTGCTTATACTGGAAAACAGTAACACAAGATCTCCTCTGTTGCTTAAAAACTCTGCTGATATCCACCCTAAAAGCAGTCACCCTCTGTTTAAACCCACTTGCTCTTGTGCTAATTTTTCCCATTTCCTAAAATAGTGGATTTTTTTCTTTTGAACCTTAGGTCTGTGATACATTATAGATAATTAAGTTACCACTCAGCATTGGTCTTGTTAGGTTAAGCAAACCTGAGTTTATTTTTATCTCCTCTGTCTGGGTGAGGCGATCCATTCCACGGCTTCATGTAGGTATCTTTATTCCATGCTTTTCTGAGTCTGATTTATCTGTGAAAAGCCAGCATCATTCACTGGCTCATTCTGCTAGCAGTCACTGTGGTCTAAGAGATGGAACAAGGATTGAAGTCAGGAACTTCTTAAATTAATACTGTTGCTGAAATATCTGAAATGTCAAAGTGCAGCTTTAGTTAAGGAGAAAAATGGTACAAAGCAATGCTCATTTGAGCAAAATGCTGAAATGCGTGTATTCTGTGCTCCACTCGCAGTCACATGGAGAGCAGCTTCCAGCATCATAGCTCCTCATTTGTACCTCCATGTGTCTGCCAGGCTGAGGATACTGTGGTAGAGCAAATTATTTTCTGCATTCTGCATTCTTAGGTGAGGAAATTTTTGACATAATCATTGTATGGCGATTAAAATGGAAGAAGAGAGATCTGGCAAATAATGTCATTTTAGGAGGTCCTGTACAGTCAAGGGCTTGATGCCCTCAGGTAAGGTACACTTTTTCTCAGGAAAAGGAAAAAATTGTTCATTTTTTCAGTCCACAATTGCTGTTGGAGGAGAAATTAGTTTTGTCAGAGAAGCTGAGAATGGCAGGAAGGAGACAACAAGGATATTTGGAGATGGTGGACACAGAAGCCCAGTATACTGAAGGCTGCTGCAAGTTAAATGAGACTTTAGAGGGAATTTTGATGTAAAGTGTACTTCTGCATTTGGATTTGCCTCCTTCATTATATTTACTGAATAAATATTTCTGTTCTAGTTCTGTCTTGACCTATTACAATGTTTCCTTTGGTGCTTAATATGATCAGAATTCTTCAGAAAATCTGACTGTAAAATAAAAGCCAGGGTAAAGCCAAATGTGTTTCTGAGGTTTGCTTCATCAGATTATTTGAATTCAGGGGAAGAAGAGTTTTTTTTCTGAGGAAATAAAAAAAATTCTTTTTTTTAAAAGAAACTCTTGATCTTCTTTGTCTAGATTTTTTTTTTTCTGCCAGATTTTTTTCTTTATCACGCGAGGAGTCTGAAGTCAAAGGGTCAAGTGGTGGCTTATCTTTTCTTCTCTTATTCAGTCTGCAAAGTTCATTCTTTAGTGTAGAGGAGGTGCTCTAGTTGGTGCACAAGACTTTTTGTTTCTACTACTATAGAAGGCTGATGAATATCGTGTCAATTAATTTTTAAACATACTATTAGCAGCATTAATTTTTTCTATGTTGTAAATTGACCAAGCTATTTTGACCAGTGCAATAAGGTATGATTAACACCTGTTTTTAAGCTCTTCCATGACTTCTTGTTACTTTAGTTCTTTTGAGTCTTAGGGGAGTTCTCAGACTTCATGATCCTGTTCCTCTTCCTGTTACCACCTTGTCTACTGAATAAAGGCAATGTTTCAGATTAGTTTTACATAACTTTCTTCATTCTGCTGTTCTGAGAAACTAACAGAACCTAACAAAATCTCTTCATTAAGCTTTTTGCGTGGCAAAAATAGGTTAAATCTTTCATAGCTTAAAAAACAGGAGCATCCTGTTATCATTTACATACCCTTGGAGCCCCTGCTGTAGGAAAACTTTCCAAACATCTGTTAATTGCTATGTGGCAGATGTTAATGATGTATAAACAAGTCAGACTCAGCAGGGGCTGTTACTGGTTTGCTTGGAGCTTCTGTATGTGCTAATAACAGAAGGAGCTAATCTTAGAAGTGGAAAGAAACTCCAGGCTAATTTAAAGATAAGGGTGAGAATGACCTGGACCATCAAATGAAGGAAAGCAAGTCAGCCACTGAAAGGAACTCCAATTAAACAAGAGAAGGAAGGAGTAAAGAAAAACTGGAGATTGCAATAATGCTTGAACCTGGAGAGATATTGAAATAGTGAAGTAGGGCTGTGCAGCATCAGTAAAAGCTCAAAGTAGTAGACAGTGTCTTCTGTATGTAAATTCCTAAACATGATTATTAGAATGTTCTTATCTTTTCACAATGGCATTTGGAACAAGTAATGTCATCACTGGGGTATCATCCGCACTAAAATGGCCTTCCTAAAATTTTCATGTGAGGTTGCACTTCAGAGCCTTATAAAGGAAAAGGTTCCTTCTGGAAATTCTGACATGACAGTATTAGCTTAATTCAACTCTGAATAGCAATTCCCTTTATCACTATCATCCTTGTCATCTCCAGGAATCCAAAACATCTGAAGTGCTACAATAATGCACCTATGCCAAAAGTCTCTTCCCTTAAAACATCAGTTTTATTACTTTCTTTTTTTTTCTTTTCCCTCTCCTTTCTTAAGCTGATTCACTATCATTAGTGGGGATTGGTTGCAATTATTGAGATTCTGCTGAAAAAGAAAGTGATGCATTAGGTTCTGCAAGAGTAGGAATCTAATAATTCGGTTCATCCTTTTAATAAAACTGATTGCAAAATGGACGTGTTTCTTTGGTGAGTGTTTATGAACTCTTTTCTTTCAATGGATGATGTCAGCAGAATTTGGGAAGGTGGAGAACAGATGGATAAGATCATCAATTGCAAAAATCGTTTTGGAGTAAAACTGTAGACTAGTAGCAAGTGGATCCAAAACAACCTTGTGTGCTTTCTTTTGCTTGTATTTGTCATATCTTTTAGAAGTTCCTCTTACTGACATTCAACACAGATGGCAAATGATTTACTAAAGCATTTCCAAATTTTTAGTTAAGAGAATTATTTCATCCCCTTTTTGTCCTCTCATACAAATGCATGTGTTGTTTCTTCAAGAAAAGTCTGCTGCAGAGGTGAATAGGAGCTGTAACTCACCCCATGCAGTAATTGAACATCATCTAGTGGGTGTTCACTTAATCCTCTCATTCCTAAGAAGAATCTATATTGGTTATAATTTACAAAGTAATTGTTCTGTAAACTCAAAAGCAATGCCCTCAGACAGCTAGTCACTGTAAATTGCATGTTCATGAATGGGGCTTTTGTTCTGGAAGAGAAACATAATAAGGATTTGAATTTTTGGTGTTTATAGTGCTCTGGACAGCAAGACAAAATGTCCCAGGCCTTGAGCTTAAACACACAGTTCACATTAATGAAATTACCAATATAGAATTGTTTCCTTTCAGTAAAATGCCCCAATTCACTATTAAATCCAGTTCTTAGTACTCTCATGACTCAACAAACAAGGCAAAAATGCTGTCTTGTAGGTTGTTAGTGAGAATTGAAGCCAGGCTACAGCCTTCAACTGCATAAGAATGTTGTTGCCTATAGCATAAGGAAGGGGGCAAAATCCTAAAACTGCATATGAAACCTACCAACTATTGCGTATATCTGGTGTTAGTGTATGTTACAAAAGCACAGAAGTATTTTCTTTTTGGAAGGCTTGATCGGGTGACTGTATTAAATTAGAGAGATGTCTTGTATTCATAACCCTTCTAGAAAAAAATGTCTGCAAGCAAATGCTAAACCCAACTGGACATGGTCTTGGGCAACATATTCTGACTGACCTTGCTTTGAGCTTTTTCCTGTTGTCATCATAAGAACATAAGGACATTCTAGTTACTGCAATAACCCCCAGAGCTCCATTCCAACTTCAGCTATTCTGTGAGTGAGGTAATTTCCCTTAACCATGGGGGAGCCCTACTTCATGGGTTTTCCCACAAGCTTCTCAGAAACTCCTGAGGCCATCTTTCACAATCACAAAAAAGGTGCTGTTTGTGATATATTCCCTAGAATGTTACCACTGGGAAGGAAATAAGAACAATAAGATATTGGAAAGCATGTGTTTGCTCTGTGTAGCCCTGAAGGCCTCAAATTCTATACATTTGATGGAAGGACAAGGCACTAGGAGAATGAAACGTGATTACCACCATCATTAGAATAGTGCAGCAATAGAAATCAGACATCCTGCTGTTGAGATTTCCAGATTTCACAGTAGCAGTACAGGAAAATATCAGCCATCTCTTTCTCATTTCCCAAACTGATATTTCTAGTAAAATTCCATTATACTTTTCCAATCAGCTATCACCTCTTTGAACACTTTTGGTAATATTTCTAAGACCTTTTACTGTGTGTTGCTGTAGTGGAAGTAAATCTTTAAAAAAGAGTACAAAACATAACAAAAGAGAAAACATTAACGATGGTGTAAATAATTTTGATATGTGATAGGATGAAACAGGAAACACAGTAAAAAAAGTGAGCTACTATATAAACTGGATCTAAGTAGCTATTTATATTTACAGTACTCTTGAGGACCCAAGCAATTTATGTGAAATGTCAATGCTCCTGGTTGCTTACCCACTGCAGTAATTTAAATTGCCTAGATGCACTAATATGTCAGCTGTTTACTGCTTGGACACAAGTACTATAAATATCCTATATCTAAAGAGAATTACAGTAATCACTGCATTTTTCATGCTGATACCATTAATAAATACTTTTTTCCCACTTAATATTTCCAATTTTAATTTTAAAATTTTAAATAACTTCAAATCATTAGATTTTTTTCTTTCTGTTCCACTAGGAATAAGCAATCAACAGTATCCTGAAGTTTGTGCTTGGATGGATAAGTTTAGGAAGCAAACTATTTCATAAACAAAGCAGTTGAATTAATTTCACCAAGGTGCCCTGCCTAGTGGATGAGGGAAAGACTATGAATGTTTTCTACCTGGACTTTAGTAAAGCCTTTGACACCGTTTCCCTCAGCATTCTCCTGGAGAAGCTGGCTGCTCACGGCTTGGGTGGGTGTACTGTTCACTGGGTAAAATGAATGTCTGGATGGCCAGACCACGGTAGGGAATGGAGTTACATCCAGCTGGGGGCTAGTTACTAGAGTTGTTCCCCAGGGCTCTGTATTGGGCCAGCCCTCTTTAATATCTTTACTGATCATCTGGGCGAGGGGATCAAGTGCACTCTCAGTCAGTTTGCAGATGTCACCAAGCTGGGCAGGAGTGCTGATCTGCTGGAGGGCAGGAAGGCTCTGCAGAGGGTTCTGGACAGGCTGGATCAAAGGNTTCTCTACAACCACATGAAAATAAGTTGTGGCCAGGTGCGGGTCGGTCTCTTCTCCCAGGTAACAAGTGACAGGATGAGAGGAAATGGCCCCAAATTGCACCAAGGAAGGTTTAGGCTGGGTACTAGGGAAAAATTCTTCAGTGAGTGGGTGGTCAGACATTGGAACAGATTGCCCAGAAAAGTAGCGAAATCACCATCCCTGAAAGCAATCAAAAGACTCGTGGATGTGGTACCTGGGGCCACAGTTTAGTGGTGGACCTGGCAGTGCTGCGTCAATGGTTGGACTCGATAATCTTCGAGGTCTTTTCCAGCCTTAGTGATTCTATTGTCTTTTGAAGCCAAGTCATGGAATCATAGAATCATTTAGGTTAGAAAAGCATCCCCCACTAAACCATGGCCCTAAGCAACACATCCACATGTTTTTTAAATACCTCCAGGGATGATGACTCCACAACTTCCCTGGGCAGCCTGTTCCAAAGCTTGACAAGCCTTTCTGTAAAGAAATTTTTCCAGTCTAAACCTCCCCTGGTGCAACTTGAGGCTATTTTCCAAACTAATTTTAGTATTGATACTATCTTTCAAATGTGTGAACATGTATTTGTGTGCAGCTAAACTGATGAGATAATGCATGAGCCAAAGTCTATTGGGAGCAATAGGACAAAGTGGTTGACCCGCGTGGTTATTTCTGGCATTATTATCTATAGTTCTTTCATGTTGGAGTGTTCATTATATATCAAAGAGCAATAAACCACACAGTTACTTCATATAATTTGACGCAGTTTGAAATTATTTGCAGTTCCTGCTTAGGGGATAAATTGCATCAAAGCAAAAAGGTGGAAAAGATAGTCCTCTCTGACATGTTCTCTTTTTCCTTATTCCAGGGTTAGTAAGGTAGCTTTATGCTAGTGATAAATTCCCACACAATGGATGAATTCTTCACCTGGCACCTCAGTTATGTTTGCCAGCAAGAGAACCCAATTTGTAATAAGCAATCTTTAATATTCTTGTGCTTAGTGTTTAACTGGTTTAGGGGATTTTTTTTTGCCTTTTGTAAGATGCATGTGAAAAGTAACAGTTTGTCATGACAGGGAAGGTCTTCAGAATGCATATTGTAAAGGAAGTAGCTGAATGAGACAATAGGAGTGGTTGCTACAGTGGTAATGGTGGCTTTATACTGAGCACATAGGCTTAAATCAAGTTTTGTATAGTGAGATAAGAATCAGTTTCTGGCTTTGTTGAGATGTTGACCTTTTCTTCCTTCATTTTGATTGTGGGATGATTTGCATACATTTTCATTCTGAATCCAAACGAATCTCTGCTTACAATTAAGATGCAATTTGCTCAAGTTATGTATGCAGTCAGATTTTTAACTCTGCTGTTTCATTGTTGTTGTCCTTAACCTTCTTTATTTGGTCTTCTATAATAATCTTCTCTAGCCATAAAGTAGATTGCAGAACCCTTAGGCCAGGGATCATGACTTCTAACACTGCCTAGTAGAGGAACAGAATTAAACCTCTAGTGCTAGGAGGCTATCATAAGAGTTTGTCTTCGTCTGGTGTTATTATCCTAACCTAGCATGTGCTCTGACGCTGTAGTATTTAAAGATTAGTTTTTGTTAACAATAGGAGATGATGACTTAAAGAGAGTGATGCTACACAATTTATATCTTTTTTAATTCAGTGTAGGATCAAAGTTCATTAATTGAATCTTCTCGAAGGCGTAGTCTAGTTTATGCTGTTCTCTTTGCTAGGTAAGACTGACTATAATCTCAAACATTGTAACAGAAATTTTTGGGGGTTGAGGCTCTGCTTGCCTGCTCTTTGTGGGAAGGTCCATGGCTTTGTGCATAGTCAGAAAATGCCATTTATCCCAAAAGTCTAAACTGCATAGTGTTCTCTGTAAGTTGCAGGAATTGTTCTCTACCCTTCTGGTCTCAGAAATATGTATTACGGATACTGCTCCTTCCAGGTAATGTTAGTTGTCCTTTATAAGACTTTATTGCTGCAATTATGCAGCCATTCTGTCTCTTGAACTGTAGTAAACTTTGTCCTTGCATCTGATTAAGTTCTTACTAAAACAGAGAATACATGCCCTTAGCACTGCTAACATCAGGCTGGTAGATAGGAGGTTGGAAAAAACAGATTACAGATGTAACAAATACAGAAAGCAGTCACAGTGTGAGTTACTTGGTTGCATGCAGACGGACTCACCTCCTCAATTTACATATATAAAAGCTGAATGTCAGGTCAGAGGAAGCAATTGTAACATTTCTTTAAAGTTAAAGGAAGGAAACAGATAAGTCCAAGACCTGGATTGGACACCTGTCTCAACCTGGAATAAATTGTTCTTTCTCTGTGTCTGGTTCTCTCCCTTGAGTATAAAGGGAGCCTGGGGTCATTAGTCACAATGAAGTTTGTAGACAGAGATAATATCTTTTATTAGACCAGTTCCTCTGAGTTGGAAAAATTAGACAAGCTTTTGGGCATATGAGCTCTTCTTCAGATCTGAAATAGGAGCAGCAGATTTCAAAGTTAATTATAAACCTTTTTCTGTGTATGTCCTCACACCATCATAGTTACAGCAAAGCAGCACAGAGATCACTAACTCAGATTTAGGCACCTAATTTTTAGACATCTAAATGAAGCCAGAGGAACCAAGCATGAGGTGTTTATTTGGGACTTTGAGGACTTGCATTTCACATGACACATTTTTTTTTCCATATGCTCCCTCCAGTGCTGAGCTCTGCCTGCCCAGAGGACTGGCAGCCTCTCCTGCTGGGGAAATGCTTAGCTGCAATTGTGCTCTCTGCTTGACTTCTTGCTGCTTGTGTATTTCACGTGAAGTCTCAGCTTGCTTCACATGCTCCCTTTGCAGGGCTGCCCTTACAGGCCTGTTAGGCTGCTCCGGTTGCCTGGGAGAAGCGACTTTCTGTAGGCTGTATGTCCTTGCAGTACCAAGCTTGGAAGTTTGAACATATTCGCAGCTTTTCCTTACCTGCAGCTTGGATATGTTATTAGAAAGAGAGTGGATCTGGGAGTATGTCACTTTCCCTGGATAATATCTACAGAGAATTTCCCCTGCTCTCCTTGCTGGTCCTACAGACTTCTGCTACAGTCCCAGTTAGGACTGAGCTGTTTGCAAGCACTGTAATGGACACCACAGCGTCTGCTTTTACCCTTTTTTATTTTGGAATTCGGTGCCATGGTCTCTTTAAGAGGTTTTGAAAACTTGCTTATCTTAATTCTTTTGTCTGTTTCAGTTTCCTAAAAGACTGTGTCATCCTTTGATGTTTCCTCCCTGCATCAGCATCCCACCCTTTTTACCCCGGGCTGCCTGACTCACTGAGAAACCTCCTGATATTGACTTGCTCTGATGCAACTGCTCTTCTGAAATGGAGATTTGCCAGCGCTGGCCCCCGTCCCAGCGCTCTGTATTTCTTGTTTCCTCAGAGGAGCGAGTGCTTTAAATAAAGAAGGACAGATGCAAAGCTTGTTTTGTAAAGCATAGCAGAAGCTTCTATTATTGCAAATTGCCTTTTCCACTGGGCATACTTGAATTCAATTCAGGTGGTTCAATTCACTAATTCACATGATTGAAATGACTTTTATAAATTATCTTTCAATGGAGCAATGCAGTAGTTCAGTAAAAGCTTTCTAGCTGAAGAAAATTCTTAATTCATTTAAATTGCATGCTCGTTTATTATTCAGATATTGGTTTGCCAGGAGCTAGCATAGCAATCTGACCACTTGGTTTGTCATGCTTTCCAAAAGGCTTAAATTTTTTTGCTATCCTTAATTTATCTCCAATATCACCAGTACTTCAAAAGGAGGCCTTAAAGAACTAATTACTAGCTTGAATTTTTGTCCTTTATTGGTTTCATTAGCAGTAAGGACTTTATAAATGCACAGAAGAGCTTTAAAGAATAAGAACAAAAATAAGGTGGGTAAAAAAGGCACACTTTGTTAATATAACATACTTGTCCAGTTTAATTAAAATTATCTAAGAGAGCTGAGAATGAAATACAAGCTATTGAATTTCAAAGATCTTCCATTTCAGGCTAATTTAAACAGAAATTTTAACAGCATCTCCCCTGGGAAATCAACATACACAATTCTTATCTAACCCAGCTCGCTGGTGCAGGATTCTCAGAGTTCAGCTTGCATGAAAGCTGGCAGCCAGTTATAAGGAAGAAATATAAATTCTTGTTCCCATGGCAGGCAAGGCTGCAGGGTGGGCTCTGCTGTAAAGGCCACAGCATGAGCTCCATATAGTGGGTGTGGTTTTTAAAATGCCTTGATCCTCAGATTAGGACAGTGCTGAAATCCCATCCAGTCTAAAAGGTTTGTTTCACTCATCATCTTGCAGAATGAGAGTTTGTTTCAATTGTGAATATACTTAAAGCTATTCTCATCCTAATTTTTCATGAAAAACCAAATGGTTTTATAGTACCTCAGTGTGACCTTGAACGTGTCAATATTCAGCAAAGATAGCAGTGAATGCCATCCAGAATTAAAAAGCTGGGAGGTCAGTCTTTCCTTTATTTTTGTTTGTAATTGTGGCTGTTTGAAATGGAGCTAAGAAGTGATTCGGGTGAAACCATCTTAGTGACTTTACTGATAAAAGAGACAGGAGTTTGTTCTTTTAGGAAAAGATACCTATTTTATACTGTTCACATTTGAAGTTCAGGCTGTGGAGAAAGATTGATTCAAAATTTAATTTAAATTTCCATATTACAAAAATAAAGCAATCTTGAAGACATGTTTTCTTGAAAATAGTAGTAAATACTTTTGCTTTGTCCTTTGATTATTGTTTTTAGAATTATTGATCTTAGTGGTTTTGCTCATTCTTTGAATCTAAACATCTTTTGTCACATCTAAGCCATTCCTTAGCTCTACAGGTGTAAATGGGTATTACTGTGTGTGCAAGTTCAGCCTTGTTTAATTCAGCCCTTTCCTAACAGTAATCCTAACATTGATGTCAGGTCCATTCTACATCTTAGCGTAAAAAATGATAGATGATGGAAACACTTCTATTGTAAGAAACGTAAGTGACAAAATACCCAGCTTTGCCAAGGGCAAATTAAGACTGATGGAGCTCTCTTGGCATTGTTTTCTTAATTACAGTTGTCAACTAACTTTCTTGGCTAACGGCACAGAACTTATAAGTAGACTCGGTATTCATCCAACTTAAAAAGCTAAAATGCCCTTTTGTCCATGAAAAGTGCATCTGTACCTCATTGTTTCATGGATACGCTATAGATGGTGAAAATTAGATGATGGGATCTGTAAAATATGTAGAAACCCTTGAAAATACTCACTGTCCTTTAAGCCAGAATTCCATCATAGTTGTGGCAGGNAACAATAAAAGTTCCAAGTTTCTTTTTTCTTTTCACATCTAAGTAAGACTAACTACTACAAGCAAGTTTTGTAGTGTGTCATTAATTTTCTGATTAGTAAGAATCTATTAAGGTAAAATAATAAAACTATAGAAAATTGAATCCTACAGATCTTTTACTTATTAGATTAAATAGTCCCTAATAATTATATCCGTTGCCTGTCTCAAACCAGGACAATTCCTCAGAGAGAGACTTAGATCCTGGTATATTTGTATTCATGTGTGAGGAATGACAGCATCAATATTTAATTCATAGGAAGGAGGAGGCACTTTTTTTCTTCAGTGTACAAACTGGCTAAGAAAACTGTTCAAACCTTTGCAGTGCATCTTCTGCCAAGAGGAGTTAACCTTCTCCTAATCATTTTAGACAAGGTCTTAAAAGACCTGTTTCCTCAGAAGGCTGCACATTTGATATTAATAGAGATTTCCTTGTTGGTGTTTAAAGAGATCTCACTGTTAGGAAGTAAATAAATGGAGAAAATAAGCACCAGGAGCTAAATTATCATTCAAGGAATATTATGAGTGCTACAATAAAAGTAGCTCGTGTTTCTAAGTGAAAACAGAGATTCGAGTCTTCACACATGATTTTATATGGTGACAGTACCAATAAAATATAACTGGATTTAATTCTTAGAAAACATTCAAATAATTATTGGAAGAAATTCATTCTACAGTTTAAATGATTGTATTATTATAAGATTGTATTCTAATACCTTACACAAATCCCAGTATGAAAGATAACACTACTGTCCCAAGTGTCAGGGTGTTTTTTCCAAAAAATTCCTACCCTCCACTACACATGCTTCCAGGCATCTGCTCATGTGAGAAGAGCACCATTAAAATACTCCACCATTTATTGCTTTGGTGTATTTACTGCTTTGAAGAGTAGAAAGCTCTTAGTTTCTCTCTCCATCTGTCCCTTTTCCCTCCTTTTTTCCTGTTTTATTGTAGCGGCTGCCTCTCATCCAGTCGCTGCAAGGACCGATTCTGACCCACCTGGTGCTGCCTCTCACCACGTCCTGGGGTTGATAGGACTCTTCTCTCCCTCTTCTGCCACTCAGCAAAGACTTCTTTTCCTCCACCAGTCCGTTCACCCATGCAAGGATAGCATGAGCATCTCGGTATCATTGTTGTTACTGTCTTTTCACCTCTGAAAGAGGTCAGTCAACATGTCAGCACTTCAAACATCCTCCGGAGGGTGACTGTGGCTGGATGCAAGAGGGCAGATATTGCTGGCTGTCACAGCCATTTCTGTGAGCTCTAGGCAGTTGCAGTTGTGACTGCTGGCTGGTGAAAAAAGAGACCATACATCTACAAGAGATTTCCCTTCCCTTTCTTAATTTTTATCACGATAGTGATAAATTTTTTTTATCTCAGTGAGGATATGTTGTTCCTCAAAATGGTGTAGCTGAAGAGTTTCAGCACTGTTGTGCTGAATGCAACACAAAGAAGAGAAACACACACTTAACCGAGTGTAGAGCCTCACAAACTCGGCCAGCTATTGTCTCAGCTGTAGCTCCCAGTGCTTTCTCCTTACCTTGCATCAATTATCCATGCCTTTGCTGTTCCAGCTTGCAGAGTTCAGCTTGTCTCCCTTCATCATCCTTCTGGATGCTGGCAAAAGGCTACTCCCCAGTACACTGCTGTGGTAGGAGGTGCCATTCCAGATGTGATGTTCTTGGGATCATCAGGAGAATGGAATGAATGGAGTTGCTCTTAACCAAATAAGGGTGTATGGTTGGCTTCAGTGCAGACAAGCTATGGATGCTGAAAAAGCTTCAGCAAGGAATTTCTTCAGCTCTCAGCAGTATTTTGTAAGAACTCTGTCTTTCCCATGCAAGTAATTCAAAACAATGTTACAGTTTTGTAAACTTCTGCACCTGCTAGTTGTTTTCCACCATTGTTATGTTTCCAACTAGAAAAATATTTAGAGATGGGTGTCTTAGAACTTGGCCAGTCACCCTAAGGGGTGGATGGTCGAAAGAACCAATTACCTTATGCCATATAGTACACTTTTTGCGAACTAACATATAAAAAACCCTCCAAGAAGCTAATAAATTGCTTCGGCCTTATTTCTACTCTGAGCTCGGAGTCTGTGTCGTCTCTCCATTCCGCGGTGATAACAGTGACAGACAAGCGAGTACAAGGAGTGTGTACAGTGAAAAACATTGCAGGGTGGTTTTTCCCTTTTTTCTTTCAGATACTGTTTTTCATAGACCTACAGCCTGACTCATTCCCTTCTGTAAGGCTGGTTATTAGGTGGGTCTGCCAGGGCCAGAAGAACAGCTGAAATTTAGTTTCACATTGTAATGTGCTGTACAGAGGCCGCGACATTTCAAAGCTGAGATCTTAATCACTTAATTTGCTAAACAGCCATTCATGAAAATGCTCTGCAGCAGGGAATGGTGTTAGATGGAACTGTGGTGTTACATCACACTGCTCAGGACTCAGCCTTACTGAATGTAGCTATTGTTGCTTCTTCTTCCAGTCTGTTATTAGTCTGACTTCTTTTGTCTCAAATGAGGCAAAGTAGAGGATTTCATACGTTGTTTGACTTAGAAGGTATGTACCTATGGAGCTTTATATATGTGTGTGTATGGGTGTAAATGTACGTATAGGCATTGCACAAAAATGTATTCATCCACAGTAACAGGTGGTACTGGCAACACCTGTTGCTGGGGTCACTCAACACTCCAGTATTAAAACCCTCATTTTAGTTGCTTATAACTTTTGTCAAATTTAAACATTTGTGTTGAAATGTTATGTGCCAGGTGTCTGCCTTAGGCTGATTTGGGGGAGGGGGTGTGGGGAGAGGAATTTATCAGCAAAACTGTTACTGCTAGTTCAGGGAGCAGAGGCCGGGGCACTGTTTTGCCTTGTGCTGAAAAATGAGCTATTGCTGGTTGAGATGTTCCAAGCCAAAAGTTGCCAGTGGAGACCCCTTGCAGCTGGGCATGCCATTTGCCAGCACTATGGAAATTCACTATTTTACTGACAAAGCACCTCCGTCTGGCCAAATTATGGGCCTGTGAAAATGCTTGGTAGATGTTTGTTGACAGCTGCCCACCAGGCTGCCTCCATCATGTCCATTTCCAGATAGTGGTGCTGCACTGGTGACCCTTTGGATGCAAAATGCCTGTGAAGCAGCAAAGTAACCTTGGAGACTGAGTGTGGAGCAAAGCAGGCTGCTGCACACAGAGGTACCAGTCCACAAAGCAAGTCCAAGTGGCTCCGCTTGTGCTTACTCAGTGTGAATAATTAGGAGGGAATGGCTGGCTGGAATCCAGAGGAAATGGTGATGAAGGAAGAGAGTGATGGGTTGAGAGTAGTAAGAGTGAAGGACAACAGGGTTTGGAGAACAGTATGAGGAGAAATACTGAGGAAATAGACTGAGAAGGAATGGAGCACAGCTCCTGCGGGTCCATGACCACAGGGTTTCTGTGATCCCTTCCTAACCAGCTGGAATGTTCCACTCTTGATACACTGCAGCTCCTCAAACATGTGATTTACACAGGAGCAGAACCTATACTGCTGCCAGTGGCTCCCCTATTCGAGTGTATAGACTTGAACCTGCTAAGAAACACTTAAGAGTTTGCATGTTTTTCATCTGATGCTTTCAGAAAGCAGAGTTGTTCAATTTACTTCTGCTTAATAGAAACATCAGTATTCTAATTCTTTCTTCTTTTTATTTTTTTAGTATTTCTTAGCTTTCACATACTCAACCTGCACTTCAAGGATTATCATGTGTGCCTGGAAATCCCTTTGTAAATACTACAGTTGTTTCTCACTGTGTAGTCTTGCTTTGAAATCTGTGCGACATTTGTAGCTCGCAGTATGCAAAGTCATACTAGTAAACTGGTCGTCAATATGAAAGTGGGCTGTGGTTTAATCTAGGCTGAAAGAACACTTGAACAGATTGCTCATATTATTTTTAAATCTTGTCCTTTCGTGATCATTATGGGAATTAGAAACAAACTGTCTGTTGCAAAATATTCTGTTTCATATTACTTAGCATTTTCCCATAAAATTCTGAAGAAATGCCACAGAACCTGATCAAAGTTTAAAGTCAGTTTGTTATTGAATGATGATGATTTTTTTTTATTATAGGCAGAGCCTCAGCCAAGAAACTGACAAAAAAGGTAAGCAAAATGTTCCTTTCCTTCTTCAAAAGAACTTGCATTCTTTCTGTTACTGAAGTGATTAAGTCTCTTTCTAAACTGGCTTTATATTTTTGTGTTTGTGTCTTTAAAGGAGGTCGATGCTGCACTGCTGTTTGTTGCCAAAGCTAAACCAGGACCGACCTTTTTTAGAGAGCTTGGTGATAAAGGTAATGAGCACTTTTGATACTGAAAAATACATCTTGCTTTTTATCCCATTATATGGTATGAGTCGAATGTATTTTTAAAGACGTTTGCATGGATTTCACTTTTTCTCCATCTATCCAGTAGCTGCCTCCTTGGCAAATCTCTCAGTTACGCAAGAGAGAGTAAAGAGGCTGGGAACTGAAAGCCTTCTGAGGTGCAGGAGGAGACATGAAAGAAACTGAAAAGTCTACTTGGAAGAGAAAAGGGCTAAAGGGATGACTTGAACACAAAATGGACTTTAAGGACTTCTTGTTAATAACCTGACTGTTTCTCTATATAACTTAAATGCATGGAAACTAAGAATAAAAACAAAATTTGTACCTAGCTACATTAAGTGGTATCCCCGATTCCAAGAGCAGTTGAACTTATTTCTCCCTCTTCAGGAGCTCTTTCACCCTTCACAGTGTTGATGTGCTTTGTTTTCTTTTCACCCAGCATTTCCACTTTGTATTGGACTACATAAAGAGAAAACTAAAAGCTGGGATATTGTTAGTGTAACAACAGGGAATTAAAGAACACCAAATAAACATCTTATTAACATAAATTAATTGAAGAGAGAAAGGAAACAAGAGGATCAAGAAAACCAAATAGATGAGCAATTAACCATTTCACAGTAACAAAGACCAAAATTCCGAAACTAATGAGAAAGACCAACAGTGCCTATTTACAAACTTTCTGTATCTTACAGTTCAGCCTGAATCCCTTATCCCATGGACGTTTCTGGAGAATAAAGCTGCTGTTGCACTGCTGCAGTTCCTTGGCAGGCATGAGCCATGCTCTCTCCATGCACAGCAGATCCTCAGACACGGCTGGCAGCTTGTGCCAAGAGAGCAGCCCTCGATCTCAGCCTGCAGTATTTCACCTTCCCTCGGCCTCACAGCCTCTTCTGCCTGCAGTTCATTTCTTGCATCCTTGTGCAGACCTGCAAGAGTCTCCAGATGGGTGCCTTGCTTAAGCAACCACTCCTGAAAGCCCCAATGTACCCCAGAAGCCCTGAAACATCTCTGAGCAAGTTAACAATTCTTTCCTATCCTAGGGAAGGCTGGATTTTGTACTAAACTGTCATTCCCTGCCTTTTCAAAGTACTAATCATCACATGCTTCCCAGGATTGGGTTTAAAGTATTCCCAGTCTTGAATTCTTGGATATTCTCTCTCTGTACCTGCTTTTTTAGAGCCTTTCTTTTTCTAGTGAGGGACACTGCAAATCCCCAGACCATGCTGCCTGGGAAAACCAGGAATCCACCAAGAGAATTTGGAAACAGCAAATCAGTGCAGCACCTCTCCCAGCTGAGTGCTTGGCAGAAAGTGGGCTCAATGATACGCTCAGAGTTGGCGTCTTCTGCCTTCTGGCAAAGATCTGCCCTTGCTTAGCACTGTGTGTCCAAATCTCTGTCCTTCAGAGGTCAGGTAGGAGTTTGAGATGATGCAGGAAAATTCAGTGCAGTCATCCATATGTCCCCACAACA
This sequence comes from Dicrurus megarhynchus, assembly GCA_013399195.1. Taxonomy (NCBI): domain Eukaryota; kingdom Metazoa; phylum Chordata; class Aves; order Passeriformes; family Dicruridae; genus Dicrurus; species Dicrurus megarhynchus. The sequence continues at coordinate 102,777 of VXAD01010505.1, forward strand.
CTCAGAGTTTTTACAATTTTTAGTCATGATGCCTGTTTAGTGACTTTGATGCTTTTGCTTTGAGATGCATTATTATCACAGTTTAAAAATGAAAATATTTACGCTTTTACAAGTACCAGAATAATGAATCTACCCCTGTCCAACTGTTTAGCTGAGGTTATTTTAACTACCTTCAAATTGTTATTTAAATGTCAAGGAGAGGGAAAATTGCCATCAGTCCAGTTTGTAAAACATAATGCTAGGGGATTCTGCCTTCTAGTGGGCAATTTTAAAATTTGTGTCATATTTTGTAGTTATACTTATGATTTATTCAGCAATAAGAATATTGTGCTGTCAGCATTTGCTAGTAAGTTTGAGGACAGATATTTCTAGGGAGGGATAGGTAAGGTTCCTTTCGCTTTAGCAAATGACAGTATTTTGCCAATGCACATTCTTGGCTGCAAGTATGCTGAGTCATTCAACAGTGTGTGAAGCTTTTATCTTTAAATTTTGCTTGGATATGAATTTAATTTTCAGTGGGTTGTTTTATTTTGGGTTTTTTAAGTTTGCTGCATTAAATCTTTTAATATGAGTACCTTTATAATGATTGCTGTAAAATAAAAAAGAAAATTACCAAAATACTTAATTTACTTTATGGATGAGGTAAATTGGCCACTCACTGAACATAGTAAAATGACAATTAAATTAAAATAGGTTCTTTAATGGAAATAGTCCACAAATTTAAAAATCTTAGGATAAATTATTTTAGTACAATCAGTCTTCCAGAAAATACCGGTCAGGCTGTGAGTTTTCTTTAAAACATTGAGTCAGGTTTTAAAGAGCAATCCAGAATATATCTCCATATTTTTATTATACTTACCTTTTTACCAATTTCACTATAGCAACTTTTCAATCTGATTACAGTAGGAGGATGAAAACAGAGTCTGTGTCTCACTCCTGCCATTTCTTGCACGGCTCCTCTTTCCAGCCCTGTTCAAGTGCTTCTCCCTTGAGCCAATCAGCGGGGTGTTATCTCTAAATTGACCTTTTCTTCACATCCTACCATCTTCATAAAAATGTTGCAGATTCTTTCTGCAAAATTTTATAAGTTATAATGATCCCTGTCTAGCTATAAAGCTAAAACTCTCCAGGGGCTCAGTATTTTGTATCTCAATTATTACAGCTTTATTTTTTCTCAGACTTTAACAACCATATTCTGCCGTGTTAATATCCTTTCAAAAGCTTTGATAAACATGGGGTTTTTTTCACAACTTCTTGGAGTGTGTCATCTCTTGGTTTGTATCCCCACACTGGGCTCTCCTGGTTCTGTTTTACCTAGCATAAGCCACTTATCTGCAGCTTCCAGGTCTTCCTTAGGCTATCCCTGAGCAGAGCATCTCAAGACAGCCAAGAGGCAGACTTCCACTTCTCCTTGCCCAGTGATGCTGTCCTTCATTGCTTGGTGGTCACATTTTCAGTCAGGGATCTTTGTGCTGACACCACTGCAGTCATTGACTGGGAGGTGTTTACTATACAGACCTGAAAAGTTGCCTCCTTGTCTTCTTTTGTATTCTTCCCTTAAACATTCTTTTGCTGTATCACACACAAAACAAAATTAGGCATCTTGATCACTACTTATCACACTATTTGCTTGAATTCTTTCACCACCTATTTGTTTCTACCCTTTTTTTTTTTTTTAATCTTGTCTTAGGCATATAAGCTAAAAAAGATGGGGCAGGAGTTCTTTCTCTGTTTATTTGGTTTTGAACTTGTAGAAGACCTAGATGTTTCATCTAAGAATACCATTCCAAGTTTTACAGCAATGAAAATAATAATTTGCATTCTTGCAATGGCAGAAATGCTAAAACTTGTAAGCAAGACTGTCTTTGAGCTGAAAGTATTTTTTATTTCCACAGTATATTGTATGATTGTAGTACTGTGCTGATTAACATAATTCATGTAGGATAATAGGGTAAATAGCCCTATTTTGATGGAGAAGAAAGCTGAGATATGGAACCAGAGTGAGTTGACAACAGGATCAGCATTAGACCTCCCTTTAGCTAAGACTCGTTCTTTGATTTTCAGACTCTTGCATTTAGCAATTTAATATTTCTGAGCTCTGGTACTTAGAAGTGTTAAGTCACTATCTGAGGTCAAATAAAAATGCTGTTGCTTCTGCATAGTAGTTTATCAGAAGTTAATTGTTTATCATTGAAGCTTAAGTGGACTCCTTATCTATCAATTAACTAAATATAAATTACAAAAATAGTTTATCTTTGCACAGATAGGCATGTTTGAACTTCATTATTTTAAGCAGCTTCAGCATTATACAATGTTTAGCTCACAAGTTAAAAGTAGCTCAGTTATTTTGAAAAGTGATTTATGAAAAAGCCCTTTGCATTTTTTTCCCCAAACATTATTGCAGGGCAGATGGTTCAGATTCTGTTGTTTAGCCACCCTCATTCTGCACTCTCTATCTTTAGCTTGCACACTCTATTTTGACGCTATCACATCTTTGTGTTTGTTCAGGCTTTTCACTTAAGGCGGTATTTCAAAAGAAAACACTGGAATTTTCCTTCAAAAGGGGGGAAAATACTTTCACCTTGTAGAAAGGACATGTTCCTATTTAAAAAAAAAAAAAAGAAGCCTCCTCTTGGCACGAGGCCCAGCAGTACTATCAGCACAATCTAGCAGCTTGGCAGCTTTGCGTGTTGCTATGTTCCCTTGAGAATTAGAGGGAAGCTATTCTCCGCCTTTTGGAGCCTGCCAAAGGATGGAGGACTTTGATCCTTCAGGGTAATGTTAGAGTAGTTCTCCTCCCAGGTACTAAATGTGACAAAGCGCATTTAATTTATTTGCCTTTTATATAAACATTGGATGTTTTCAGTGAGAATCCAAAGATTTAGTGGAGGCCTTTTGTTAATACCAAATAAACCTTACTTACTTGGTTAGACATGAACATTGATGAGTCTCAGGTTAGGGAATTTTACTTTCAGAGTACTAAAAACAGAAGTGAAAAATTTATTAAATAGTAACTTGGCTTACTTTAATGTATTTAATGCAATGTCAAACTACATTTTTAATATTTGTAAGATTTAATCTTTCAAATCTTGCTGTAAGTTTTTGGGTTTTTCCACAAGTAATTTTTTAACTTTTTTTTCAGGGTTGATATCTTATGCAGAGTATCTGTTTTTGCTGACAATTCTTACGAGTAAGTATTATATATTTAAAATACATGGGCACAAATACTCACCTACTAACAGCTTACCAAGAACTTTTTTCTGATATTTTTTTGCTTCTAAATTTCTGCATTATAGTAAAACAGAAAAAACTATTGTATATAAAGTGATAATGCATTAATGTAAATGGATATCAGTGTCATCATTGGTCCATAGCAATACTTCAAAAATCATGGTACTCCCTGCACCATGGGATCAGAAAAGTCTTTTGAAATACTTTGAGAAAGGGAAGACATTGGCTACAGAACCACATAATAAGGGGAAGAAGAACTGGACAGGAAGATAAATAATTTTTCTTGTGGATAGTAGTTTTAGTCGTTTTGGACAATGAGATATTAACGATGTAGCTCATGCAGTGGTGTGAAAAACTGTTATAGTGTCTCGCAGATCATTGACTGCTTTTCTTGTGTTCAGATATGCAATGCATGCAATACATAAACAGCAGAATTCTTCAGTGTCTTTTTGTCTGACTTTTAAGTCCTTTTTCTTTATCCTATGTTCCTTTTGACTTTATTTCCTCCCAGGATTGTACATGTATTTCTGTCCCCCTCCTTTGCTTCCTTCCTTTTTCTCTCAGGCGCTTTTTTTAAAAACAACTTTTGTTTGGTACTTGCTTTATCTACGAGCAACAGGCGTTTTTCGGTTTTGTGCGTGGAAGTGATCTGGGATTGTCTGGTACTTACTCTGTGCCATGCTTGTCACCCCCTGTTTTGTTCTGATCTGTAGGTGATGCTGAAAAACCCCAAGATGCGAGATGTGTCAGTGAGCATTACATGACAAGACCCCTAGAGTAATAGTGATCCATGTGCATGTCCATGGAATAGCCCACATGCAGTCTTGTTTCACTGGCTTATACAGGTCTAACTTTTTCAGCAAGGGACAAACCCAGGCATAATAGATTTATTGTATCAGTGGATGGGGAAAGGAGAGAAGGAAGCAGTCACTTCTTTCCTGACAGACTGTAGAGGGATGACCTTCACATGACCCTCATCACTTCCATGGCTGCAAGGTCTGTGGCTGGGGCTTAAATAAATTGACAAATTTTCCTTGCTCTGGAAATCCACCCTCTCGTGGTGTAGTATGAACGAGTAACATTGGTCTCCAGAGAGTGGAGAGAGTATGTCCAGCCTTCCATCGGTACACACCTCTTGCACAGTTCAAGTTGCCCTTCTGCTTGCCTCACTTCTCAGCAGAACTGCATTAGTTCCTGTTACACAGCCTGAAGGGTGGGTAAATCTCTTTGGCAACTTCAGCTAGTACACAGTATTTGTATGTATATGTATGCATTAAGATTTAACATACAAATACGCTGCTTCAGCAGTGGTGACTGTCCCATGCTACACACTGCTTGAACATGAGTTACACTGTGTGTTCAAGTGGCTTTTAAAATCAGAGATAGAAGTTTAGCCCATTTAGGATACTGATTTTAAAATATTTGTTGCAACTCAAAAAAGATGAATTTATGTTAAAAAAGGACAACCATGACAGCCAAATTATGACTTCAGAAGAATACCTTAAAGTTGCAGAAAGAGGTGCCAAAGATTCTACTTCTTTAGAAATTTATGGCAGCTGAAGGTGAATTCATGCTGAATTATTGGCTGAAACAATTAGAAAATTGAAGCAGTATCAGAGCAAGTTGTTCCACTTCACCAGACAATCAAGTAAAATTATTTTTCATAGAATTTATATAGGAATGTATTGAACAGCAAAAACAAGGCACTTTTTGATGCAGGATAAAAATGCAGTGGTAATGTTGCTGCTTTGGTTACACAGAGGGTTATCATACTTACCAGTTTGAAAGCAAATGTCACCAAGTGTTGGTGCCTCTATCTTTGCCTAACAAGTATCCCATGTCAGTCAGCCCCGAGTTACACAACCTGTCTCTCTCACTAGTCAGAATTAAAGTGAGATTTCTTAAAGCAGGCATCAATATTTAAATTACTTCCAAGTTGCCAACAGAGCAGTAGGGAAACAGGAAAAGAGCCATCAGACTCCTGGTGTCCAGGACACTGCTGACCAGACCATGCTGCCTGTCATACAAAATCAGAGTCTGTAACAACACTGAACTTGAAAATGTAATTTTGTGGCAGACAAAGGTTTTATTTTTTTCCCCCATGGCCTTCTTTGTTCTTTTCTGTGTGCCTTGTATCATCACTATCTTTTCTCTTCCAGTGCTGTATTGAATTTCATTTCTAGCAATAGGTTAGTGGAGCCCTGCCTGGTGAAGAAGCCCAGGAACTGAAGTTCTCATCTTTACTTAGAGCTTTGTTTCAATTACCCAGTCACACAAGTTGACAGCTTGGTCAGGAGAGGTCTAACCTGCACTCACAGCCAGGATGAAGCTCTTCTGTTCCGATTTTGGAATTTTGCCTGATTCTAATGAAATACAAATATATCTGTGGTAGTCTTTGAACTATGCTTATTTTACGAACACATACCTTTGGGGTTACATCATATCAGATAAGTATGTCATCTCTGAACAGTATAAGCAGCTTTAGGTCTATATTTTCACTAACAGCTCTCTTATCTGAAAATTGGAACACAGATGGTATGAATTGCTATTAAATACATCAATTACTTTTATTCTCTAAATATGTTATTGGATAGCCTTTTCTTGCTTTTGTACTAGTAACACAAATTTTGCATGTGGCATTTCCTTGGAAAGGAAGCCAGTTTTGATTATTAAATCAACCCAGTTGCTGGGGATAGCTCTGCTGTGCAGATTGCAATGCTATTTATAAAATATCCCTGCATCACAAGATTGCTTCACATTGAACATTAGTTGACTGCTGAAGATATAGTTATTTCTAAAATGTAAAAATAATACTTTTTTTAACCATCTTGTTATGACTTAAAAGGAGTGGGATATTTCTTTAACTTGTTCCCTTTGCAGAAAGATTCTCTAAAAAAAAAAGCAAGGCTTAAAACTTTACAGAATGCAACCAGGAGAATATATTTGCCAAAGCAAAACTCTGAAGGCATTAGAGTTTTTTAGAGATACTGCTTCACTGTCCTCATGAGTCCAGCATTGTTCTTGGAAGCATCAATATATTCCAGAGACAATAAGTCCATGGCTTTCATATTAATGTCTGACATGACTGGGTTGTGGAATTAATTCACCTGCTCCAGAGATTACTGGGATATGGGCTTGCTACTGCAGTGAACTGTAACTACATTTCAGCAGCATGCTGCTCCTGTGTGGGCTTGCTAATGATCAAGGCCACCTCCTGTAAGCGAAGTAATATCAGGAAATTGCGGGAAGGAACTCGAAACACACCATGCTTTTACAGCGCCTTCAAGATTCAGAGCTCATTACATTTTTGTGTTGAAAAGAAACGTCCACTCAGTGAAGGAAATGCGGGGGAAAATTGTGTAGAAATCCTGAAAAACATCAGCTTGATGGGAGTCACACAGAACATGCTTTTGTGAGAAACAGCCGGAAAGAGTAGTTTATTACATCACAGTAACATTTGAGAACATTGTTTAGGGAGGAAGGAGAAGGGAAGGGAGAAAAAGGCAGGAGCCAAGAGAGCTGGCTCCCTTTACAGCATCAGTCTGTCTGCTAGGGAGACTGCAAATGCTGGCATACAGTCATGCATGCTTGAAGTGCCTGAGGAGTACACTAGCTCTTTCACCCACTGTGGCACTAATTATTGGCTTCTGAAGGCAATTTCCACTCTTCTCACCTGAAAAGGAGCTCTAATAAACAAGGCAGAGCTAGGCTGCAGAAGTGACATGGGATTATAGAGATATCCTTCGGGAATATTTTACGACCTGGCCAGTAAGAGATACAGTATTTTCGTTGGGGTCAGATGGACATTCATGGCTGTACCTAGGTACTGCTGGCATTTCTTACTTTGCCTTTGCATTAACTATCCCTTGAAATGATAGTAAAAAGGTTTTTAAACAGTTTGTTTATGTTGGAAGAGGTGTGTATGGTTCACTGGAAATACCAAGTATGTACATAACAATGAACTGAACCAGAGCCAATATTCATTTTACATTCAGTATTTGAGTTCTAGTGTAAGTGTGTGATATTTTCAATAAAGTTCTTTCGCAATTTGTTGCAGAACCCCGGACTGGACTTCAGATTGCCTTTAAAATGTTGGATGCAGATGGCAATGAACAAGTTGAAAAGAAAGAATTCTTTAAGGTAGGTGTATTTACACACATTTTATTTTAAAGCATTTAAATAGATCCATGACTTACACTTACTAAATGAGGATTCATTAAAATCAGCCTATTTTTCAGTCCATTTTATGATTACATACTTACTAAAATATTTTATATAAAAGGAGCACATACCAAAGTATTGTGATAGAAGTACTTACCATTTTGAATCCACTTTTAAAAATGTTACCTTTGAATTGTATCTAAAAATCTGCTACTGGGAAGGTATGAATTAGTGTACATCAATCCCATGAACTAATTTAAATAATCATCTGGACGAGCCATTTGTTTTCTAAATGTGTTGAATAATTTCTTTAATTCACCATTCTATTTTGGTCTTTACTAATTTTGCTTGCTGTTGCAGAAAATTTTTTATCAATTCACACTTCAAAGAGAAACAGCAGGTTTTTTCCCATATTTTATATAAACTATGGGGGAGAAAGGTAGATGCTTTAAAAACTAAGAAAATCTTTCTCTGATTTTTTAAAGAAGAATTGGCTTAATTATATAGCTTTTGCAATTTTTAAATATTTATCAGGAGACTAACTAAGTACTTCTTGTCAAACGTTGAATGCAGAATTGAAAATCATAATTTTTAATAGAATCCCTCAACTTAAGTCAGATCCTTAATTCTTATTGGAAGTAACTGGAGAGACAATTTTATAAGAAGCTGACATGACTACTAAAGTTCAGATTATTTTCTGTCACTAGGGTAAAGTTAAAGCTAATCATGAACACGCAACTCTAGAGAACCTTAAAATCTAAAACTTTTAAAGATGGACCTGTTGATAGAGAAATTAGCAAAAATTTACATAGGTGTACTTTCATAGCCTTAAACTCTGAATTAATGATGCAATAGCTGTTCACATGTGTTTTGCACTGATCACCTTTTTTTCCGTGAATTGCCTCTTAGCAAGGTAATGATTGACAAGTCGTACTTTAAATCTATTTTAAAATGTTGAAAAATACTTTTAGCTTTAGTAGTACTATTTGAAAATAATACTTTAAATTGGATCGTTTTCCAAGACAATGTTCCCAGAAGCCCCTAACTGAACCTGCAGATACCCTTGTTGTGGTGTAACCCCAGCAAGTAACCAAGCCCCAGACAGCTGCTTGTTCTCTCCCCCACCAGCTGGATCAGGGAGAGAATCAGAAGGGTAAGAGATGGAAAACTTGTGGGCTGAGATAAAGACAGGTTAATAGGCAAAGAAAAGTCATGCACGCAAGCAAAGTAAAGCAAGGAATTAATTCACTGCTTCCCATGGGCAGGCAGGTGTTCAGCCATCCCCAGGAGAGCAGGGACCCACCAAGTGTAATGATGACTTGGGAAGACAAACACCATCACTGCAAATGTCCTCCTCTTCCTCCTTCCACCTACTTTATGTGCAGAGCATGATGTCAGATGGTCTGGAACATCCCTTTGGTCAGTTGGGGTCACCTGTCCTGGCTGTGTCTCCTCCCAGCCTCCCACGCACCCCCAGCCCCCTCCCCAGCCTGGCAGTACAAAAGCAGAACAGGCCTTGGCTCTGTGCAAGCCCTGCTCAGCAATAACAAAAACATCTCTATATTATCAGCACTCTGTTCAGCACAAATCCAAAACACAGCCCCACACCAGCCACTGTCAAGGAAATCAGCTCTACCCCAGCCAAAACCAGCACAGCCCTACACTCATTTGTTGCTACACAAGACCTTATAATTTTGAAGAATTTGTTCTGTTAAAATGGAGATTCTTACAGAAACACAGCACAGCTCTCTTGGGGAGATGTGCAGTATGGTATGTATTTAATATCCATTACCCATTTCAGGTAATTCTAATTGAATCAGCCAGTATAAACAACAGAAAGTAATCAAATGTAGAGGTGAAAACATTATATAAATCATTAAAAATAATTTGATTTCTATAGAGGCAATCAAGTTAAATGAAAATTATTCTAGTTAGATAGATTGTTAGTTTGCATTTCCTCATTGGGCTGTATCGATAAAATAATACAGAGTGGTAAAAAAAACCCCAACATATAAACATATACTCTGTCAACTCACAAGATTCATTAAATTCAAGGAAGTCCCATAGGAGGCAAGTTAGTCAGAAGATGAGTTTTCTCTCATGACTGTTTACTTAACATTTACAGAGGAGACTATTTTCAAGCAAAACTTTATACATTAGGTTTAAAAATAAAAATTGTTGAATGTAAGAATGTGAAAAAAAGTGTGTATGGTTATCTGTATACTCTAGTTCTGTATGTATCCTGGAAAGTTTCTAGATAGCTAATAAATTAGTAAATTGTGTGGCTAATCTGTCATTTGTCTTGTCCCAGTTGGCATCTTAGGAAAATATATCTGAACTGTTCTGTAGTGACTTCCACAGTGACTTTCCACTGTATTTGACAATAACATCAGGAAATGTATGTAAGGAAAATGCAGTGGAAAAGGATAGTGAAGAAGCAGTAATCAGGAGGCAGTGTCTGTGAGCAAGGTGCAGTAGGAAAAGAAATTTTATTGCTACTTCATTCTCTTGCTTCATCTCCTCTTGTTCTCCCCACTCCCCATCATTATCTACTGATTAGACATCTATGTATGTCTGTGTTGTCTGACTGTAGAGTCTGACTGCTGATCTAGAGTCTTTGAGGTAAGAACTTGCCTTTTGGTTTCCATAATGTCCATCATTCTTTGAATTGTATGTATCTCAATTCTCACACGTTCCTGGATGAACAGGCACAAGATGCGTCAAGCAGGTCATTCAAGAAAGGGAGATGTGTGACAAGCAGAAAGTCCAATCCCAGTCCTCAGTGCCTGCATTACATGATGGATGTAGGCTGTTCAAACCTGTGTGGATCAGACACTTCAGGAGTGTGAGATGCAGAATTTCCCAATGTTCTCTGCTAACAAAAATGGATGTTTGGGAAAGGAGATCTTGAATGCAATCCCATGTTTTCAACAAGAGAGTTTATCTTGTCCTCCGTAGCCTTTCCATTTCAGTGCACATTTTCCTCATTTCCAGTAAAAGTCTCTCCCTTCACAGGGATACTCTTGTTCTCTCTCCTATTTCTTTGTGTTGAAGCCAGTGTAATTCTGCTTCATCCACGTTTCAGTGGTAAACGGTCACAGTACAAGAGACATTTCAGTATTAGGGCCAAGAAGGTTTTGTTGCTTTGCCCTGCAACTCCAGGGTGGAGAAGACGAGTTAGAAATGGCATGTTCACAGATGCTAGTTGCCACCCTTTAATCAGCCCCTGACAGAGTGCAGAATCATTTCTCAGAGCCACATTATCTGCATCTTTGTGAGGACAGTAAGATACTTCCGTGAACTCTGCACTTACAAGACATTCACTTGAGACTTGCCGAGGGGGATTTCCAGACACATAATAACCTATGCACGTTAATCTGAGACCTCCCACCAAGAATTAGGCTACCAAAGTTCCCAAAATCCCCAGCAAGTAAGGAATTTCCCTAACTCTCTAAATCTGTCCTGATTAAAGATGTCTCAGTAAAATTAATGACAGTTCAAAACTATTGGGAGTAAAGGCAGAGTAGCTCTGATGGCACATGCAAGAGCTATATGACTTAGACTTTCTAAGTAGACTGTCTATACACTTCTGCTGGAGAGCAGATACCACAAAATACTTGTAGAGCTTCATCTAGGGCTGAATGAACCAGCACCTGACACTCAGCAGTTGTGGTGGTTTGGCACAGAGCACTTCTGTAGTCGAAGAGCATCCTGATCTCTCAAGCACTGATCTCTCTCAAGCAACTGGAAGATGCAAAATCACCCTTTTTGTTTTAAAGACTAACACAGTCTTTCTGCCAGAAAGGCTTCTTCAGAACAGATTACTTCTGTCTTTAGTAGAGGCTCCACTTGTTTATAATAGGTCTCATTATCTTTGAATTAGCCATTAGTATTGTGAGTGGTGAACAGATATAAATATTAATAAAAATAAATGTTACATGGAGGAGTCCATTTCTCGAGGGCAGAATTCTTCTCCCTCTGGTGAGTAGTTGCTGCATTGTGCTGGAAAAAATCAACTTCTGGAAATAGTTTCAAGCAATGTAAGAATGTGCATACAGTGTAAGGAAACAATAAGCAAAATCTTTCAGAATACTTGTGAAAATAATTATGCTGTGTGTCTGTGCTCTTTAGTAGCCCCTGCAGATTTTTTCAAGTGTCCTTTAGAAATAAAATAAATTTTTTTAAAAAATCGTATTATCTCTTTTTTGGAAAGTATTTGCAGTTGTATTTCTTATGCGTGATCAAAAGATTGATTTTTCAGGTAAGAAAAAAATGTGATTTCTCAGTGAGAATATGGACAAGCAATTGTGGTTTTATCCAGAGCTCTATAATGCTATTTTGCTATGAAGAAATTCATAATGCTTTTACTGTACTAGTCATTTGTTTTGTAAATGATCAAAAACTAAGATCATTTGAAGGAACGGGTGTTGTTTAATTGCCTTGTTTTACAGCATTTCTTTTGATAAATACTATCAAGACATGCCATTAAAAACTAATAATAGAAAGTAACTATCCTGAGAAACTAAAAAAATGAGGATAAAAAAGCAAACAAACACAGAAAAGGTGAATTGCTCAAAATTTGAAGGTCAAGGGATAACTTCTGGCAACACAAATAGATAGTGTGTTTTTCTTGCTATTTACAAGCCCATACTGCTGCTCTGAGGAAAAAAAAAAAACAAAGGAGAGTTTTAAAAACTCCCCTAAATAATGGCTGTGGAAGTTTGGTAATGAACTTTTTCCCAGTTTCAATGAGCAGGTTGAGGAATCACTCAGACATGTTTGAGAAGCGAACCAGCAGTTTTGAAATCTTTGAACGTTAAAAGCATCTTTTCTAAAGTCTCCCAATCCAGAATGATCAGTGTAAGTCCATATCTCTACCTGAAATGTATTAAGTCCCTTGTTCTTTCATTTCTGCTGTCCTTTTGAGGATTCATGCAAATGTCTGAAAGGTAGGTGTACTTCGTGCTATATTAAATCACTCGTTCTTGTGGCAATGTTCATCTCCGAAGCTGAAATACAGTCAAAGAAACCTTGCAGCTCTGATATACTTGAGGTACTGCAAATTAATGCACTGTTTATATTACCTTAAAGCTTTATTTGGGACAGTGGAAGTTATGTTTTTAAATGTGAGTCATTTTGGTAATTCTAAAAATCTTCTTAGCTAATACATTCAAGATTAATTTATTCTGGGGGTGGAGTGGAAAACTCAAACCACGTTCTGCCTAATGCCAGTTCTGAAAAAAATGTTTCCTTATTTAATTAAATTATTCTTTATTGTTAGTTGTATAGTACCTCATTTGAACAGGCATGTTTTTCATGTCTAGAAGATCATCTTTATAACAGAACTATGTAAAACCATCTAGAAGGACAGCATGAAAATCAGGATAATTTTATTTCTAGAATGATCCTTGATGTTATACCCCAGAGTTTCAAAATCTTCTGAAGTGAAAACTAAGCTTCTGGTGCAAGAAAATCTCCTTTAAAAATAGAGTAAGCACTGGGCTGCAAGAGATAGATTCATGTTTGGTTATATTAACCACAGTAGATAAGACATTCCTGGGAAAAAGTGTGTCTGAATAGCAAAAATATCCTCAAGTATGCAAATATTTTGTCTTGACTAGAGAACCTTGCAGAAATGTATAATTAAGGAAAGGTGCAATTAAAGCAAGGTTCAGAAAAAGAAGACTCTTACAAGATCAAAATTGTAATTTTCCTGTTCTTTTCTCATGTTTCAACAAATAACAGCTACAGAGAATCATTGGGAAGGAAGATGACTTGAAAGCAGCTGGAGACGAAGCAGTACTTCGGGTATGAAATAGAGATAAATTTTCCTTGCAAAAACATTGTCATGTTTCCCATGAACTTTGTTATTTTTTCAGAGTTTTTAGATAAGTATATAAGCCTTAGTATTAGTTCTTTAATTTAATGAAAGGGCATGATTTGTCAACTGCTTTCTAACTGGGAAAGAAATATGTTTGTCATTTCTGAGCCTTCTGATGAAATGTATACAATCAGTGTGTTTCATGACTGTGCACTCACTTGGTTCTTTGGCTTCTGTGAGCCTCTCTTTCAAAGTAACTCTCTTCTGTTTATGAAAAACTCAGGAAAAACTGGATATTGCCATATGAGAATAGAAGGCTTTCCAAATGGAAATCAATAGCTTAAGCTTACCTAAGTGCTGCTGTTGCAGTGATATCAGCTTATACTGAGTTGGTTTGAAATGTGGTTATTGTCACTGAGGTGACAAAGGCAAGGATTACTTCAGTTAAGTCCACTTCCAGAAGGAGGTGGCATAGATGCAGACCAGAAGAAACAATCCTAGAGTATGATCTCCCAGCTGGGAAAGAAGTTTCACTGTTTGGCAGACCACTAGCAAATGGGAAATATATCTCATCAGTGAAAGGGACAGGTAAATTCCTGCTCTCTTCTGTTTTCCCCTGAATCCAGCCACCTGCAACCTCCCTTCTTCTCAGGAAGAGACTCTTCTTCAGTCTGTAGTCAGCACAGAGACAAGATATTCTGTTGCCTGGGTGACTTGAGTGAGACTGAAAACAGGTGGAGAATCCTGAGCATACTGAAAACACCTCAGGAAAAGCTGGTTAACCATTTAACAGCCAATAGGACAAGCGAAAATGCACTCAAGTTGCACCAGGGGAGGTTAGATTGGATATGAGGAAAAAATTTTCACTTAAGGGATGGTCAAACACTGGAACAGGCTGCCCAGGGAAGTGGTGGAATCACCATCCCTGAAAGTGTTCAAAACACATGTGGATGTGGTGCATAGAGACATGGTTTAGTGATGGACTCGGCAGTACTGGATTGATGGTTGGACTCAATGCTCTTCGAGATCTTTTCCAACCTAAATGTTTCTATGATTCTAAGGAAGAGGAGAGTACAGTTGGAGTATCTCCATCTATTACTGTAAGATGCTGCTTACATCAGCAACTTGAGCTGTAAACTTTCAGTTTACACTGGGCATGAGGCAGCGGCTGCTCATGTTGGAAGCATTCAGTAAGGAGTTTATACAGGGCTCTGCTTTGTAAATCATGCATCAGCAGTTTCTGCAAAGAGTTGCTCACGTTCTTTACTTTTTCACCTGCCTGAGGAAAAAGTGGAAGTGGCTATTGCTGACACCCTTAAAATTTATTAGGCATAAACTGTCTTCTGATTCACAAAAGTTTTCCTCCCTCAATGTGTATTCAAAGTTCAGTTAAAAACTGTTTGATTGACTAACAACCATCTTCTTTCTTGAATCTTTTCATCAGTCGCCAGATTAAAATAGCTAGGATTAATGGGGTTGTCTGCTCCTCAAAACGTATTTCAGTTGAGACTTAACTGCCATGACAGTGAAAGAAAAAGGATCTTTATTCTGCATGAATGCACAGCTGTAGTATAAAATTTCCAGAGAAACTTTGATACAGTTGGACAGATTAGTTATAAACACATAAGCTTATTGTGAGCTAATTAAATACCTGAGCCGGAATGTCTCTATTTTGTTTTTGTCTTGCTTCAAAATTTGTCTTCAGAGTTCTTCATTGAGAAAAATCTGAAGTTATTGTAACCAGAAAATGTTATTTAATACAGTTTCTTAGAAGATTATAAATGGAGTTATAGTATGAAAGAAGAATTAAATAGCTTTGGGGAGTACAGCTAACCTGAAATTACTCTGGTTTCTGTATTTCTACTTGGCAAAATCTAAATTATCACATTTCTCCTAATTTTAATTTTCCTACCTGTTTTGGTCTCTCACAAAAGAAATTGGTTATCTTTGTAAGCAGTGAATGTGACTATACAATGTAGTTGGTGGATATGTTTTTTACCCTTTATTTTTAATAATTATGGCAGTCATAGTATTGCTTTCAGGCAAAGCCGATGAAGCATAAAAATATGGGGTTTAAGTTGACTATGTTTTTTGAAAGTTGAGATACTGCAACAGAATTTTGGTGTTTGGAATGGTTCTTTATTTCCACAACACTTCTCAGTTTGCTGGTTTTTCAGAGTAAACCCAGTCTCTGATACCAGATGGCAAATGTCACCAACCTAGGAAAATACAGTTTAAATGGTAGTCTGCAACTTTGTTTAACCAGCAGGTATATCCAGGTGTGTTCCCTGTACAGTGTGTAGACAAAGGTCCCAGTCATTTATTTACTGTATGGTAATACCATTTAATACGTATCAAGTTCCTATATGAGGAAAAAAAAAGCAGTTTGCTCTTCTCCCAGGGTGCCTGTATCTCTGCCTTTTTATTGAGACTTTGGCTTACATGCCTAAAATTCAAATTTTCACCACTTAGTAATGGCCCTTGAATGGGATTACAGTGGAATTAGTTATCCAGATACATGTATTTCAATTGAGGGCTTTTATTTGTCCAATATTGTAATTGATGCTGGAAGAAAAGCAAAAAAAAATTTGCCCAGCCCTAACTTACCCCATCTTTTGGAATGTTCCATGCTGAATTTTGCAGAGCAGGCAATCTGGCAATCTCATGGCAGAGGTGCACACAGTGAAAGAGAGCTGCAGGCAGACTTAAAAGACTGGAACCTACTTCTTTCTAATCAGACGGGAGAAAATGGTGCAGAAGTCAACAGAGGCAGTGACTGCCTCAGCTCAAACACCCTCCCCACAGGCCAAAGGAAGTGTTCCATCTGGCTTCCTGGCAGAACTGTTCTTCATATGAAACATCCAGCTGAACATGTGACCATGGTTCACAGAAGAGGAGAGCCAAACTCCTTCTGGAAGTGGTCTAGATTACAGTAGGAAAGTGCATGAACTGGAAGATTAGGTTTATTTTGAAAAGGTGTTGCCCGGTGAACAGCACCTGTTGCTTTTGTGTTACTGCCCTGAGTTCCTTAAAAGGATACTCTGGCAGTGTAAGGTGCTTTCGTGTTCTGGCCATGAAAACAGTGCTAGTGGTGGCAAATATCTACTGGACAGACCAGTTGTCTAGATCAGAGACTTTGCTCTCAGGCCCTTCAATTTAGATTAATGAGTTATCAAGTACTTCCAATACCTTTAATTTAATGTGCTTTATGTAGTGTGTAAACTTATAAATTAGTTTTAGCTTCTGTTAGAAAAGGAATGACAATACAGAGTGTTCTCTATTTGTTCTTGAAATTAAATTAATGTTGGGAAATACGTGCATTGTCTCATTTCCAAATGATTAAACATATACTTCTGGATTCCCTAGTGACTAAATTTTCATACAAAGTGTGAAAAGTATGACTGGGGGTTTTTTTAACACTTAACTAGTAGTTGGAAACACAGCTACTAATCTCTTTTAAACAGAAAACTTTTGAGTTAAAATTGAGTCTGACTATATGCAGTGTACTTTTAGATTGACACATTAATAATTTCCTATTATTTGTGTATCGGTTGTTCTAACCTGTCTCTTTTTTTATATTTTTTTTCTGTGGTTCTAAACGAGGTAAATGGCATTAGTCATTCACACATTTATCACTGCTTACCTGGTCAAGACGAGGTTTTACACTTGGGCCTTCGGACATTGCAGAGTTGTGGTGCATCTCCTCAGCTGCAGGAGCTGTGCAGGCGATCATAACTTGCCCGTCTGCTCCCTAGAATCTCTAACTGGCTTAAAGTTTTATACCCAGTGCTTCAAAGTCTGCATAGCTCAGTATAACTAAAGACTGCCTAAAACTGCAGGAAGGTGGTGGTTGGGAGTTATGCTCTTGTAGTGCAGCAGTACTCTGTAAGAAGGGTGATGCTACACATCAAATTTTACAAGAATCTAGTCCAAGACTAAAATTAATCTCCCTTCCCAAAGAGTCTGTCATTAATCTTGTGACCCCTCAGTTCATATGGAATGCACATTTTTTCTTGACCTATCTTCTCCAACATAAATATGTATGTTTGCTATCAGCAATTTAACATTAAATTCTGTTGGAAAGCTTTTCGATACTTTAAACCAAGCAGTGTGATGTTCCTGTGTGCTTTAAAGAAAGCTCTCCAGGCAGGTAAACACCCTAAAGAACCAAACTGACACCAAAATATTAGGTTATTTAAGAAGTGCTGGGTCATTTTTTACCTCATGGACAAGGAAATTACTTTATTTTTCCATTTGATCTGATGACATCGTAACCTCAAGAGAGAGAATGAAACATGAAACAGGGGCTGGCTGTCCCGGGAGTTGGTCACAGGCTGCCTGAGCCATTTTCAGCACCGAGAGCAAGAGGGTTTGCGTGTGCTGAGGATGGATGTGCTCGGCCTTCGAGGCCGAGTCTGCCTTGACCAAAAGAGTGGGTTTCATGGCACATCACACCTCCTGAGGGGGTCCTCGTTATGGAATCTCTTCTTTTTGTGTAAAGTAATGTTTTTAAAGCATGCCACAGCAGAGAGGCAGAGCCTGAGTTCTTGTGAGGAGCTGTCCCCAGCTGTGTGTAGGAGCTGCTTTCCCAGGCTGCCAGCAGGGCATCAGTCAGGCAGCCTCGGGCTTTGCAGTGCAACAGTGCCATTCCCTGACTGCTTGGCACAGCCGACCTGCTCACAACAAGACAAGTTTCAACCTGTTTCTATTTGGGGCATGAAGTATCTCCTACAGCACCTACTCCCAGATTAGTTTTAGCCCTTTTGGGCTGGAAACCATTTTTATTCTGTACTTCCTTATGAATTGATGCAGAACTGTGGGTGATGCACTGGTACCTGAGGATGTCCAATGAAGTTACAATTTCTTCATTACTTAAGGCCCTAAGTGTACAGCAGAATGATTCCATGCAATTAGTTGTCATTAAAAAACAACTAATCCTCTCAGTAATAGCAATTATGGGTATTACTGGATGCTGTTTATTGTTTAGAAGATGTTTTATCAGACTTCTCAAATATTGTCTATTATACCATCTGTAGAATCAGCTGTGCATATTTTAGCCCTTCTGCATCAGACCTGAGGTATTCTTAAATCCTACCTAGTAAGACCGTGCATTGCAAAATATGAAAAAAATTTAGTATGCGTTTATGTTATCATGAAAGTTGATTCATCATAAAATACATAGTTTCATTCTGGGACCCACTTGAGCCTGTCTGGGCTTTGCTAAAAATCTCTGCTTTTGGAAATCTGGATCTCCTGGTCCCACTAGCTGGCGTGTTTACAGTTCTTTTGACTGACTGTAATTGTTAGGATAAACTTCATAATGGGCACATCTTTTAAACCTTCTTACCAGAACTGAGTTGTAGGATATATCCCAGCACCTTGGAGACTCTCAAAATGACAGAAAGCTTGAATTCTCTTGAGCAGTGTGCAAACCTAGGCTGGGATAGAAGCCTGGCATGATGAATTGACCGAGCTAGCAGCTTAAAAACAAAGAGGATTTCAGAGAAGTGGACTCAGAAAAATTTGCAAAGATTTAGTCTTACCTTTGGAAAGATTTGGGACACCATTAGCAGACAGAAACTAAGATATTGTCCTCCTTGCCCAGCCT
The DNA here is from genome assembly GCA_013399195.1 of Dicrurus megarhynchus. Classification (NCBI taxonomy): domain Eukaryota; kingdom Metazoa; phylum Chordata; class Aves; order Passeriformes; family Dicruridae; genus Dicrurus; species Dicrurus megarhynchus. The sequence continues at coordinate 121,598 of VXAD01010505.1, forward strand.
CACTTCTCTACCCATTCTTCCATCTACTCACTCTCCTTCTGTCTTAACTAAAAAAAAATATTCAATCCAAAATATGTATTATTTTTACAATTTCTAGTGAAATAAGACATTGCACAGCAAATACCATCTCTCAGGAAGCAAGCAAGAGAACAAGAAGTGAATTGCAGATTTTAATCATGATGAATGCTTTCCAGTCATGCCTCTGGCAAAATCTGCAAGGAAAGGTGGTAAGAATCTAGAGACAGTAAGTCTATTAACATTTCAGATGAGTTTTGAAAATCAGTTAGGTACATTATTCTGAAAATCCCATCTCACTGTGAGATAAGTTTCTTCTCAGTGGCACTTGTTGGTACTTGCTGCAGTATCAGGTCCTTAATGTCAAAAGCTCAGTGGGGAGCTACAGGATTAGGTAGGTCTTTGCCCATGACTCAGTGTTTGCAGCATCAGGCCTCTTAACGTTAACAGCCTGTGTAATGTAATAAGGAAATAACTTGTGTTATCTGATCTTGCTTAAAAAGGAATAATTGCATAATTCAGCAGTTCATGATGCTTTTGAAAAGTGTAGGAGGAGGAAAATTAGCCTATGTTTGTAATGTGTACACACATGTTCATTAGTTCACAGACTTGTGTGGCATCAGATTGTGTGGTCTTTGGGATTCTCTGTCTGAACCAATGGACCCTGGAACATGTCTGAGTTCCCCAGTTGTGATACATGTCTGTGCCCCATCCTGCGCTTCTATCAAGATGAAACTCAGACCATTGTGATCTTTCTTCCAGTCTGTGCCTCAGCTTTCTGTAAAATGCACACATCAAAAGGGTTCTATGGTGCACCCTCCCAGGGCCTGAAGCGTCCAGATACACCAGAATACAAACTTTCACTCAGTTCACATAGTGATTCAAAGCTACCAGTCTGGTCCGCTTTACAGCTTGGGATTGGGTTACCATTTCATTCTCATTGCCAAGAGAGACATTCCAAGTGTAAGTTATTCTTTTACCCAAGCTCAGGAGGGTGAGGTGTTGGAAATATTAATAGAATTCTCATTATCTTCTAACAAAGATTTGTCATGTCGGTACTAATTTATACAGATCAGCAGCAAAAGCTCCTAATGGTTCTGTGGACAAAAAGGAATTATGTACTAACATGTACTTTAATTTAATAGCATTAACTTTAGGAAAAGTATTTTTTTGAAATTTTACCCTTAAGGTGTAGTCTCTGTGGTCTCCTATTGCATTTTATGCTTTAAAGAAATGTACTGTTTTGTAGTTTTAAAATACATTTAACTCTCACTAACATAGTGTTTGGACATCTGCCAACTTCACTGTGGAATTTCAACTGATAAAGAAGGTAGTCAGCAAGTAGGTGCATATTTGTTATAAATCCAGGGATAGGCTTTGTCATCTTAGATAAGATGAGGTAGGTATTGTTTGTATGCCTTTTTCTATCTTGTAACTAGAGAAATATGAATAGAAGAAAAAAGCTTTTTCTGTCACAGACTTAGTTTTTAAAAGGTTGTTTTAAACCTCATTTTTCAGTTTGTTTTCAATACAACACTGATTATAATATGGAGTAATTAAATTAGAAGCATTAAATTTTGTCATCATGAATTCAGTTCATAAAATTACATCAGCAAATTTATTTCTTGCATTTTTCACGTCTCCTTTAAACATGTAAGCAAAACCCACAAAAAGCAGATTAGAGTCTAGCTGCAGTGAGGGATATGCGGATTCTTCTCTGTTTCTTCTTAGAAAACTTTGCATTCTGATATAAATAGTTTGGGTTTGAATTTCAAGTAAGCATACATGAATGTTTGACTTTTGGCTTTCAAAAAAGCATATACCAATGTTTATGCATCAGTCTTCACAGTAATCTGAAGTGTTTAAACTTCAGAAGGATGGATCTTGTGGGTATTTAAATATTCTTTGCCTGCAATTAAATGATAAAAGTTCAGTAAGTACAGTTTGCATATGGCTTGAAAAGTGGTTTTTTTTCTAGGTTCACTCATACATAACTCATATCAATGGCATCTGGTGAACTGTAGCTTGTAGTAGAAATGAGGAATGTTACTGCTTTAACTATAAAATAACTGTGTCATGTATGCAGTAAGCATGAAACATGGGGGACTAATGGGACTTGTTATTGATGATGCTGAAAGCTAAATAATCATTAGTATTAAATCTTATGAATAGACTCTTGTCTTTCATCTTACCTCTTCAACCAGATAAAAGACACAGAGGCTATTTAGATGTCATAAGAATAGTTTGCTGAAATCCCTACAGACTTTAAAAAAATTCTCTCTTCATCTTTCTTAGTGTTTTGTTGTGTTCAAAGAAATGCCAGTATGCTAGTGCTGAAAGAAGAATAGAGCAGAAATCCAGCATTATGTGTGGGTTTAGGCTTGTTAAAGATTGAGTTGAAATAGTGTGTATCACTTCTCTGCAGAAATTTCTTCTTCAGATTTTAAAAATATTTAGAAAAGTCACTAACACTGAAAATTTCCAAGAAGCCTGGTAAGACCATATTATAATAGAGCGTTGTCAGTGTTTGTATTTTCCTAGCTTCATTTATTAGACTATCATGAATGTTTTTAAATGGCTGTAACATGTTAGAAATGCCTAACTAGAAATTTCCTTACAGATATTAACTTTATTTAAGCCTTCTATTCACCTAAGAATAAAGGTTCTTAAAGATTTAACTTGCAACATTCTCCATTTTAATGATAAAATGCATTGATGGTGGTTGGAAATTGTTCGTATCTTTCATACTGAGTATTTAGAAGCAGAACTTATAATATGCTGTTAGCAGTTGATGTGGAAGAGTTGTTTAACTCTGAGATACTGTGTGATAGCTTTGGGAACAGTAATTAAATTTCAAGTATCTGCTGTGAAATTCTAGTTCAAATAAATATTTTTAGATTCATGGTGAATATTAATGATCGTGCAATGCATAACAATCATACAGTTCTTTTGTTTTATAGGAAACAGAACTGGACAGCTGTGATGTTAATACTGTGTTGCTGGTACATTTCTTTGGAAAACAAGGAAAGGAAAAACTTCGCTTTTCCGAGTTTTTCAGGTATTTTTTCAGCTAGACAAGCCTAACAGGAACCAGTCTTGTTCCTACCCCCCGAGCTTTACACCAACACCAGCATTAATCTGACCTCACACTGAGCTGATTCAGAAAGTTAAGCAATGAAGTGGAGATTATTCGTGATTTTGCATGATTGAATTCCCTGTTCAGCTCCTAGAGTCTGCTGTCTGCGGGAGCTGAGCACTGTGATAACTCCAAGCAGCAGTGGGCTGGGAGGTTTGGGACTCCTATTTTTGGCAGCTGTGTGGTGGTATACCTTAAAACAATGTGATTCATTAATACTTTTGTGGCCAAATCACAAAAAAAAGTTATTTCTAATCAATTAAAAAATATTTTCTGAGCTGAGATACCTCCTTCCCCAGTACAGCTGTCATGGTAAGCTACAGGCAACTTCTCCATTTGCTTCAAATTCCAGCTTCTGTTGAAACTTTCCCTGTGCCTTTTCCTTTACCCTTGGAACTACTTCTGCAATGGGACTATGCAGATACCTGTTTGAATCTTGACACACATCCTGTAGCATGGCATCAAGAGAAGGTTATCTACATCACTATTACCTTTTCTACAAAAATAATCAGTCATTTACAGACTGCAATAATAAAGTAGAGTAATGTGTTTTACTTCAGTTTGTATTCAGAAGTGGAGAATATGTGGCAGTGCTCTTAAAAATGAATGTTTTTGCAATCAGTAGACTAAAAAGTGTTTGGCTCTAGTGGCTCTGGTACATACCAGTCTTCAAATAAACAACCTTTCCCTTTTGAAGACCTCAGCTCAATAGGAATCTAAGTGAGTAGAATAAGTTTAAAATGTCTCCAGCTCCCTTTTCTATAAATACCATAGATCCTCTCAATGAAACAAAAGGCAGAGAGCACCAGTAAAAGGTTGTGTTTGCATATACAGTGTAAACTGAAAAGCCTCAGGTTTTAGATAAAATCCTACATTGACCCAATGAGGCATGACATTGATGAAACTATGTACCTTGTACATTCAGAACTCATAGGTTAAAGACCTTTGCCTGCCACACAGATAGAGGCCTGTAATCAAAATCAAACTCCCACATCTTGCTCTTAAAATTTGTGGGATAAGTGTAAGGTTTAATGCAGGTAATTTTTCAACAGTGGCAGTTATGTTTCGTAGGGCTGGAATGTGCCTCTTTATCACTGCGTAGACACTCCATCTCAGCTGCAACGTGACAGTGGAGTTTGTTTAACACGCAGAAAGGTGAATAAAAGGATCGCTGTCTTTTTAACCTCTGTGAGGATATCACCTTTCACATGATTTTATTTGCAAGTAAATCAAGCACATCATTTCTGGGTTCCTATTGTTCAGAGAAAATGTGATTTCTATCTGATGGCCTCTCATAACACTTTACCTTATGCGGGAAGCTATTGTTGGCTGTTTGATCAAAGTGCCACACTGTTTTTGCAAGAGATGACTGATGAGCTGTACAGACATAGATCATTGTCAAAGCAGAAAATAATGATGGTAAATGCTTTTATCATTTTCCAAGTTCTTGCCTAGAAAGCTTTTCCATTGATCAGTGTAGTACCTAGTAGAAAGTAAAGGTGATTAAGTTTGATTAGGACACACTAAAACTTGTCACATTAGTTAAATACACAGATATTGCTGTGTTGCAGAGTCCTTAAAACTAAAAAAAAACCTACCCCAAACCACTAAAAAATAAATTTAAAAAAACCCTACACAAAAAATATTAAAAGAACAACCTCCCCCAAAAAACAGGAATACTTTCATTGTGAAATTTCACTGTACTTACTTGAGAATTCTGAAAGCTGAGACCACTCATCTCATTACTTACTTATATTTTCCTCATGCTCCCTCTTTTCAGTTTGTCTGGCATTAAAAAATCCTTTTGTAAGTGTGCAACCGTCTGCATCTACATGTACACCAGCCTTGTCCAAGCCTTTTAGCCCACAGTCCAAACATTTTTAAAATGTCAGACAGCCACAGTCGATATACCAGGGCAATTAGTTTGCCCTCTTCTCCTTTCTTCGCATTCAGATGGCACAAAGGAAATGGAAACTGTCTACATCTCTTGGAGCAATGAGGCTGTTGTAAACCAGTTCTTGTGTCTCCCTTCCTACTGCCCTGAACACAGGAGGCACGCTTAGGATAGGGAGGGAAAATGGTTAAGCATCTGTCTTCAGCTGGTGCTTGCTTCTTGGGAAATCACAGGTATTGATACACACACGGTCAATCCTCAGGTGGATTTTTCGTCAAATGTAAAGGTACTTTCAGAGATCTTCAGACTCCTTAAGGTAGGACTCAGAGAACACATGTTCAGCTCCAGACTAACTAGATGAGTTCTTATTAGTTGTATTGTCCTTAACATAAGGACAATATAGTAATTATTAATAAGAATTTACAATTTCAAAAGCAAGAGCTTGTTTCCCTGGCAAATGTTAGGAAATTTAGATTTCTGGAGTATGTTTATGTATATCACTACTAAAGGTGTGGCCTCTTAGTCAAATACAGCTGGAACAGTATTCTCCTGTAACATTCTAAGAAAATGTAGAAGAATATTCAATAAGCCTAAAATCATGTACCAGAGGAGGGTAGATTTAATACAGGAAGCTGACTTCTCAGAAGATCTGAACAAGTTTCTGTTTCAGATGACCACCACTCAGTTTTACACTTCAGCAATCTTTTGTCTTCTAATACCAGGTCCTGTCTTAGAGAATGGCCCCAGAATTCAAGGCTTTTTTATTCTTTTGTATGGATTTCTCCTGGTTTTTAATGCAGAAATAATTTTGATCTCTTCCTTCCAAAAACCAAATTTAACTTGTGCTTTAATTTCCAGCTATATCATATGTACTATCTTTTATTCTGAGTAGGAAACTATTTAGTTTTCTAGGTATAGGAAATATTTCTTCTTGGCAGACATTGGGGTTTTTTTCCCCTGAAAAACGTCCCTTACTGATCTTGTTTAAGTATGTCTAATCCCGAATAAAAGAGGAGACAGTATTTCACTCCCTAAACAGTTTACGACTGCTGTGATTTTTTTCTGTAATCTGTCCCCAAGCAAGCTTAAATCTGTCACAGTCCCCTTGAAGGCAAAAAAAAAAGGTGCAGAGAGTATGGAAAGGATATTCAAAAAATCTCATGAGTTTTTTTTCCTGGGATGTCTTACAAAAAAGTACTTCCCAGTATGGTTAAACAGTGGGCATCTTTTAATTGTATGAGGAAAATTAACATTTCAAATCCAGTTTCTGGCATTTTCTTACCTGATTTCTTGCTTCCAAACTTTTCATCAGTTGATAGAATTTTGTACCAGAAATATTGTTTAATTATGGTTCTTTTTTTATTTCCACTTTAGATTGAAGGTCACAAATGGTATAGCCATACACAGATCATGCCTTTTCCCTACCTATCCTGTTTCTTTCCTTCAGTATTTTGATTCCAGGATACATTTTATTTGAAACCTTTCATTTAAGAGGCCAGAATGATCCAGACTGGACCCCACTGCTAGTGCTGACATTTTTTGGGGGCTGTGGTGTGTGTGCCCGTGCATGGATGCAGGATCTCTTTCAGGTGACATTGTCAGCCAGCAAGCAGTGCTTCTGCTGTGATGACAGCTTGTACATTTTCAGTGATTTTCATCTGGGGATTTGGAATTGCTTTGCAGAAATAGAGTGTGATTGCCTCCTTATTGTCTCTGTTCCTACACTTTTATCTATGTGTGTGCATATAGAGAGAGCCCTAATGCACACAGAGATTATATCAAGTACAGCCAAGATCAGGCAGTGAGGAAGTGGAGAACAGCAACAAAATCTGGCTTCATGATATTCTTATCATAACTCAATCTGAATATTTCCCAAATACTTAGTAAAGGGGTTCAGAAAAGTATTTTTCTTTTTTCCTGTAAGCTTAGCAAAAGAATAGCTTGGTTAGTTTCTATAGAATGCTTATAAATGCAAGTGAGTTGTTTGGTTTGGAAATGCTAAGGACAGTAAATCAAAGAGGGTTTTGCCTGCAATTCTGGAAATTGTGAGATTGATTAACTGTCTTAATGCTTGCAAACCTGAACTTACAAGCACAGATCTAAATGTTCTCTAAAGGTTAATGGTCAAGCCTTTGTTAGATTTTCTATATTCTGGTTTGAAAGTCAGATTGCAAAAAGGCAACTCGCAGCTAGTTTGCCACAGTCTTTCGGTGCAGAGAGAGTTATCAATTCTTCAGAAGGACTTTGGTGTCCAAAGAGGAGCCAAAGCATGGTACAAATGCTGGGGTGGTATATCCACCACTGACTTTGCTGTTAGATTTCCTTCCTAAAACTCAGTGCGACAGGAACTGGTCAGTTCTGTATTAAGAATGTTAAAGTTCTGCACAGACAGTTCAGGTCAAGAGGTGGAAAAAAAACTTACCCTAATATTTCTTTTAGTGTTCCAATCTACTCCTTTGTGTGCCATAAAGAGTACAATGCCAGCACTTCTCCACTTGCAGGGGGAACAGCTGCATTCCTGAGGTCTCCCCTCTTTTATTACATTTTCACTTCTGTTCGTGGTGGATTAACACTATTAAAGCTGAGTTGCCAAAAAGCCTTGAGAGACTCCCTCTTTCTATAGGAGAGCACATTACAAAATGAGGGATAAATCCTGATAAGGTTTCTGGATGCTGTTGTAACACGATAACGAATTTGGCCATTGGCCTTCAACGTGGGTGTTTTAGAGAGTGTGGATAAAGTGGGCTGTCTTAAGGAAAGTACTCTCTTTTCTTAGCCTTTTCCTCATCTTATAAATTTATGGTTTACCTCTCCTTTTGTTACTTGGAAACTTGGAGCTTTCTTTTATTTTCAACCTACTATAGCATAACAGTATTCCCAGTGTAATTATTTTTTAATTGTGGAGCACATCAGAATCCTGTTCCTGTACTTGAATTCTGAGTCCCTACGAAGTCCTCGGCCGAGATCCCACTGACTTTGGGAGTGTAGGAATTTCATTCCTGTGCTTGTTTTTTTGAATATCTGGATCCATTTTGAGGACTTCGCAGCTGAAACTCATTGCACTGTGATCCAGAAGATACAAAAGGAAGTATCCCTAGTGGTGTCTTGACATTTATGTATCAAGTTTTACTTCCTAACCAGAAAGTTATTTTTAATAACTTTTAATAACTCTCACTTAAAAAAAACCTCATTAGGACTTTTAACTCTCACATCTGGGAATAAGAGTGACCTAGAATGCTGATGCGATGATTCATAGTATTTTAATTTTTGTAATATGGGAAGCTATCACATAAAATTTAAATTGCACATTTCAGCTGCTGCTCCAAGTAGCAGTTGATACAGCAGGAAATCTTCCCACTCTGGCTTGCCGGGAGCAAGCCTACAAGTTGAAATGGACTTCAATTAGAAGAGGCTGCAGAAGCAGGAGCACACTGAAAATGCCACAGCCAGACCTTTCACTGTCTGCTCTGGCTTTGCTGCCCCTTTCAGCAGGCTGATGTGTGCAGCTTGGTGGGCTCCTTCCTCATCATGTTGAAATGATTGATTTTTCAGCTTTCCTGCCTTTATTGGGTGTGGCTAGAGGGCAGGTCACCAAGGCTTTTCTGCTTAAGGAAATGCAATATTCAGAAAAGGTGGAAGAATGTGTTTCTGTGTCGTCACCTGTGGCTAGTGACCAGTAAAAGCAAATGACTCAGAGCTTGCCCCCCAAGATAAGTACCTCAAGTCTCAAGACCTTAAGTCTGTTGCAAAATATGTCCACCTTTCATAGACAAAAATCCATGAAAACAAAACACATGTTGTCTCATTTCCCTGCACCTGAGTTTTAGGCATATTTCTTTAAGTGACCTCATCTTCAGCAGCTTCTTCTCCTCCAGACCAGATGTTACATGGGTTAGAAACTACAGTCAAAGATACTGTTCTGCAGTCTTGGCTGTGACTTCCAGCCAAGTACAAACCATACATCCCAGATACTCTCTCCTCCCTGCCTGTGACGGCCACTCTCAAAATGCAGCCAAGTGGCCCTGGTCAGTCTCTGCTGGGCTGACTCCATGCCTGGTCTACATTCCAGGTCCATGCTGTTCTCTCCCTCTGCACCTCAACCTCCTTTCCCAAGACTTGGGGAGACTCTTGGGGGCTGTGGGTGCAGCAGGGCTGCTTGTGGCTGCCCATGGAGCTGGTCTCCTCGGCACACACTGGCTGTGGTGCTGGCCAGAGGCAGAGGTCTCCTCATGAGTTCCAAAGACAGGAGCTGGGCCTGAAAACAGAAGAGTGGTTTGCAGGCTGTGCAAGGCAGCTCTCACCACTCTGCAAGACAAGGAGCTGCCCGGTCACACTGGTTGCACTAACTGGTCCTTTGGTGTTTCATCCACTTCTGAGAGGTAGAGTGAGGGAATTGAAAGTGTGTCAGGTCTTAAGGTGGACTGTGGAGGTAGTGTTAGGCTACACTGTGGAATCCCCTTTACTAGACCAGAAAAAGTCACATATAAAATGTGACAGCATTTTGTACCCCTCCTCAGTATTACCCTAATTCAGCCCTAGCCTGAAACTAAAATTCACCTCCACTATCGGGCTTTCATTTACCTGCATATCCTGAGCTGTGAAGCATTTGTTGGCCTTTTATTTGCATGTGCAGCTCTACCTGTTAGAGGAAAAAATACAAGAGAGAGCTTATGCTGCAACAGCAGTTTTCAGCTAAGCCCTTATAGACTTCACAGAGCTTCTAGCTACTAATTGTCCAAGTGATCTCATTAAAGAACTAAAGATAGCTGTGTGGACTCAAATGCCGTAATTTCAAGGGAAAGAATTCAAACCCAGTGAGGCCATGCAAACAGTGATGAGCAAATGAGCACTGATATTGGCTGCATAGACCCTTAGCTGTCCTCCTCTCCAACTAATTGCTTTGTCCCAATACAGGAGTACTTCGTTCCCCCCGTCAATAATTTCTGCAACTCAATGAAGCAAGGTTCTTCTGAAATACTTAAGGGATTCTGGCAAGCACCACTGGTCTTAGCCTTTATTTAAAAGTCATCACTTGTTTTTGGATTGCCCCATTTCTCAAGGGGAAAATATCAAATGGATCACACAGTGTTGTCTGTGTTAACTTTTTCAAAATTAATATTAGCCATGTAGACCAAACTGGGGAAACTCAAAGCTACAACTCACCTTACAGTTCCAGCTCTGTACCTGCACGTTGTTACTTGCTTCTTGTAATACTTTTTTCTTTCCTTCCCACAAGAATGGCTGTCTCCTAAAAACCTTGATGTTAACTTTTTCCTTTTTCAGACAGCTCTCATCTTACCTTCCCAAACCCCTGCAACATAATTTTCTGCGCTCTTCTGAACTCTGTGCAAGTCAATTGTAATCCTCTCTGATCCATCCTCTAGTGAGCACAAAACTGATTTGCCAAACCTCTGTATGTAGTTCAAATCTTTGGGACTTACAGTCATCTTCTCCTACAGCCATGAATTCAAGTTTCCTCTTTCACCTTTGTGATTATTGTGGCCTCATCTTTTTAGACACTTTCCAATCTTGTCATTCCTCTCTTATTAATATGAAACCTCATAAATCATGTGTCAGGCCTTCAATTACCATGTCCTTTTTCATTCATTCATTATGCTGCTGCTTTACCGATTCTTTTATCTGCTTATCTGCGCATTTTTAAACAAGAGTAAAACCGAGATGCCCAGTGTGTCCCTCAGTTCTGCTGGCAGCAGCCGCCTGTGCAGGCCGAGAGCGCGTCCTGCTGGTGTCCTTACAGAAATGCAGCCCTGGAAACATCCGCGGACACCGGGAAAATTAAACCAGTGCGGGTATTTTAAACAACAATGTCAACGGTGTCTGTGGCTCAGAGCTGATGTCTGCTGCACTTAGTAGCTAAGGTAGTAGTGGTGATCAGGGATGGAAGTATCAACTGTTGGGTAATATCTGTTTACACTTAGATTCATGGAAAATCTGCAAACAGAAGTCCAAGAAATGGAATTCATAAAGTTTGCAAAGGGTTTGAGCGTCATGAGAAAAGAAGACTTTGCAGCATGGTTGCTGTACTTCACTGATGAGGAAAACAATGAAATTTACTGGCAGAATGTGAAAGACAGATTCGAAGCAGGAGAGGTTGGTACCCAAAGTATGCTTCGTTTTGCTTCCTCCTTTGCATGCACAGGTTTTCATTTGAATGTGGTTATCTAGTGAGGTAACCAGTTGCCAATGAATTATCGCAGCCCTTGAATTTTATACAAATAAGAGTAATGGTAATTTTCCAACTGAGAAGTACAAATATCAACAATTAGTAGGCAATCACATCTAAACACTAAGTCCCACCAGATTTAATGACATAGAATAATTGGGATTTGAATGTATTATTCATTATATACCATCTGAATTCTGTGACACTCTAGAACATCAGTTTGGAAGAATTCAAGACTTTTTGCAAGTTCACAAATAACCTGGAAGACTTTTCTATTGCCATGCAGATGTTTACAGTAGCCAATCGTCCTGTTAAGCGGGGTAAGTGCTGTACACCTTTCATATGGGTTTTTCTAAAGGAAAAAAATTCATTTTAATTATGGAACTAATGTAAGTGAGTTATTCCAAAGTACCACAGTGAAGTCCAAAAATATTATACTGCTCTGTATTTGGACTTAGTTTTATTTCATAAAAAATAATAACATAAAGTTTCCAAAATGTTTTAATTTATAAGTTCTAATGTGCTGTCATATGTGGATTAATCACAGCAGACTAAAGCATAATCATAAAATGGTTTGGGTTGGAAGAGACCTTTAAAGGTCATTTTTCCAAACCCTCTGCCATAGGCAGGGAACTCTGTCACTGGATCGGGTTGTTCAAATCCCCACCCAACCAGACCTTGAACACTCTCAATGATGGGACAGCCACAACTTCGTACAGTTCCTTATGTCCAGTCTAAATCTACCCTTTTTCAGTTTGAAAGCATTTTGCCTTGTCCTGTCACTACAGGTCTTGGTAAAAACTCTCTCTCTCTCTCTTTCTTGTAAGCCCCCTTGATATAGTGAAAGTCCACAATAAAGTCTGCCCAGAGGTGTCTCTTCTCCAGGCTGAACATCCCCAACTCTCTTGGCCTTTCTTCACTGAAGAGGTGCTTCATCCCAAAAATGATCAGATAATTTTTGTGGCCCTCCTCTGGTCTCACTCCATGTCCTCCCTGTGCTGGGACCCCAGAGCTGGATGCAGCCCTGCAGGTGGGGTCTCAGCAGAGCAGAGCAGAGGGGCAGAATCCCCTCCCTGGCCCTGCTGCCCACGCTGCTTTGGATGCAGCCCAGGGGACATTTGGCTTTCTGGGCTGTGAGTGCACATGGCTGGGTCATGTCCAATTTTTCATCCATCAATAACCCTAAGTCCTTCTCCACAGGGCTGCTCTCAGTCCAAGTTAATTCTAGATGAGGAAGGATTTACTGAACCAATACATGCTTTAGTAACAGTTTGTAGTAACAAAGCCTTTCCCTTATGGTGAAACTAGTTTCCTGAAGAGACTAAACAGTAGAAATCTCTTCTTTTGCCCATATTGCTTTCTCTGTGTGCTTACGTGGTATTATGCAATGTCTATCAAAAAGAAACAATGTAGTAAAGTGGGATTTAGAATAAAGCTTTGGAGGAGGGGAGTTGCTTCTTTCCCATATAGGAGAAACAGGAGCAATGCAACAAAAGTTTTATGGGCCTACATATGCTTTTTGTTCTAATCCTGAGGTTGTTACTTAACTGCACTTGAAGGACAACTCTCGTAAGTTATTTCAAAATAGCAATATAAAAAGTTCCTAAGGAAATGTGAAGAGGTATTAACATCCATTGAAATTAATATTTGATGGGCTCATGAGAAAAAAGATGAGAGATACGAGAAGACAGAAAGAGAAATACAAATTCTTGAAAGATAAATGTTTGGATGGGATTTGAACCAAAGAAAACGGGGGGATTTACAACTTGTGACTTTCATTACTACTCTGTTTATGCACTGAACCCCTCTGTGATCGAAAGCAGTCAGCTGCTGAGGTAACTCACAGATGTTACATGTCTAATCCTCTCCTGAATCCAGCTGAGTTCTTCGTCTTGCTGTTTGCATGTGTGTACATGTATGTATTCACACATGTGAACATTTATCTAAAAATAAGACAGTCCTTCCTTTTATTCTAAACTTCTTTTTCTTCTAAGTTCACAATTCATCTTTTCTCTCTGGTAAGGTGGCCCTTCTTGGTTTGAAGATTGTTGTGCCTCACTGTTGTAGAAGAACTTTCTCATTTTTTTCATGTTATATTCAAAAAAACTACAGTGCCATGTCTGGATTTAAATTCAGCTTCAAGAGCTGAAACAGCTAACATCTTTTCAAAGACCAAATTAAGACTACTATAAACATCCCATATTTTATGTCTTTTTCAAGTTGTGGTATATCCTTTTACAGAAGGATTTTCAGCTTAATTCTATTTAAACCAACTGTGAAATAATCAAGTACATTTATACAGGAATTGTTGAGAGAGACAAAGATGAGAGCTATGTCAGGAATGCCATTCCGTCTAGTAAGCTTCAGAACGAATCATATTTATAGCACTATTTATAAACATCCCTTGTTTATGAAAGCAGAACCACGTTAATACTGCATTTATGACTTCATTGGACAACTTGCTGTAACAATCTGTAGTGCTGCTATACCTCAATAACCTCCAGTTCCTTTTTGAAATTCACACTTCCATGATGCCTTCAAAAATGCATCGAATTCATGTGTTGTGATTGTGCTTGCTGTAATAAACAATAATCCTGTCACTCTTATGAGCTGCTGTTTTGTGGCAAAACTTCCTTGAGTCAAAACTCCAAGTTCTGTGCACCACAGGACCAAAAGTCGGGATAGTAAGTATTTCTGTAGTGCACATGGTGGTGTAAAGAGAGAAGAAAAAAAAGCTGAAGGTGAAAATGTATCTCCAGAGAGGTATGGTTGCTTTTTCTGCCACAAACCCTCATTAACTCTTCAACATCATTTAAGAGGAGGTAGCCAACTTCTCTCAAAACCAGAACTGCAGGTATATAAAGCCATGTGTTGTAAGCAGTGACCATTTGATGGTGTGTGTTTCTGCAGTTGCTGAGGAGATTGTTAGTTGAGGTGGAGCATATCATTACGTACTGTTCTCTGAGGAGAAGAGTTTTCTTGCAGAATGAATTGTCATGAAACTGGCTTGAGATAAAATGGTAGGGTTTTTTATGAGAGGATAGTGAAGCAAACACCATTCCTATGAACAGGTAACAGCCAAAAGTATGTAAGTTTTCAGCTATTTCTAGCAAAAATTATTACTCATACTGTTGCTTGAGAAGTAGTGCATTGCAAAGGCTTATAATAAAATTAATAAGGATAGTGTTACAAAAGAAGAAGCAAGCTCAAGAACACATTAACTGAGGCTTCCTAATAGTTCACTAGTTTACACATCCAAATTCTACAGTTAGGATACCCATGAGACATTGTAAGCTGGACAGAATCCTGCTATTTATGTGCTTTCCATTTTCTTTGCAATTTCAGTCACCTGTGATGTAATATTTTGTCTTTATTAGCTGAGTTCAAGAGAGCAGTGAAGGTGGCAACAGGACAGGATCTGTCAGATAACGTTTTGGATACCATCTTCAAGATTTTTGATCTAGATGGAGATGACTGCCTCAGCCACAGCGAGTTTCTTGGCGTCCTAAGGAACCGAATTCACCGAGGTTTGAGGGTAACAAGCTGACATCATTGTTTGTAAATACCACAGATAATTGCTACAAGTATCTTGCAGATGCTTGTAGAAACACAGGTAGAGTTAATGAATAGAAAAAGGTATCTATTTTAAACTAAGGATAGCCCTTACTGCATATGAATCTGGGAGGAGTGCTCACACTAAGAACTTGTTATTATACATGTGAACTATGGAAGCAGCAGCACAACATTATATGTTGTATTTACACAGTCTGAGAATAGGAGTCTTTTCTGAGTAAATGCTAAACACACTTTAACTTTATTAACAGGTACCGCAGCAGCAAGGCATTCAAGGTTTCTGGAGGTGTGTGAAAAAAGAAAGCATTAAAGGAGCCAAAGAACTGTGGAAGCAAACTGGGAAAAGTCCTTTTTAAAGCAGTCCATTTTTCTTTTGCTTAAGTGGTTTTTCTTTAGGAGAGTTTATCTGTCCTGTTTACATAATAACTGAATCAAGAATGCTCTTTTTTTTTTTAGCTATAGTTAAAGTTTAATTAACCCAGACTCTCATGGACTAATTTTATAATTGTTCCAGTGCAATCAGTTTGGTTTACAGAACTGGTATCGCTCTTGACCTCCATACAGAAGCACTCTTGTTCTGGGGAATAATGTTGTTTACTGCTCTGTGGAGTCTGACCCTGCACTGTAAGATACAGGACAGGCAGGATTTAATAATGCCCCCAGGCAGGAATGTCACAGCAGTATCATCTCCTGTTGAAGGAGTGGACATCATTTCAGTTAGCCACTAACGCAGCAACTCTCCTTCTCCAGTAAGGGCAGAGGTCCACAAGGCAAAATCACTTGCACAAAATGTTTTAAATCAAGTTATCCTAAATCAAAAAGGAAAAGTCACACCTCATTATGGGGATCTGCTCATGTGCTGCTTCCTGGTGCTTGATTACAGCAGTTCCTGTGTGGATGTCTGGTTTGTCTGCCTTCATGGTGTTAATATTAAACTGGAAATACAAGACTGATAGGCCTGATGCAGGCTTTAAAAGTTGTACATTGATCAGTGAGTGTGCATTGAGTGTCTCAGATCTCTTCCACATTGTATAAATGAGAAGAAAAAATCCTCATTCTATCAAACACAGTGGTAGCTACAATCTGACTCATGACTATTTTGCTTTAATTGTATTGCAGAAGATGAATGCATAACAAGTAGTTGTTTTATCATACTAAAGGTTGTGACAGGGAAAGGTGAAGTATCTCAGGAATTCAAGATTATAATAAGCAATTGTTGAACTAATGTGTCCAATAAAAAACCAAATACAAATGTTTATTACTCCAAATGCAAAAAAACAAGTACAAATGTTTATTACTCCAAATGCAAAAAAACAAATACAAATGTTTATTACTCCAAATGCGAAGTTAGACCTAAGATCTTAAACACTAAAAGGAGGAACAAATCAAGATTAACACTTGGAAATTACAGATGAACATTTTTTAGCAATACCATAAGGTGCATCTCGGTGTACACAGGTGTGCACGTTACGTGTTTTGTCTTTCTTACAATCCCAGGAGCCAATAGTCACAGGTCCAGATCACTCTTCCTGGCTGGCCACGATATATAGGAGACAGACTTATCTGTAAAGCTGTCAAGGTTCTTCCTCTTTCCCCCTCTCAGTTGGCTGACTTGTCTTGGCTGGGGTGAAAGCTTAACCTTTCAAGACAGGTTAGTGATAACAGAGATAATAGACTCAAAACATGGACTAGGGAAATGTCTCAAGAAAAATAACTAAGAAATCTCAACACTCAGTGAGGAAATATCCATCCCTTCTTTGCTTGACACCAGCTGTGTTTTTCTTAAAGTTGTAAATAAGCTCAACATGTGGTGCTTGGTTGTCATTTCTTTAGGTTATATGAGAAGAGGGGAGATTTCCATGATAGGTGAGACATCAGGGCAGCTCTCACTCAGTGCAGGGACAGTAGAGAATGCATTGGGAAACCCTAAAGGTCCTACCTGAGGAATACTGAGATTACTGAGAATGTGTTTGATGTGTCGGTAGCTGTCAGGCAGATTTGTGCTCAGGACAGGTCCTACTGCCCAAGCCTTGGCACGGTGGTCTCTCCTAGGGAACAGAGTGAGAGGCCAGCAAAGCAACTCTTCCCTCCATGGCCTCAGCCCGGAGCTTTAATCTAAAGTTTTAGAGAGAAAATGCTTGTAGCCATGGTCATGCACCCGGAACAAGACCATGCCTGTGGGGGTGTCCTGAGACTGGAAGATCAGGCACCAGTGACCATCAAGGATCCCTTTTTCCCCAGGAAACAATCCAAATGAAATTAACCGTGTGGCAAAAATCCAAATACAGTAAATGCC
Organism: Dicrurus megarhynchus; assembly: GCA_013399195.1. Lineage (NCBI taxonomy): Eukaryota > Metazoa > Chordata > Aves > Passeriformes > Dicruridae > Dicrurus > Dicrurus megarhynchus. The sequence goes on from VXAD01010505.1 coordinate 138,696, forward strand.
TCAACCTCCTCCCCTCAAACTGAACTTGTGCAGTGCTCTGTGGGCAGCAGGATACCAGGCGGCTGGTTTACTTTGTGTGTTTGGAAATTGCTTGTTGCTTCTGGTGGTGGGAGCAAAGGTGGGGCAGTGGGACTGGCACCACAGCACCACAGCCAGCTGCACTTCACCAAATTATCAAAAAAATTACGCTATTGAAAAAGAGCTTCTGTGGCACACAAGTGTGTGTGTGTGTGTGTTCACCCAAAGCGTGCTTTGTGCCAGCTCTGGCTTTAATGCAAGGCTGCCTTTTATTTGTTGCTGTTAATATTGTGGCAAATCATTTTTACTTTGGAATGGAGATTATTCCGTAACATTTTATTCTGTGTGAAGCTAATAGGTTTATGATGTTTTTTATTGCTTTTGTGGTTTCTTTTGTTTACTAATTAGTTCCTTCTTACAAGCTGTTTGGTTTGCTTTTGGAAAAATCAACTCATTTAGCTTTAGTGTATCTAGAAGTTTAATTCCTCGTTTCTCATTTAATTGCTCATTTCTGTCTGGGTTTGTGCAATCAGCAGTATCTGCTTTCAGGGATTTCTAGTTTTATTTTTCAGCGAAAGCTTTGGTGTCAAGTTCAGAGGAAAAGCAAAGATACGTGCTTGGGTTTTATAAGAATTTTGTGTGTCTAGTAAAAAAAGAAGAAAAAAAAAACAAGATTGATTGGGAATTAAAATAGAGTTATGAATCATTTTCAGAAGTTATCCTGCAAGTGCAGCCAGGAAGGAACTCCTTTAAAGGCCAGGGATGACTTGTTCATCAGGCTTGAAGAATCCGACTGTGTTTAATTTGAAGTTTATTGTTATTTGTCAACTAAAATGCTTTATAAAACAGTCTTAAAATAATTTCTCATTTTTAATATCTTAGGTTGAAAGAGATGTTTATGTATTTAGATAAACCCTGGTTTTTAAGAAATTCCTCATAGTTTTAGTGTTGGATGTTTTAGTTCCTTCTAGTAACTATATGGTATTTGCAGCCTATCTGTCAACATTACTCAACACAATTTAGTTTAAGGTTCATGCCAGCTGCCAATCTAAACATATCAATTATGACTTGTTTTAACATTAGGAACTCTTCCTCTGAACAGAAAGATACAGAAAAACTATAAATAAATTTTTGGTTTTTTAATCTACAACATTGCATCTGAATGTTATGTGGAATAAAGATGACTCACACATTGCAGAATTAAAAATTGATAAAACATATATCAAAAGGATATGTAAGAGCAAATGCAGTCACTTACGGCATATAACTCCTTTACAGAGTTTTAGTTGTTGTATCCCTGTAATAACACTTTTTACATTTCTTTGTTTGTTTACTTTAAGATAATGTTTAAGAACCATTTATTCTTCATTTCCAAAGGAAGCAAAGGCAAAAATGCAGTGTGATATACTAGAAGTAACAGAAACTCACTGGCTGTTTCTAGGAATTAATTCTGGTGTCTCCGTTTGTACAAGCCTCTTTCTGAAAGCAAAAGTCCCTCTGGGTTCAAGTCAAGTTGGCAGGTTGCAACAAAACAGGCAACAATGAGTAGTACATGTTCTGCATAGCAGACAAACAAGCCAGGCCATGGGCTGTGGTTTCATGGCACTTCACATGTCCAGTGCATAGAACAAAAAAAGGATCACTGCCAAATAAAGGGCAAGAATGGGAACAACCCTGTTGCTTAGAGAAAGTGTAAAATTCAGGTATATTGACCATACTTTGACTAAAACATAGAAATGGATCAATAAGTGTATATCAAAATTTAAAGATACTGTTTTCTTCTCATGCTGGAGTTCTCACAGGAGAGGGTAAGCATGCCTCTTACCTTCAGTTTTAATTTTTCCTATAAAATAGTCACAGCTGGGTCAGGAGACTACTCCAGTGCAGAAAAAAATCTTCAGTCATTCTGAACAGAAAATACATGCCCAAATGATGTTGTGGTCATTATTAATGAGATCCAAGTTGACCCAACAACAGCTCCTGTAATGCAGTTGGTCACAAGGGAAGCATGACGATGAACGTGGCAGATGTAGACACAGACTTTTAGTGCCCAGCTGGCCACAGAAGTTCCTCCTACAGAAACTGAAGATGTCACCCAACAAGAAGCCAAAAGCTGTTTGCAGGACAGAAAACCTGAGACTTCAGCATGCACAAAATTAATCAGCAAACAGGTGCGTGTCTCTTCGCTCTCATGATATTTGAATGTTTCCTGTTGGCTTTGTTGATTAAACAATTCCTGGTTGGTTCAATAATTTTAAAAAATCGTGCAACATATGTGGAGACAGATTTCCCATTAGGCTGGTATTGGCTTAGTTAATAATGTTTCCAGTTCATTAACTGGAGTGCCCTAGCACAGAGCTCTGCTTGCTGTCCTCACAGCCTGGCTGCTGCTCCCGCACACCGGCATCCACAGGGAGCCTGCTCAGCACTGCACCCACCTGCATGGGCTTAGACACAACACCTCATGCCCTGAGAAGCAAAAGGCCATGTTTTTCCTCACCTACGTGTCCAATGTGAGTATAGACTGGCTACTAGGGAAAAGTCCTTCACATAAAGGAAGCAAGCACTGGAATAGGCTGCCCAGGGAGGCAGTTGTGTCACCATTCCTGGAGGTGATGTGTAGATGTGGCACTTGGGGACATGGTTTAATGGTGGTAGACATGGTAGTGCTGGGTTAATTCATGGCTGGGCTTGATGATCTTGGAAGTCTTATTTAAATGATTCTATGATTCTCTTTTGCCTCTGGCAGAAGGGTGGCCTACCTTTCCAGGCTGACCGAGTGGTGGAAGTAACATGGGAGGCAGCAGGCTGTGGGAGAATGGACACAACACCTTGCAGAACACTGTTTAGGATTGGGTTTATGTTGGCCGAGTTTCAGGCACGCGGATTTGAAAAGCTGAGAGGAGGGATATTGCATAGGTAATTCAGAGGAGTGTGTGGGAGTTTTTCTCATGGGATTTCAGATGCAAGCTCTCTGCTCTGAAACAGCCTTGGAGGACCTGGTCTTTCTCCATGGACTGCAGAGGGAGCACAGCAGATGAGCCTTGCTGGACTAAACCTGTACTTTTTGAATGCCACAAGCACTTTCCTGGAGAAGGGGTGTGCTACTGCTACAGAAGTGTTCTACCACAACACTATACCTCAGGTCCACTGCTTTAGGGGAAATTTGTCAGTTTTAATGTTAGCCCATGGAGCAACTGGTAGCTCTAAATTACCCCCAAGAAAATGAATTGTTTTGGTTTAAGACTTGCCAATAAAGTGTTTTAAAATCCTCTTCTTTTTTCAGGATACAGATTTTTTTTTTAAATTATGTGGCCTCTTACTGTGTTTTAATCTACTTTAAAAATGATACAATTGGAATGAGCAAACATTACTGAAAACATTGTGTACATCTCTTAAAAAATGCACAGAAGGTAATTCCTAGAGCAATGGCAGATGAGTCACAGGATAGACGATTACATTTGCTATTGAGAAGAAAGGATACCAAAATATGATGCTTTGCCACTAATCTTGAGAAAAGGACACTAATTAAATGATAAGTCATAAAGTTAAAATAAACAATGCTACTAGAAGAAACAAAATGCTGTTAGAATAAATGAAAAATTTAGGAAACATGGATATCACTGAACAAAATGATGCTAGGTAAGCAAGGACTAAATAAGGCTGAAATTAGTTTTTTTAAATGCCATTTGACCAAAAATGTGTCCTCACAATTTATAAATTTGATCCAATGCAAACAAGGGCAACTAATCACTTGTAGTTCATGTGTACAAGAGTACATGATCTGTACTGGAATGTGAAGAGCAAATACTTTACATAATCTCGGTTGGTTTTATGTGTACATCAGAAACAAAAAACCTCCAAGAAATTGATTTGTCTCATATTACAAGGAATAAATGAGACAAATTACGATTTTGCATCAGTCTCCATCTAAGAGGTTGGGTTGCCTCTGCCTGGGGATTGCATGTTCTTGGAATTCAAGATGAGCTACTTTGAGTGGGAAGAAAGACAGAAGCAAAATGGAGATGAAATTGTTGTAGATTATAAGGTCTAAATAGTAAAGAGAGAAATTCTGAGTAACTGGAGCATTTGCAGTGCCTTGCTCTAGGACCAACAAACACCTGGAAGACTGCAACAGACCCTAACTGGTGCTGAGGCTGCAAAGGGAAATGTTTAACTTCTCTTACACATTTTTTAGTGTGGCTGAAGCAGGTGGGCAGCCAGAAATGGAGGTGTGATGTGAAAATGGGCAAGAGATGCCTTTTTTTTTTTCAATATTTAACAGTCATGGGATCCAGTGAGTGTGGTGAGCAGTTATTCCCACATGGCATTCTGAGTTGCTCTTCATCTTCCCAGAGTCTGCTCCAAATGTCATCATTTGTCCCTCCCCAGAAATGACGCAGCAAAGTTTGCACAAGCTGCACTGCAGCCATTTGAAGCCAAACAGGTGCTCGATGATTTCTAGCAGAGCTTCCTTCCGCCCTGCTTGACTTCTATTCAAGGAGCTGATTTCTTCTCAAGAGGTCCTTGTAGAGACATCCCAGGTAGCTTTCAGAAGTGGAAGATAATAGTTCCTGCCAGCTGTGCCAAGGGACTGCTTGTGCAGTGAAACTCCTCAGTGGGGGGCACTGCCTGGGGACAAACAGTCCCTCTCTGCCGTCTCACAACCTTGGTGTTGTCCTTTTTTAATTCCGTTTCACTTCAGTTCCTGTCATTATGGAAACGCTGCACAGAAATGTTGCTGGATAGCAGCTGGTCAAAAATAGTTTGTCCTGTCCTAGGTTTATGCTGCTGCCACTGGCTTTCCATCCTACCCGAGGCATCTGTCTGACCCAGAACTGAAATACTGGCCATGTCGCAGCTTCCAGCTTTGCCAGCGTCACACTCCATCCAAACCACACATGGTGGCTGTTCCTGCAGCTCAGTATGGACATTCTGAAAGGGGGGAATGTCAACATGCACATGGCTTCACTGATATCCCTGTGGGTGAAATTGGAGTTAGCATCAGCAAAGAAGACTGGGATAGGGAGCGTCATGTTGGATCCCCTCACATCTACCCTACCATAGTGAGTTGTTTGCTGGCTAAGCCTCTTTATTCATGGCTGTGCTCCATGTTAGGAATTGTGCTTATTGTGAAGGGCCGTGGGATTTTGTCAGGAAAGTTGGTGGAACACGGCCAAGAGGAGGGTCAGTGCACAGTAACAGCCAACTACACACAGCACATGCTTAGTAAAAGTTGTTTGTAACTTTGCTTTCTGGGTCCAGGTGCCTTCTCTTTAGATTCCTAAAGGCTTGGGAGTACGATGTCTCTTCACTGAATACACTACAAAGAAACTAACACAGCAATTAAATGATTAAAAGCACATACATGTATTAAACTAAGATAAAATCAGGTACTCCTAAAAGCGTTATTAACAAATATTATTTAGACACCAAGCATTTAAATCCTTTCCCATTGTCTTGAGGCTAAGTACTAACAGTCCCATGACATCTTGAGGTAAAGCACATGCCAGCAGCTGTGGCATGTTTTGACACCGTTAAGAAACAGAATCACAGAATCATTAAGGTTGGAAAAAACCTCTAAGTTCATTGAGTCCAACTGCTAACCCAGCACTGCCGTCTTCACTCAAGCATGTCCCCGGGTGCCAAAATTAATGAAGGTTAGAGGAACTGGAATACTTTAACTACATCCCTGATACGCTAACCAGCACATCAGACCAAGACTGTCCTAGTTCACATTAACTCCAAACTTCACCATCCTTATCAGTACTTCTTAAGAGTGACTAGACCCCATAACCAAGATGCTGTCCACGTACCCAGTCACTCCTCCCTTGCCTTACAGCTCTCTATTAGGAATGGGCCACACCAAGTTCTTACACCAGCTCTCTCCCTCTCCTGCAATCCCTTTCTTTTACAGCCCTTGCACTACTGCATACAGTCTTGCAATCCACTTCCATACTGTGCTGATCCTGCTCCCATACACAGCATACACAAGCATGCCCATACACAGAGTTGATCCCAGACTGATCTTTATCCTTCCTTAATGCCTGGGCACATCTCCCTGCTCCATAGTTATATTCTGTACATCAGGGCCAGAGGTCGCTGGTTCATTCCTCTGCTCTGATACCCAGATGAACACACACACATTCCCACACATACAGAGACTGCGTCTTGGGCATTTGGCCGGGGTGTCCCTGCCCTGTTAGCTGTTCAGAGGATCACAGAGTGGTTTGGGTTGGAAGGGACCTTAAGGATCATTTAGTTTCAACACCTCTGCTATGGGCAGAGACACCTGCTAGATAAGGTTGCTCATGGCCCCAGTCTGGCCTTGAACTCTTCCAGGGATGGGGCTTCTGCATTCCCAATCACTCTTCTTACTATTGGTTGTCATTTCACCAACAGGTGAGGATGAGAGGAAATGGCTTTAAGTTGCACAAGGGAAGGTTTAGGTTAGATATTTGAACAAAATTATTTTTCACTCAGAGTAGTCAGGCACTGGAATAAGTTGCCCAGGGAGGTGGAGGGGTCACTCTCTCTGGAAGTGTTCAAGGGGAGTCTGGATGTGGCACTTGGGGATATGGTTTAGGGATGATTATGGTGGTGCTGGGTTGACAGTTGTTATGTTCAAGGTCTCTTCCAACCTCAATGATTCTGCGGTTCTGTGAACAGGCAAGGCTGTAGCAACTGCCCCCGTCCCTGCCAAGGCAATTTCACTGCCACTGCCCACCACACGAGCTCCAGGGGCTCACAGGGACTGTGGGACACCAGCCCCCCCAGTCCTGTTGTGTCCAAGCCTTCTCCTTTCAGGGCAGCCCTCTGAGCTGTTCCAGCCTCACCCTGTGGATGCTGTCTGTACACTATGGATGCTGTCTGTACCCTGTGGATGCTGTCTGTACCCCGTGGATGGGATGCTGTCTGTACCCTGTGGACGCTGTCTGTACTCTGTGGATGCGGTCTGTACCCCATGGATGGGATGCTGTCTGTACCCTGTGGACGCTGTCTGTACCCTGTGGATGCTGTCTGTACCCCATGGATGGGATGCTGTCTGTAC
>VXAD01010505.1:146038-252439 GCA_013399195.1 Dicrurus megarhynchus
TGGCACCGGAGCGCCGCGGGAGCCGCCTGGGGCCGGGGAGGCGCAGCCGGCGGGGGCAGCCTCTGGCTCGGCAGGGAAATGGGGATTTTTGTCTTGGCGCGGGCCGTTCCGATCCCGGGATCCCACCCACAGCAATGCCAGAGTAAGGCTTAAGATTTCAGGCACTCCAGAGGCTGAGCCCCGCAAGGCAACGCCGGCGGCGGTGCCTGCCCGAGATCGCGGCGTGCCCGCAGCTGTCAGGCGCTCACCGCCGTTCAGGAAACAGCCGATAAAACAAACAGCAGTAAGTCATTCATAAATTCCCTTTGCGGCACCCAACAGGCTGTTTGAGCGGTGTAAGTGCTCGGCGACAGCGGGAGGCAGCAGCCCGGCAGCGGCCGGGGATGACTGCCCGGAGTTGTCCCACCGCCTTCCTGCCCGACACGGACCCCCCCGGCCAGGACCGCGGAAAAGAGCAAAACCTGGAGGTTTAAGACCAGTTTTTATGGCTGGAGGAGGATCCCGCCCCGACACGGCCCCGCCGGTGCGAACAGGGGGAGGCGGGGGGCATGGCGAAGGATGCATCGGGAAGAGCGGCCAGCAGGTGGAGGGAGGGGATCCTCCCCCACTACTCAGCCCCACTGAGGCCACATCTGGAGTGCTGTGTCCCGTTCTGGGCTCCGCAGTACAAGAAAGACAAGTTGCTACTGGAGAAGGTCCAGTGGAGGACCACAAGGATGATGAAGGATCTGGAGCATCTCCCTTACGAGGAGAAACTCTGAGAGCTGGACCTGTTTAGTCTAGAGAAGAGAAGACTGAGTGGGGATCTCGTCAATGCATATAAATATCTCCAAGGCGGGTGCCAAGGGGATGGTGCCAGGCTCTTTTCGGTGGTGCCCAATGACAGGACAAGGAGCAATGGCCATAAACAAAACCACAAGAAGTTTCACCTCAACATGAGGAAGAACTTCTTTCCATGGAGGGTGGCAGAGCACTGGGGCGGCCGGCCCAGGCAGGTCGTGGAGCCTCCCTCTCTGGAGAGATTCCAAGCCCACCTGGACGCGTTCCTGTGTCACCTGCTCTAGGTGACCGTGCCTTGGCAACGGGGTTGGACCGCATGGATCTCCAGAGGTCCCTTCCATCCNCGCCCGTCGCAGCGCCGGCGCTGCCGCGGTGCCCGGCAGGGAAGATGGCGCCGTCCCACGTCCTCAAGTGCTGCCAGAAGGTGCTGGCCTGGGTGCCCGTGGCCTTCATCGCCCTGGTCGTGGCCTGGTCCTACTACGCCTACGTGGTGGAGCTGTGTGTGTGTGAGTGGACCGGGAGGGTCGCGGGCGCCGGGAGGTGCCGGCCGGGCGGGCAGGACCCTCGGCCGGCCGCCTCCTCCCCTGCGCCCCGGCGGGCTCGCTTCTCCCTGCGCCCGCCTCAGGCTTTCGCTCAGGCGGCGGGAGGAGACCCTGCCTCGGGCGCTCCCTCGCTCCCTCCGGGCCGGCTTTACCTGTTGTCCTCCCGCCCTCAGGCGCCTCATGGCGGCGGGGTCCCGGCCCGGGGCTGCCTGTGGAGGCGCGGGGAACGGGTGTGGGGTGGAGGAGGAGGCCCAGGCAGGGGGTCTGGGGTGCTTCGTCTGGGGACAGGGACTTCTCAAGGGCTCAGCCCCTCGTGTACCCCCGGAAGGAGTTTTCCCTCTATTTTACTGTTGTTCATCCATCTGATGTATCAAATAACTCCTTGTGGGTGTATAGGGGGATCCCCTCCCTCCCTCTAATTAAGAGCCGCTGCCATTGAAGCATTATGAGGCTGGACACATCCAACTTAAGCGGGCTGGGGAAAGGATTTAGGGCTTACAGGATTTTGTCAGGCCGTATCGAGGCTTTCTGGACGAGGGTTCGTCTTTATATAAATCTGACTTGCGGCCGATGTCGGTCAGGATGATATTTACCCTTGACTGTCTTCAGGAGGAAAGTTCAGTTCAGGAGGATGTTGGGCAGGGTAAATGGAGGGGAACTGTGATGTGCAGTATTCATCACACTTGCTGAAACTTGAAAGCAGCATAGGAAAACTAAGGAACGGGTTACTGAGCATTTGGCGTGTTTAAGTGAGGAAGCTGAAATGAAGAAGGACCTCAAAAGTACAAAGAACTTTTTTAAGCTACATATAGGTCTGCCTAGTATCTGTATGTCCTGATACTACTTGTTATTTGTGTAAGCTACATGCTTTGATATCCCTAGCTAGAAAAAAAAAATAGGTTTGCATGTACTTGATATCTGGGTAAACTGGTATAGACAGCCTTCCATAAGAAATAATCAGTTCGGTTCTTTTCTGCGATGACTTAGTATTTTGGATAACTTTTCTGTATGCTGATGTTATTTCACAGCCTTTTGTATTTAGAGATCTGGACTGGAACATGAACCACTGGCAAAAATGTTATTTGAACTTTAAATAGTAGAGAGACATAGCTGTAAAATAATGCTTGTTGAGGTACTATGTGAAATATTGACATGAGATAGTTGCAAATATGTCAGTGTATCCAAACTTTCCAAATTACTATTGTTCGGTTGTCTTTGTGAATAAATAAGTTTTCTGGGAAATGATGCTTAGAACTGTAAACATTTGAAAACAAATTTGAGTCAGTCTGCTGGAAGTCTGGGGCATGGGTAGCTGTAACAGTAGTCCTAAAAGGGGCTGTGTGAGGTTATAGACTCACATTTTACAGGTTTTCTGTACCCACTACAGTCTAATTAGTATGACAAAAGGCAGATTAGGGCTATTCCTAAGAAAAGAACAAAAGCTCGGGGATTAAGAGACTTGCCTAGGGTCGCACAGGTGGTCTCTGCTTGAATTGGGAATAGAGCCTCAAGCTCTGAGTCCCAGCTGTGTGTCTTGATCACAGAGTGGGTCGGGACTGGGTGCTGGTGAATGATTTCTCTATCGTAGAGACAGAGAGGCTGCAAAGAGCCCTTCTGAGTTCATTAGGGTTTCGTTTGTGTGAAAATTATTGAGAGAGTTGGCTTCTGTTGATGTGAGAACTTTTGCATCTCCAAGTCTGGTTTCTAGAAGACTGGCACTTTTTGCCCATGAATCAGCTTTATTAATGTCTGCACATACAGGCTTTTAAGAAAAAGTGTCATTTAATAAGCAAAGTACTTACTGACTTCTGTTGCTGTCACTGAATTTTTCAGTTGTTACTTGCCTAAATCATGCTTGATGACCAAGGATTTTATTTGTCTCTGAGTTTTTTCTGTTGTGAGTTTGGGGTTTTTTGTTGTTTGTTTATTTTTAACCAGCTGAATTTTGGTTACACTCTTGAGAAAAAGTTGTCTCACCGAGGGAGTGGTAAAGGATTTTGTGTTTGGGTCTTTTTTGCATTGTGGATTTTTTTTCCTTTGCATGTTTTTACTCTACGCAGTTGAGTTCTAACCAGGATTGAGAGGATTTATAGCAAAATACAGGATTTTCTGTTTGTCGTGGCAGGTATGTTTTCTTTCTGCCGGTGCCCCCCATGTTCTGTTTGTTTTGGGAACTACTGCACTGTGTACTACAAAGAAGAAGAGCAAGGATGTGCCTCCAGCACACGGCTAATGAATGAGGCCTTTGCAGATGTTCGCATGGGGCGGGTGCAGAAGCAGGGCTTATGGCTTTGGTAAGAGGCTGATGTGTGCCTCGTAAAGGAAAAAGAGATGGAGGAAGGGAAGCTTTAGAAAAGAGGAGACACAATAGAAAGTTTCGGGTAAATACTGGGTAAAAGAGAAATTGAAACCCCACAGACACCAGTGTTTTCTCAGAGGTTATTCTTAAAAATTCGATTACTGTTAAGATCTGATGCTGATAAGGAAACAGGAAGAGGGAAAGCCTTTATTTCCCCAATTGTTACTTCTTCCTGGTTGGTTTTTTTCTTCCTGGTAGTCCTTGGTCATTTATTAAAGGTTGAACATATATTCAGTTAGTAGATCAAGTGGGAAGCCAGGCTTAGTGTAGTATCATAAGGTATTCCTAATAAAGTAGAAGATGGTAAAGTTGGGGCTTTTTCTTTTGTCACCTCACCCTTTTCCTTTCAGTTTTGCTTCTCTCTGCTGTTTGCCCCACCCGCCTCTGATGGGGTGGGCAGATATTGCTCACTGTCTTGTGGTGTCTGAGGGACTCAGGCTTACCCTGTAATTCACTGCTAGCATGTATTTACTGAGTTATGCCTCTTCTGTAACCCTAAATTATATTGCATACTGGCTGTGAAAACCGAGGAGGACTGGTGTGGATAAGATGAAAGGAGACTCATGAGCTTGTCTATTGTTTTCCTCTCGTGGGAGCTGCCAGCATCCTTCTGTCTCTCTGAAGATGTTGAACACTTGTTTAGACCACTATTGCTGTGTAGTTGTGATCCATCAAGTAAATTAGCTATTAAGCTAATTGGAAAGGTGAAAACAGCCAAATGTGTGTAAGTTGAGGAAATGTCAGCAGAGTGTAAAAATTCGGTGAACATGTGTAACCAAAGGAAGTGCAAAAGACTCAGGGCAACGTCTCATTCAGAGGGCTTTTTTAAGTGCTTTGAAATAGAAAAATCTGAATGAACACTTTCTTACTAGATTATTCCTTCTTTTCACACATAACTTGCCCAGAGCTCTGTTTGCAAGAAAACACACCTAGCAACACACAAAGGATGTTGTAAAATAGCTTTTTGTTAGTTTAAAACCATTTCATGTGTTCCTTCATGTTATCAAAACATGTTTTGCTTTTAACATTGCTGTTGTGAACAATGGCTATATTATGCTGTTGCTGAATTGGACTGATTGTGTTTGCTTACCACATCCCTCAGATGCTCGGAAAGAGTGAAATGCTTTTCTCGTGGTTCGCTTTCATTTATGTCTGACTTGTTATTATCTATCCCAAACATTTTTGTAGGTGATGGGCTGTAGTACAGACTGGTCAGAGGGTGGTCACAGAACACTGTTTTGACACTTGAGTTGGTGGGTGAAGCCCGCTCATTTTTTACAGGGAACCCTTTTGCTAAAACACTAGCCGACTTTGGTAGTGCAGTCCTGCGCTGAGAAAAAGAGGAGGAAGTTAACTTTGAGTTGTTTGCAGCTCCTAACTAAAGTGTATTGACTGGTGTTATTAAAAAGAAAAAACTAAAAATTGATCAGGTTATCACTGAAAACTCTTATCTTCCAAAAATCACAGCCCTGACTCTTCTCCTGGGCCAGGAGTTTCAAGGAGAATGACTTGTTTTACATATTTAGTAGGCTAAATGTGAATGTATGAGTGTTTTCATGCCTCAGGCTCTGCAACGTATGGAAGACTGTGATTTTGAAAGCTATGGGAGTAACTAGTTGTGTATTCTTTTCATAACATCTAGTTGCAGAAGGTTTGCTTTTTTTTGATACAGTGTAATGTCTAGGGTGTCTAAAATCCTGGCAAACAAAGCAGTTTGTAACTTAGAATGCATAACTTCATGTTAGTAGTACAAATTATACTCCTTGCTGTTCCAGGAGACTGCAATGTCTCTTGTCAGTAGGGAGCCAGCTCTGATTTCCCCAAAGCACGGCCCTTATGAGAAGCACATGGCAATCTGTTGTAATGCTCCCATCTGAAGAGTCTGTTGCATAAACAGAGAGAAGGTAATTCCATCTGCCTCCTCCAGAAGAAATCCCTACTGAAAATGCTAATGCAATATCTCTCAAGCAATGGCAAGGTGATACCAACAGCAGTTCTGATCTCAAACTACAGAAAAACCTGAAGTATCAGCACTGAGGTACAACATTAGCACATTAAACATGTAAAAAGCATTCCTGTAGGAAAAGAGGGTTACCTTTCAAGAAAAGGAAAGCAAATTAAACAGGTTAGATCATTAGTTACGGTTAACTATGTTTACATGCCTCTCATGAATTTAAAAATACAGAAATAGAACCACTCTGCATACACTTAATTTTGTTGTAATCTCTCAGCATAAGCATGCATATTATCATATTAAATGAGAACCTTTTCTGATATTATAAATAATTATAATTCCTGTTGAGGTTCTCAGACTGGATACAAATTATTGGAAAACTAAGTGCTCAACTTGAGGAGAAACATTATCTTCCATGGTGTCTTGCACTGTATTGGCCATACTAGTTTATAGGGACAGGTGGGCATGTGCCTTTTATATAAAAATGCAATCTGCTCTCTTGGCAATCCTCTAATGAAAAAATTGTTCTGAGTGCAACAGCCTGGTCTCTTGAGGAGTTGTCTTGTGTCTGCTGTTTTTTCTGTCATCAGAAGGACTCCATCCCTCTACTCCCTCCCAGCCCTCTATCTGCAGTGCCCACCCCAGCCCCTGCATCTGCTAAACCACTCCTGACAGCTCTGCAGTAGTTGGCATCTTTCCTTGATCCCTAATTACCATTTGGTCAAAAAGAAGTGTGGTGCTGTGGCCAGTTTGGTGTTGCTTGGCTTGCTCAGGGGACTAGGCAGAAAATGAGCACCTGAGCTCAGAGCAGCTCTCTGCTACCAGGGAGTGTGCGTTTGTCTCTTCTACCGTCCAACAGCTTTGGTGAAACTTAGTGGCACACACTTTGTGTGAGACCCTCACTGAGCCTCAACACCTGTCTGCAACTGGTCTGTGGGCAGGATGGTTTTGCAGTAGGGAGAGAAGGGGCTTAGGGAAAGCAAGGAGCTGAGTGTCTGAGCCAAAGCAGGAGCTCTTCCTGTGCTTTTACGTTCTTGTAGCCATGATGCAGTACTTCCTGACTGCCTTTTAGATGTGGACTATAAAGCTTTCCTTCTTGCTTTGAAAGGGCATGGATAGCCTTAGTATTTAATATTTTGGAAAATCACTTCTCTCAAATTTTTCTCTGGTAACAGCAGTAGGAGATTTCTTTATGCCTCTAGAGTTAGAACAGTGATCTAAATGTAACTTTCACTTTTAATCAGGGGTTTTATGTTACTTCATCACTTATGAGTCTCTGTTTTCCTACAAGACGCTGTGGATAAAAGGACCAGAATTTCAAGCGTATATTTTCAGTAGACATTACTTTGAGGTCATTGACCCTCTACATACAGTGAACTTCAGGTTTTCTGTCTGTTGAAATTTCAATAATTAAAACTTTGTTCTCTATTGGCTCATATTTTTATGAGGTAATGTAATATGCTTTTCATAATCAAAGAATTTACGCTGTTAAAAGATGGGTATCAGAGCTGAGTTCTTGTATACCTGTGACAGCTGAAATACTTGGATGGCACCAGACCTGCTTTTACTCTTGGAACTTGAGACGGTGATGGAAAATGGGAGTAAGATAGATTCTAATTGTCTGCCTAAAATTGTGCCTGTAAATGCTGAGGGTTCATGCTGTTCATTTTTCACCCATTCAGTACATCACTGTTTGTTCAACAGTTTCCTACAACTGTAAGAGTTTATGCTGGTTTAACATGTACTTTCCTTACAAGTGTTACAAACTGTAGGTTCCTGAAACAGCTTTTATGGAGTTTTGATCTCAGTCATTAACTTCTTCCAGCTGATGCATAATCTTCCTGTAATAGGATGAGTATCCATTTTTTTCTCATTAGAATGTATGAAATTTAATAGAAACATTTGGGAAGTAAGCACAGACCACTTTTTTTTTGTGTGTAAGCTGAATCTTCACCAAGGTGTGAACCAAGTATAAAAGGGATAATGAGATTGTAACAAATTAATTTGTTCTTTTAGCCACATCCCCAATATTGCCTCCTGCTTTCACTGAACTGCTTTCTGTGGGATATGCTTAACTCCTCCTCTCCTGCATCAAGAAACAAACAAGCCAGATTTTTCCCACTCTTCTGCTCTCCCTCCTCCCCACAATCTTCAGTGAAATACCTAATCTTTGACCATCTTCTCTTACCTGTGCTAGAAGTCAAGTTCCCCCTCTGCAGCACTTAAAGCCTCTGCTTTTCCTTTTTTTGCCAAAAGACTAAATGGCCCATCTGTTCCTTTTTCATCTTTTCTTTTGACTCTTAAAATTGTCTTGTGAGGTTGTCAAAGACAAGTGGATCACAAGAGTGGCATGCTTTGCCTTTGCAGTTTCTGCAGCAGTCTCTCTGGTGCTATAGATGGTGCAGCATTGTCTTGAGTGTGAAGCATGGAACCATTTTAATCATATGATCTATGGAGAGATTGAATGAGGGCTTCAAAGCAGCATTCTTTTATTTGTGGTATTTCACTTGTGCATCTCGATGTGTGTTTGCAGTGCGGGGGATTTTTATGCATCTCTTGAGAAGTGCTAAGCACAGAGATAGCTGTTAGGGCTTTTTTTTCCTTTTTTTAAAACCTTTTGTGACAAAAAAATTTTAGAGCTGGAAGTAATTCATCTAGAATTGGGCAAGCTGCCATTGCAGAGAGAATGAAACAAAGTTTAGATTAAATTTAAGTAACCTTGAAAGACACAGACGTTATTTGTTTGAGGAGACTTAAGCAGATAGTTATTGTATAAGCTGGTTTGCAATTGTGTGTGGTGGATTTAAAACATATGTCAAGTGCCTCATCTACTGCCTTGTCATGGGTGTGAATGCATCCCCTGGTGCTGTACCATTCTTCATGACAAGTAGTCATTGCTTTTAGCTTTCTAGAGTTTGGATTTTTAAAAAGAGAGAAAGGAGGTGTATTTCCACAGTGCTGCGATTGAAGGTTTTCACATCTGTTGGTTTGTGACCTGCAGATTCACCCTGAACATTGCAAAGGAGCCAAAAACTTGGAGCAGAGTTTGGTTTCTCTTCTGTTTTGAAAAATCTTATGTGACTAACACTCACATGGGGTTTTTTTTACAGTATCCGAAAAAGGATGCAACATATGCATAGGATTTTTGTGGGGATGTTTTGTGTGTGTATATTTTTATCTGCTGCTCCTTAAGTTTCATGTTGGGGGATTTTAAATAATTGTATTTTTTAAAAAGCTTGAGTTCAGCTTAGTAATTGCATAGAGAGATATTGTGGCTGTGTTTCATGGCAGACACCTGCTGAGATAAAGCTAAAGCAGCAAGTGGTGCAGTGAGTAGGCTTGCACTTTTGTAATAATTCATAATTTAGACAAATAATAAATTTTGACAATGGAAAGCTTAAAGACCATTGAGTATTAGATTCAGTTATTTTTTCTTTTTTGTGTGGCTTTTTTCTATTAACATCCTCAAACTTGTAAGTATCCTATGTTTCTCACTACTTCCCACACTTGCAGAACCACTTAGGAAACCCTATTGCCAAGTTAAGAGTGGAAACAGGAATCTGTGAGCAGAAATGGTGGTCTGGGAGAGCTTTTAGGCACATGCAGGGCCTCAGGAGCTGCGCTTCCATGCCTCAGCTGGCTGGTTTTGTGATAGTCTCCTACCATGTGACAGTGCTCTCCTCCTGCTGCAGAGCTTCTCTGGAGTCTTTAGGCCAGTGGATGCACTCCCTGGTCCCATCCCAATTGATGTTTCTGTGTAGCCTCTCGGGAGACAACAGGTTCAAGGGTCTGGGCCAACTCACACCTGGTTGTAGGTGTTTAGAAGTAATCACTCTCCTGATCTACCTTCCTACAACTCACTGTGGTCGCTGACTTTTGTGTCAAACCAGCAGCAGTCCTTTCTTGGACACCACAAACAGTTCCCACCGGAGTACTTCACCTGCAGCCAAGGATGTTCTTGCAACTGTGTTACAGAATGTGATCGCCTAGGCAGATGACAGAAGTTAATTCTCTTAGTAGGAGTCATGCAGGCATCAAGCCCTGCTTGTTTCTTGTTAGGCAGCGTGCCAGCCCTGCTGTGTTACATCCAGTGCTTTGCCCTGGGAGTTCTAATGCATCTCTGAGGGGCAGCAGGGAGAACTGTTTCTCCCCTTGGCACACACTGCATTAGGATTTATAGTATTCCAGTTGACCTGCTTAGAGTCCTGAGTTAATGCTTTCCAAGAATATGTGGCGAACAGTCAGCAAGCAGGTGAGCTCTGAGGATTTTTTTGGTTTCATTTATTTGCTGGAAGCAATAGTTACTGAATGAGAGTTCTATAAATGATAGGCTCTGCTCTTTTGTATGCTTGCCTCTCTGTTAACTCTGGAGTACAACTAAGATTTAGTCTAGATGTTCTGGAGTATCCAAAAATCCCTTTGCAGTGGCTCATACAGTCTTTGTGCTGTCACTTTTTCATATTCCTAAGTAGTCTGGTACTTAAATGAGACCTGGTGCAACAAAATGGTGTCCTGATCTTGTCCTCTATCCATAACTTTCTGTCCTTTTATTACCAGTGGTTTTTTCTCTCTGCAGCATCTGGATTTTTTTTTATGTTGCTGGGGAGTTGCTGTTATTTCTTCCTTTTTTGTAAAAAAAAAAATAGAGGTTGTAGATTTAGTTACTGTCAAGCTTTGTCTCAAGATGTTTCAGTCTAAGTAAGGTTTAATGTATAACATTTTGTTTTACGAAAAGAACAAGCAGCAAAGCCTCCAGCATCAAAAGATGGCAGCATTTGTTACCAACCAACTTGATAAGCCATATATTAACAGATTCCCTAAATCACTCTGAGAAGTCTTTAAACCTTTATTTATTCCATAAATATTTTTATAATAATAATAAAAAATACTAAATATTTATTAGTATTTACAAGTCCAGTATGTTGAAGACAGGAGTTCCCCATCACTACTCTCCCACAACTAATATACTTGTTTTTAAATTACATGGTTTTCAATACAAAACTTCCTTAAAAGGCTGTGTCCAGGAGTTTTGCTTATTCATATCTTGATAGGAATTAATGTAAATTACATTACTAGCTGCTCTGTTGTTGATGTGCTGCTGGCTGAAAATTAGCTCTTATCATAGGTAGTTCCATATTTAACCTCAAGTGGCAAATACCAATCAAACTTGACCAACATTGCAAACTTGAAACTTCATTTAGGGAAGCCACTGGCACAATGCGTGGGAGGAGGTCAGCTTCCTGGGCACTTTGATTTCTTCCATTACTCAGTGAACTGGGTGACAGCAAAATCCTCCTCTCAGAAAACAGAGTGCCTAATACTTTGTAAGGAGATTTACAAGGAGGTCTTTATCCACAGAGTTTTGCAAGGAGATTTTATCCTGACATTTGGGGAAACACTTGTTGCAAACTGGGCCAGTAAGTAAGCAAGGAAACAACTGATTTTGGAAGAGTCTGAAGCCAAACATGAAGAAGGTGCCTGATTAGCAAAGCAGGCCCCTCCCAGCTGCTGACTATTCTCACTGTCACAGCAGCTGTGTCTGGAATTTTTGTTCTCCATGAGCTGACACCTCTGTCCTCCTGCCATCATACCTCACAGCTGTGTGGAATGGGTAAATAAAGACTGTTGCTTATTTTCATCTGTCTGGTGTAAAAGTAAATGGGTTTACTAGTAATGTCCTGAGCCCTAAGACAGCTTTGAATGACTTTTATATTTAAGGTAGGAATTGACTGGCAGTCACAAACTGCACATTAGTGTTCTTTTTATCAAAAAGAATTGGTAAATTGTTAATTACTTGAAAAGTACTGTTATGAAAATGTATGTTGGTTGGGTGGGATTTTTGCTTGCCTTAGTTTTTACTTTAAATATACTCTCAGTTTCTGGTATGACCTGCAGAACACCTAATCTTGTGCAAGGTGTGTCAGATGGCCCTGTACAACACAGTGATACTGGCAGTTTGTCAACACCAGCTGATTATCCTGTTTGTCACTCCTGTCTCTTGCAAGTGTCCTAGTAGTGTCAACTACAGAACTACTGGAATTACTCCTAACACAAAAAGCATTTTCACACGTGCAGATACTTGAGTGTAGTGTTACTGTGAGCTTGATCTGGCCAGCCTGAGGATAAATACCTCTCCTTCAAATGTAAATGTAATTAATTAGTGGTGTGGACATTAGCTAGCTCCACTCAGATGCTTCTGAGTTTCCATGCCTTTCTGTCAACTCTGTTTTTTCCTATTCTCTGATGTGCCAGAGAGAGCAGAGCTCACTGACTGAGGCAAGTAAGAGCCCTCTTTGTCTTTCAAGAAGAAACCAGGCTTTCTTTTGGCTCTGTCTGATAGCTTAAAGGCAATATTGGAAGCAATTTATGCACAGCACTTCTGTGCTACTGAGCAATAAAGCTGTTACTGTTATGAAAAAGCAGAATTTTTGGTAAAGAATTGAATGAAGTCCAGTAGTATGAGTAACCAGCTGAAGAAAGTGTGTAGAAGTAATGCTGGGGTTTAAAATAAATCAAAATGGAGATAGAATGAGCAGTGTCAATAGTGATTAAATAGCTGAAGAAAATTGAGTTACATTAGGGAGGTTTTGAGTAATTATGGTAAATTGAAAGTGAGTAGTGCTTATTGTGGAATAGGGCTTCTCAGGGACAGCAAACCTGGTACATTGCTGGAGCTGAATGCTAACTTCATATGTAGAAATTTAGTTATTTGGGCTGATACATCTCTTCATACACTGTAGTCAGTACGGATGCAAGTGTGGGACTGAAGTTAAGACCTGGCAACGCTTCCTTCTGCATGCTGACCAGGTGTAACTCTTGGTTTTGAAGTAATTTTAAAAGTGCAGGTACTCTTGCTGAGAAGACCATTAGGAGACCTTTGGGATAATTTTCAAGAACGTTTTGTAGATGCAGAGGCAAAGAGCCATCTGTAGGGTTTTGTGGGTTCTGGAAGTCAGCTGCCTTTGTAGCTATGTTTTTGAACTGGAAGTGGTAGCGCAGAATTCACTGTTCTCATAATACATGGCAGAAATGTTCCCAGTTGTCATAGCTAAATTCATTGCTAAATGTAACTCAGTACCCAAGAAGTATCTTGCATTGCTTATGCTAATTTCTGCTGTAGACTATTTGTATTTATGCATATACTCTCTGCATTGAGGCTGAAAAGACCTTGGCTAAATAAAAAGCTGCTTTATTATTGTGATAAGGGAATATTTTCTGGGCAGCAAGCCCCTAGCTGCTCTAAATTACTTGTTCTAGTGAAAGAATCATGTTCATATTGTTTAAACCATAAAACGAATCATAATGATGGCTGGTAACAAATAACAGAAACATTCTGCAGTGCAGCTTGAACTGCTTTATTTGAAATATTAATTCATTTTATCTGTCCCTGTGATAATGCTTCTTTGAATCCTGTAGCAATGGGCATGGCGATCGTGAGCATAGGAAATGTGGTCATAAAACACAGAACATCCCTCTTTGTACCAGAGTGTCTCTTCCCCTGGCTGCATTTTCTTCCTCCTTTCTCCTCCCACCCCAGATTTCTCACATACACACACTACCTGCAGTGCCTTTGAAGGCATCATCTTCTGATAACTTGAAGTCACAAGGCAACTCTCTCGAGTGCTCTTGCTGAGCACAGGGTGTTGTGAGGAGTTTGGGCTCTGGCTCTTGTGCTTTAAAGCACTGGCGTCCCTGACAGCATTTCTTTCCCCTCTCATGACCGTGCGTGACCCAGGACAGTGAGAGGCCGCTCACTGCCATTCCCCCTTCAGCCCTGCAATGCCCTGCTGTTTGTGGCCGCACAAGCTTGCCTTCACCGGTAGCTCAAACATGACCCCAAGTGTCTGTGGAGGCGAGTGCTCTCTCTTGCTGTTTGTCTGCTAGGGGGGAGTGGGTAGATGGTTAAGAGGAGTAACTTTATACACTCTTGCGGCAAGAATTGTCCACCACAGGTCACACCGCTGAGACAAGCATTGTGTTAGACCTGGCTGATGGTGCAGCCATGCTGCAGCCCAGCCCCAGGCAGTGCTGCTGCTGAGGCACGTGGTGTGGCAATGTGACTCTTCATGCTGGCTCAGCACAAAGGGCCACTTCTCCTGCAGCACCGTTCTGTAAAAATGTTGCTTTCTGAATCCCCTGGCAGTGCACTGGGAGTGGGGAAACCTGTGTCCTGTTCCTGGATATCTGAAGTTGAAATGTATCAGTCTAGCACCATATGAAGATAAAACAATTCTAAGTTCATATGGCTCAAATTTCTGCAAAGGACATTTCATGGTGGCAATTGAGTGTGTGATTCCTGGACCCCTATAGCCTTCTAGCAGGGACCTGGCAGCACCTTCCTGCGTTGGCTTTTGGCTACACGATTCTGTCAACTCAGTCATCTTGAGTCATTTGTCTAAAACAACTCCTGGCTGTTAAGGAAGGAGAGCACCTAGTGGGTGCCTGCCAGTTGGGAAATAAGAAATAGCTCAGTGTGGAAAGGTCACAGAATTAAGGCTTTTAGAGAACACTGGAGAAGTGCTAAGGTCTTCATGTTCTGTTGCTGCCCTGTAACAGAAGCCAAATGAGTATTTGCTCAAGGAAATTTATTCGTTGTCCTGCTTGTATCAGTAAATAGTGTTTCTACCATCCTCTTGTCAGTGATTAAGGTCAGCATTTGCAAATGGAAATTATGTAACCATAAATCTAAGTTACACTTTCAATAAAATGTCGTTTTCTGAACAAATTGAAGGTGTGAGATGATGTCAGTGGTGCTTGCCTTTGCAGACAGGGCAGTGCCTGTGGGGGGTTTCTGTTGACCTTCAGCACTGGTAACTTCTGGAAATATATGTCTGTATGTGCGTGTGTGTATACACATGTATATACGTGTATGTATGTATATATATGTGTATGTGTGTTTATTTTTTTTTTTTTTACCCTTTT
This sequence comes from Dicrurus megarhynchus, assembly GCA_013399195.1. Classification (NCBI taxonomy): domain Eukaryota; kingdom Metazoa; phylum Chordata; class Aves; order Passeriformes; family Dicruridae; genus Dicrurus; species Dicrurus megarhynchus. The sequence goes on from VXAD01010505.1 coordinate 160,596, forward strand.
CTTTAAATGCTGAGAAAAGTTAAGGCTATGCATCTGGTGAAGGGATGCAAGTGCACATTTATCGCTCCTTCTTCCCACCCTTGAGGAATGTCAGCCAAAATGTGAATGTTAGTTTGAAATTTGTGGAAAGGCTGTAATAACCAAAGTATGACTCCTGCTAAGAGCCATTGTGGGCGTGGATGGGGAAATAAGCATAGCACTTCCGTAACAAGATCAGTTCTTGTCCTTTGCTGTACTTCTATATTAGTTGGAGTTGAATTTCTTCCTCTGCAAGAAGCATATCTAGCTATGGTTGGAACATGCCTTTTAGGGGAGTAAGAAGGTGTGATGGGGAGGAGTTTGTTCCAAGCTTGAAGGCAAATGTCTTTTAGGATGCCTCTTGCAAGGTCTTGGGAGATTATTGCACCTCTTTGCCTCAGAATAGAGAGATTTGGTTTTTTCCTATTATGCAGTGACTTGGAAGATGCTTGAACACTTCATAGCAACCCTGAAAATAAGCCTGAAACTAATAGCAAACCAGCTCCCTAACATATTTTTCTTTCAGAGATGAGATATTCTGAGAGGTTTCCTTGAAGCAGCTTAAAAAATGCTCCAAAACTTTCTGAAGTTGACATTTCTATCAGTTCACACTCCAAGAGGAATGCTTCCAACAAATGACATTTTCCCACAGTTTCATTTGTTATACAGCTAATGATGTCCCTGTGTCTGCAGGATTGTTTCCTGTGATAAACTGTAGGCTTCTGCCTCTTTCATTCTTATGACATAGGAGAGATGAAAGATAACAGACAATAATGTGAGGAAGAGTATCTAGGAAGGTGTAACCAACAGTTGGGGTCATGAAGGAAAAAGTGTCTTTGCTGCCAAAGACAGCTAGGTGTCTAAATCAAAACTAAGACAACTTTTTCCTCTCTGAAAGTCAAACATGCAATTTCTGCTTGTCCCCTAAGTGGACAGGGTTTTAAAGTACATTTGAAGCCAGCCTAATAAAGGCTGTATGGTGTATTTTGGAGGTAGTATTCTGTAGAAAGTGATCCCACATACTTTGAATTGTGTGCTTCATCCTGCAGGGACCCCAAAACATTGGGAGGTCCAGTGTGTAAGGTGCTCAGTGGACCAGCTGGCAGGGTGTTGCACCTGTACGTCCCTGGGCAAGCTGCAGCAGCATGAAGTTCAGTGTAGGCCTGTCTACCGCTCTTTACAAGCAGGCTTGCTGCACTCCTTCCTTAGACTGATTTTGGAAACCCTGAGGTAGCCGAGGTAAAGCTCTGCACTGCAGTCAGACAGACAGGGCTTGTTCACTTTGTTCGACTCCCTTGGTGCTATAGCACTGAGAGGTTGAATCCTTTGAAATTCTGAGGCCAGAGTGAAAACTCCATGTGCCTGAGCATGTAAGTGCCTGCTTCTGAGCTCTTTGCATTGAAGTAAACTGCAGCTTTCACTGTCTAGTCATGTTTTATCCTTCCCTACAAATATCTTTCTAGAACTTCTTAAGCCTTCTCACGAAACCAGAAACTTAATACTAAGAAACCAATCCAAAGAATATTTTTGCTTTTGTAGCTGAGCAATAGACTGATATAGCAATGTATTTTAAAATCCTCAGAAGAGCAGCTGTTTTACACCACATATGTTTCTGAATTATGGACCGTTTGTGTCGACTGCAGTGCTTAAGGCACTAACTTTTGCTGATGCATCTATCTAGTGTATAGTGCTGTTGCAACCTGAGGTTAACATATGAATCATAAGCAGTGTTTATTTTGTTTAAAAAAAAATCAATAAGCAAAAAAGCAGTGCTGCCTTAGGATTTTTCCTCTGTCACATGCCCCAAACAAGAAACCATGTTTTAAAAATATTTGTAGTGAAAATGGTACTAATTTAGCAGAAGCTGGCAGCAATATCTAAACATCAGAAGCAGTAGAGGAGAAAAGTGATAGGGAGCAAACTTGTAACTACAGGCCAGGGATGGAGCCTACAATGGCAATGCCATCTTTGATTTTTTTTCCCCTAAAGTAGCGTTCAAAAGCTAGAATTGATTTCTTGATGGTACAAAGCTTCTTGTTAGATGGCCAGCCGAGCAAATACTTTAAAAGTCATTTTACATAAAGATTGACTATTAACTTTGTGAAGGAAGGCTTTGCTTTGTAGCATAAAGATCCTGTAAAACTGTTCGTGTGCCATCTGCTGAGTGAATTTGGACTAGTAGGGTTGCTGTTGATTTAATCTACTTGACAATGGGCATTAGAACAGTGAAAAGGATAGAAACAGAAACATTTAACTTGCATGAGCCTCTGAGACAGAACAGGGCATCTTTTATTTCATTTGAGGATGTTAAGACAAGATGAAAGTCACAAGTATTTCCATGTTGGCTTTTACCTCAAACTGCAGGAGTTTCAAGAACAAAAATTGTTCTACACAGTCTAATAATTGCATTCTAACCTAAGGGACCTATGTATGAAAGAGAAATTATCTACCTGGTGCTGTGAAGCTTTAATTAATTTTTTGAAGGTTATTTAAGGATTTTTTTGATGAAGTTTCACATGTGATAAAATACTATCCTTTTCTTTTTGTCTTGTTTTTGCTTGTAAAACCTGTTCATTATTTTGAGTTTTCAAACATCAGATTTGGCTCACAGTTTTGTTTTGTGCTGAGAGCAGAAAGGAGGCTCCAAATTAAGGAATGCTTTAACCAGAATTACTTACAAAGTGATTTCCTGAAGTTTTACAGATGTTCTCCCACCCCCAACAGAGGATAATTAAGAACTTTTTTATATTTCTTGTCCAAGGAAATACATGTTTATGAATGTGTGCAAAGGTGTTTATTTAAGATATGAGGAGCCAAAGATAAAGCTAAATCTAAAGTACTTTTAATATTTCTTTTAAGTTGAGCAAACAACCATCCTCTGCAAGCTTATTTTACTTTTCACTTTTTAAATAATTTTTGTCTTCTCCTTGCATTGTTGAAAACATTTTAACTGGAGAAATAACACACTAGTAAAATTTTAAGCAAAAACACTCACAGGATTTGCTTTAAAAATAATTTGACTTCTGAAGCATGCAGTGGAGTTTCAGACAGAAACACGGGAGCAGGCTGTGCAAGTATGCATAACTAACGTGAAATGAAGCTGTTCTTTAGGATTGACCTCCTTGAGTTTGAAGCCAACATTGTTCTCTTCCAAATGGTAATTTTTTCCTTCTTTAGGTGGAAGGAACCAGAACCTTTTCCATTAACTTCACAGAGGCTTCTGTGTACAGACAGAGGGTGGATATTTGATGGAAAGGGTGACAAGAAAGAAGGAAAAAACCCTAAAACGTGTGAACAAAAAGGGATCATCTATGCATTGAGATATCATCTCATTATACCTCTTGTTGCCCATAAAAAGAGGCACGGTTGTGTAATACGGTTGCAGACCCCTTCCCTGTAGGTATCTACAGATAAGTGACAAATGCCACCTGTGTAACAAAGCGGCCCTTCAGAAGGAAGTCTGCAATGCACACTCAAGCCCTGCGCATTTAAGACTCTAGTGTGCATCTGGAAAAACCTCTTTTGAACTGTTACCCAGGTTAATGACAGTAGAAATGTCAGAGCTGGGAGAGGGGAAGCAATGTGTAGTGAGGTAAACTGCAGGAGGCACAGAGTTAAGAGTTTGCTCATGCTGGTGACCAGAAGCTTAAATTTACTGTGTAAGATGGAGTCAGGAAGGATCCTCTCCTCATTGAGTTTCAGTGATTCAGTGTCTGAGGAAGAGATCCAGCAAGGGAAGTGATATGAACGCAGCAAGTACAGCAGCCCTCTGTTCAGCATCATACCTGAACTGATGAACTGAGTGTGAAGGTTTTGGAGAAGCCTGAGGGCAGGAAGATGTACTAGCCAGGCGGTATACGAGGTAGATTTGAACAATGGAATTTGCTGTTGGCGTAAAAGGAGATGAGGCTATAGGAGATAAGGAGGTGGAGAAATTCTAACTATGCCTGAAGAATTCAGGTCAGAGGGAAAAAAAGCAAAAAATAGTATGTGACAGGAAGAGAGAAGTTGGGGGGGAGAAATTAAGAGAAGGAAGTAGGTTACATGTAACAGTTTCACAGGGATTTCTGTAGGAACTTTAATTTCATTTTCTTTTTTCCAGAGGTACGCCTGTTGGCCTAGCTGTTGACTCAGAAAAGTTAGTTAGGTGCGTACAGGAAGGGGAATAAGCATAAATTCTGTCTAGTTATTGTCTATGGAGTGTGCTCGCTTCATTAGCACAGGGAACTGCATCCCTTCAGCTCTTCCAGTAACTCGCCAAGCATGGGCGAGGGCTGGCAGGAGGAGCACTGACTCCTGCTTTACCCCAGTGTTGGGTGGGGAGGCCCTGCTCACACCTGAAGCATGCTTTGGAACAAGTTGATTGCCTCATATATCTCACTTTCAGCCAAACATTTAATTCTGTATGAATTTACTTAACAATTTTTTTTTTCTCTTCCAGTTACTATTTCTTCAACTGCAGAAAAAGGTAATTCTTTAAATTTTTTATGAAGATATGCATAGATGCTTTGCATGCAAATCCTAAGGGACGTAGAGTTTAAATGTACTCCTTTATGTGTGAGCTCTGTGTAGTGAGTAGATTAGTGCTAAGAAACAAGGTAAATATTGTACAGTTGAGTCTGTTTTGTTTCTAATACCACAAACTTGGGATGATGACAAGACCTGTGACTAATGCAAGTAATGCAACTATGATTTAAGTTTGCAATTATTTTTAAATGGGTACCTACTAAGAACAGAAAAAGGAGAAGAGAGAAGGAACTGCTGCAGATCCAGAATTCCGTCTTCTGTTTAGGCCTGTGACCTGAAAGACTTCTGGAAGAGGATTAATTTTTGTCGTAGTGCTTAATATTTTCCAAACAGCTTACCAAATTCCTCAGAATCCCATTCTTAAGGAGTAGTTAGAATTGTGCAAAACACGACCATTTCAAAAGTGGCTGCACATTATAATTTTAAATTTCCAGGCCAAGTGTTTGAGGCCTTGTTTTGAGAAATTTTAATCTTCACATTGGCCTTAGCAAGTATATGCCACAGCAGGTGGTAGTACATGGGATAGAGATACAAACTAACAAGAAAAAAATTCTATCATATTATTGGTGGGTTATTTGTTTGGGAGTTCATTTCAGCTTATGGGGGAACATGACTGGTAGATTAAGCACAGATTTGTACTTTTAACTATCCACAGACAGCTGTTTCAGACTGGTAAGAGGTTCTCATGTCTTAAATATTTTGCAAAAGAGCAAACAGAACTGGAAGCTAATCTAGCAGTTTTCTTCCCAATGAACATCTACCAGAACACTGTAAAAAGAAGGACCCTTGATGGAATTTGTTGTTTTTTGATTTCTAATGGAGAGCTGAAAGAGTAGGAAAATCTTCAAAATAAACTGTAAGCCATTCAAGGTGTGAGCTTGTGTTACATTGGATTTTTTCATCCCATTTCACAGCTGGGCTTTACATAGACTTCACAAAATTCTGCAAGTTGCTGCTGTGCTTGCTGTTGGCCTGTAGATGAATAAGTTTTACACTCTAATTTCTTCTGGAAAGGCAAGATCCATGTCTCAGTTAAGGAAGCCTGGCAATGTTTGTGTCACATAGTCAGATCTGTATTTCAAATGCAGTGCCTATCTGACTGAAACAGGTTCTTCTGAATCTACCAGAGAAGGACAATGTGAGATTAATTAATGAGAGTGACCGTATCACTGGAACCTGTTGGGCTCTTAATAGCCATCACCTGCACGCTGCTTGCACCTCCCATTCTGAATCATGTCATAGGCATCCTGTATGCATAAATTTATCAACCATGAAGGTTGATTTTAAAATGAGATGTGAAGTCTTTTCTTGTTTGAAAAGAAAACTGGCATAAGTTTTCTTAAGTTCTTAAAAGCCAGCTTGCAAAAGCCAGGAATCAACATCAGAAGAGTCAGAAGACCAAAGTACTGGGAACACTGCTACATAAATCAATAACGTGCATCTTAGCAGATGTATTTTGCTCCATATTTCAGTGTAATAAGTACTGCAGTAAAATTATTTGAATATAATGGCAACTTTTGATTAAATTAGTGGCAATTTCTTCACCCCATTAAGGTTCATTTTTTCTTTGTAATTTTCTATTCTTGTCCAGTTCTATATCCATTAGGATAGGGAAATAAAGTAATCTCTGGATCTCTGTTAACAGTGTAATATACTACTGTTATGTATTATTGCCTCTCTGTAATCTGAATCTGCCTTGGAAGTAGTATTAAAAATGATTCAGAAAAGAATGTTAAGAGCAAATCTTAGGAGGGCTTAGCATATTTTAGGAGAATTCTGAGAGCATGTCTTAAGACACTGTCTTCCTGAAGCCATAAATTATGGTATGGAATGCATCAGTGCCTTTAAAGAGAATTGACTTCACTTGGTCACAGCATGGCACCGAGAATCCTGGATTGCCTTAATTTAGCCAAGACTTCCCTTCTGACTCTGAGTCTGGCTAAACTGGCAGATATTGGGGTTTGAGGTTTTTGTTGTATTTTCCATCTAGCTTGTAATTACAAGAAAATGAGCTGACTAGGAATGAATCTGGTTTACATTTGTACTGGAAACAGATGCAAGATGCTTCAGGGAGTAGTCTGTAGAAGAGCTACTGATACCCAAAGTGGTGGGTAGGTGGACTGCTAAAGTAAAGCTGTCGAAAATGGTATCTTCCCTCCCTCTCATTTCCTGGGGAGCACTGACAGGACAGTTATGTGTAATCACAGTAGGAATGGCAGCATGGGAGTAGGAAAAGAAGCAAGAATTTATTCAGAGTGAAGCCAGTATGGACTGCCAATTGCAGGTTCTTTCCCTGGGTGGTGCCCATCACTGGCTGCTGAGTACTTCCCCTTGGTTTTAATGATTGCAAGACCTCAGTTACATGAAGAGTACAAGAACACTTTAATAGCTGCCTCTATCTAATAAATACTGGTAGCACTGGCACAGATCTGTACCCTTGACACAGCTGGCCATGGTCCCTGTTATTCTGTGTTTTTTAGGGGCATTTACAGCCTGTGACAAAGCTTTGAGGTTCTGCTGTTTGACACATTGTGTGTGCACTAAAAATAATCCTTCAAAAGAATCTGAATTCTGGGGTGATTTTTATGGATGGAATAGAACTGTTTACTGTGTGAGTTTTGCTGTGCCTTGCCCTCCCCCGTATCTCATTTCCTCTTTCCTTCTATTCAATTTCTCTCACCCTCTTTTCCACCAAAATTCTGATCCGTGCCACTGATTCCACTCCAGTTTTACGTCCTTTTCTCCTCTCTTCCAAACCATTTTCTCATGCTTTAATTCCTTAACCACATTGTGTTTGAATGTAGAGTATGTTTTTAATAAAAGACAATTCCTAATTATGTAGTGCCTACTATAGTAATACACAAGTTCTTTCCTATTAGGAGACAGTTTTAGGATGACTTTAGAAAAAGGTTTTGTTTGTTGCATTTTCAGTCAGCTCTACAGCTGAAAATTTGCCACATCTGCCTCTAAGGTTGGAGGAATCAGAGGCAAAAGTAAAAAGCATAATTCTCCAAAGAAAGCTCAAATGCAGTTTGTTTGTCTTCATTGCAATAAACAGTGAAAATCCTGAAAGATGATAAATTAAAGCCATGTCTTCTGTGACTGTGCACAAGCATTTTCTGAGTTGTTGGAAGCTCCCAAAGTTTTGAACCTTTTTTGCCATCCATGAAGTACATCATGCAGCTTCCTAAAGGACTCTCTTTATCTTTACAGAAAAGTAGGTCAAGTTTCCTACTTACTGCAACTGAAGATAATATAAATATTTAATATGACTTTTCTAAGACTTGCTGTTCTGGCACAACTGATCTGTTTCCTCTTGACAAGTGATAAAAGAAACCATTAGAGGAAACAAGAGTGGAAGGAGCTTCCTGGGTCATAAGGTCTGGATTTCTGGTCTTTAAGACAGCCATGTAACACAGACTCATTAGTAAATTGATTGAGCTCCCTACTAAAGCCAGCTACATTTTGTTGCCACTGTGACTATAATAGGATTTTTCCAGCTTGTATTTCTCAGATGATTTGAAAGAAGATAATAAAAATCTTTAACTCGCAGCTCGCATGACTGGAGTGCTGTACTCTCCAAACCCCTGTTTGGGGATTTTAATTGTCATTGATGACCAATGCCTTCTGTAATGGCACAGTACTGTGCTGTTTCTATTAGAAGTAGAAATTAAATTGAATTATGTAGGTCAGTAAGTAATCAATTACTGTGTGATAATCTAGAACAGAATTACAGCATCATCTTTATCCAAAAAGGTTAGTCACTTACATGCCAGTTGTGAGGCTGTGTTCAGTTCTGGGGTTTGGGGGTTTTGTGTTTTGGGGTTGTTTGTTTGTTTGGGGGGGGGTGGTTTTGTTTTGTGGGCGCTTTTTTTTGTTGTTTATTTTGTTTGGTTGGTTTTTAGGGGGTGGGTTTTGTTGATTTGTTTTTTCCTTCAAAATCTGTTTTGGAAAGTTCAGTAAGGCCAAGTGCAAGGTCCTGCACGAGTCAGGACAATCCCAAACACAAGTACAGGCTGGGCAGAGAATGGATTGAGAAGCAGCCCTGGGGAGAGAGATGTAGGGGTGTTGGTTGATGAGAAGCCCCAGCGGCTCAGCAGCATGTGCTTGCAGTCCAGAAGGCCAGTGGTGTCCTGGGCCGCATCCAAAGCAGCGTGGGCAGCAGGGCGAAGGAGGGGATTCTGCCCCTCTGCTCTGCTGACACCCTGCCTGGAGTGCTGCATCCACCTCTGGGGTCCCAGCACAGAAAAGGTATGGATCTGTTGGAGTGAGTCCAGAGGAGGCTACAAAGATGATCAGAGGAATGGAGCACCTCTCCAGCTGAAGACAGGCTGAGGGAGCTGGGCCTTGTCATCCTGGAGAACAGAAGGTTCCAGGGAGACCAGTACCTGAAGGGAACTACAGGAGTGCTGGGGAGAGATGTGTTACAGGGGCATGGAGTGATAGGACAAGGGGGGAATGACGTCAAACTGAAAGACAGCACGTTTAAATTAGGTATTAGGAAGGAATTCTTTATTGTGTGAATGGTGAGGCAGCAGCAAAGGTTGCCCAGAAAAGTTGTGGATGCTCCATCCCTGGAAGCATTCAAGGTCATTTTGTGAATCTATGATAAAAACATTATTTTCTTGAGGAAGAGTAGCCATCACATTTGGGGAGTGAGGGTGGGTGTTTAATTTTTTTTAAGTGAACAGTCCTAGAGTGCTAAGTGTAGTTGTTTAGCCCTCCTCAAAGATCAGGAGGTTTATTTCTTGTTCTTTTCAGCTATATTCACCAAATTCTTATTTGTATTTTATTGCAGTTGTCTACCTTGTGGTTTTTCATCTGTCATTTGTCATGTTTGTATGGTCCTATGGGAAGACAATTTTCACATCTCCTGCAACCCCCTCTAATGAGGTAAATATAATGGTAGAAAAAGTGTCAATGCCTTTTTTATAAATAGCTGAACAGTTTTCAGTGATGAAATTTGTTTGCAGTACTGTGTGATTCACCTTGCCCTTCTCATTATCCAAAATAGAACAGCATGACTGCATCATGAATGAAAATGATCAAGTTACTCTTAAAATACCATATGCTTTGTGTAATGACATTTCCTTATATGAAATGTGTGTTTAAATCATCACAAGTTTGGCAGTCTTGTACAGTGCTATGCTATGAAGTAGCTTGCTTGAAGCCTGAAATTTTTAAAACTGATAAATGAGATACGGTGACGATGTTTTTATATTTCGTTTTTAGGCAGCTTTGACCTTTGTTTGGGTAAGAAAGGGTAGTAATGCAATGTATACTTATGACCTGTACGACTGAACCCACTTATTAGTCAAGAGTTAAGGTTTAGGAACACTGAGACGTGACTACATAAAGAAGCTTTATATAATAGCAAAAGAATGTGTGATGACTGTAAGAAGTTCTGTTTTGAAAAAAACTATATTAATTCTAATAAGCCCGAGATGGATTATCTTGTTTTCTTTTTTCTCTAATGTCTGTGTATGTAAGGATTAAATACTGGCACTGAATTTAAAATACTGCCCTTCTCTTCCTTGTTTTTACAAGGCTTTTAGACTGCCAAAACTGTTTGAGGCATTGGTTGCTCTGTGGGGGTTGAATTTTTATTCTGTTTTCGGCAAGACTGACGTTGAGTGTTAATGTCAACCTTAAACATTCTTGAGAAGAGTTATTCCCATGCTTCAAAGAAAAAGCAAATACTGCTCTGTAATGCTCAAGTGTGGCTTAGAGATCTGTATGTTAAAGCTCTAGAATATAAAGTGTAAAAAGCTAAACACTATTCTGCTGTTTAGCTAAGCAAAAAGTCTAAATGAAGCTGTTGAAGGGTCTGGAGCACAAGTCCTGTGAGGAGCAGCTTGAGGGAGCTGGGGGTGTTTAGCCTGGAGAAAAGGAGGCTCAGGGGGACCTTATCCCTCTCTACAGCTGCCCGAAAGGAGGCTGTAGCCAGGTGGGGGTTGGCCTCTTCTCCCAGGTAACCAGTGACAGGACAAGAGGGAATGGCCTCAAGTTGCACCAGGGGAGGTCTAGATTGGATGTGAGGAAAAATTTCTTCACTGAAGGACTTGTTGTCAAGCACTGGAACAGGCTGCCCAGAGAAGTGGTTGTATCCCCATCCCTGGAGGTTTTAAAACATGTATAGATACAGCATTTGGGGATGTGGTTTAGTGGTGGACTCGGCAGTGCTGGGTTAATGGCTGGCCTTCATGACCTTAGATGTGTTTTCCAACCTAAATGATTCTATGATTCTATGAATTGCTAAACCTAAAAATTCAAAGGGACTTGTCTTCAGGGTAATTTGGTTTTGCTTTCTCTGGGATGGTTTTGCAGGAAAATTGTAAAGTTAAGCAGGTTATCTAATTAAAATATGGTTGAAATGGTGTTATACCAGGTTTTATAAAGCTGTATGAGCTAGAGCTGCTCTTAATGCTAATGCCTAGTAACTTTTACTGTCTGCTTGAATTCTTCATTAATAGCAAACTTATTCTGACAGTACTTTTCCTGTAGTTACAGTGATGATGTAGCAGGCTTTTTGTATTCAGCAAGTGAAAGGGATGGCTTGGGCATATGGCACGTAATGAAATTTTTGTATATTTACTGTGGAGATAGATGAGATGTAATAAAATTTCCTTCTACAGCTAGCTTTAAACAGAAAAAAAGAAGGGAAAAAAAACTATCCCACCATAACAGCAAAAAAACACACTCAAAAATTTTTTGAAAAGCAAAAAAACAACCAAATTAAAAACCCTGCACCACTTTTTCTGTCTCTGGGCAAATCCCTTCTGTTCATATACCAGTGAGTAATTTATGCTGGCTATACTTAAAAACAAACATGACTTCAGAATCTTTCCATTGTGTGAGAGTGTAAACGTATATATTTTTAGTCATTCAAATTGGCCATTCTTGCAAAACAAATAGCACCCTGTGATCTTACTATTGAACTAAAAAAAAGATTCTGCAGCTGCTGTTGTCTTAGTGTAATCCCTGTACATTTGTCCTAAGAAAGAACAATCAGCATTATACAAGATCCAGAAAGAGGAAGGAAACAAAGGGATTCTTTCTGTTTTCAATAAGAACTGCTGAAACCTCATTGGGAATTCTGTTTGCTGTGTGGTAACAGACAACTTTTGATGTCTTTGAACATATCCTGCTATTGTCCTAAGAGACTGTGGTCTCATGGCCCTATTAAGTTCTGAAATTAGAACAGAAATGTAGCTTTTTGGAAAACCAAAATCCTATCCAGGATTTTTGGAGGAATACTATGATGTTACATGGACAAATTTAAAAAGTTTAAATCTTGTTATTTGGTTCCTTTTCTATTCACTAATGGTTTGTCTTGAAATGTCATCTAGAGGGAGTACTCATGTTTCTTGCAACCTCTGCTTGATTGCAGGTCACAGAGACCTGGATCACCTACCAGGCTCACAAGAGTAGTAGGGATTAAGGTGTCTTGCACCACTGTTTGCTGGAATGGTGCTTCACATCTGTCTTACACGTTTTATGTGAGCATCTCCAGTTTTCATACTTGAATAAATATCTGAGTGTTAAAATTTAAATAATGAGGTCAAACTCTTGGTGATGGCTGAAATGTTAAACTTTAATTTCACCCTTCCCATAGATTAATTCTAGTATCTGGTTATTTAAAAGGGTATTATTTAAACATGTTTCATGTTTCACCCTTGAAGGGTGGGTAGGCTCAATAACTGGGATGATACTCTATGTGACAGGAGGTTTAACTAGATTCTGTGAGCTATGAGGCGTCTTGCTTGCATTCTGGATTAGGAAATAGCACAGGGAAATTGCAGCAATGTCTTACTGCTTCCTCCTTTCTGTAAGTGGAGTCTTCATTGTTGCTTGCCAACTGACTGTAATCCAAAAGAGGAAAAAGTACAAGATGAGGGGAAAATCCATGTGAACTAATCATGCACATGTTTTTGGTAGGAAAATACGGTCATATTAAATCACACTAACCCAGTTTTTGTTCCAGCTGCACACATAGCATTTTCCACTCTCTACCATGAATGCTTTGTCTATGTGTGCTCATACAGAGGGCTCTTGTAGTCCATGCAGGAAGCTCAGAGTTTAGAAGTGCTTTGGAACAGAAAAATACCAAAGAAAATAGCAATTTCAACCCCCACTGCCCAGGGCCTTGTCAGCACGCTGGGTTTTGTGGGGCTTACTGGTAAATACTATTTCAGTGGATACCAAACTAAGTGTTTCACAAATGAGTAAAAGCTCTCCAGGTTTTTCTGGTAAAGGCCTATATTTCAGTGAGGCTTCAACAGAAATGCTCATCAGGCTTTACTCAGAATTGTAACACACTCTCAAACTGTACAGGCTTTGCTGGAGTTTCTTTCAGTACAACTTAAGAATTTTGAGACTAGTGTTGACTATTCCTAAGTTAAAATTCCAGTTAAACTCTTTCAGCTTCTGCGCTGGAACCGTGAAGCCCACCACACCCCCCACCTGCCTTTTTTTCCCCCCATCTGGTTCGTACTCCTCTGTATGTTAGAGAGGAAGTGGGATAAGAGAACTTCAGTGCCTTGTAGCAGAAAAGGACTGTTGCACCTTCCTCTTGTTCACAGATCACTTAATTTATGGTTATCGGGAATTTAAGGCAGGCTTGCACCTTAAAGCTCACCCTGAGTCTCTGCCTTCCCTTGTGTTGAAGAGAGGATGCTATAGATAATAGAATGGAGATAAAGATTATTTTCTTGAAAATACATCCAGAAACATGGAGTTTTAAGGATCTCCTGTAGTTCCTTTAGCATTCTTTTTCTTTTTTTACGTGGTGCTGTTGGGTCAGTGGGTGGGGGCACCCAAAGGGTCTTTTCCTTGGAAAACAAAGTAATAATTAATCTCTTCCCTTCTATCCATTTTCTCCTTCCCTCCTAGTTCTGCTTGTCAAAAGCTGATAAAGAACAATATGAAAAAGAAGAGAGACCAGAATCCCAGCAGGAGATTTTGAGAAGAGCTGCTAAAGACTTGCCTATCTATACGACAACAGCATCGAGAGGTGGGATATAAAGATAATTCAATGCTCCTGAAGTTGCTGGTTTATTCATTTGTTGCTATTGAATGAACAATATATTAAGCACATATTGCAAATGCCATGATGTTTTGTTATTTGTTTGGCCTGGTGTTTAATTCCTCTGAGAGAAGCAGCAGTCCTTTTTCTGGTGATCTCAACATAAAGCCACTACTTGAAATTTAAAAGAAAAAATTATCTTCTAGGAAGCAGAGAGATGACAGCAGTTATCTCTAGCTGTGGCTATTAAAAATAAACACAGCAAAGAAATATCACTAAGATAGCTTGAAATAGGGAAATTCAAATGTGTTGCTCAATTTTATAATCATCTTTATCCCTATTTAAACTTTTCTTTCTGACCTGTTTTGGTTCAGCATGAGGAGAAATGTACTTAAGATCTTAACATACTTTTGCAATTTGAAAACAAATAAGTGTTATTTCATTCCCATCTGCAATTCAGTACAAATCTAGTTATGGACTATTTCTGCATTTGCTTTTAATATATGTAGGCATTTTATTCCAATTTATATATGAATGATCTGTGAAAGTGCTGTCTTATGCATATGTATATTCTTTAAAAATCCATAGCTTTTATATGTGTATGTATCTTTTTCTCTTTCTTGAAACTAGCAACCCTGTAGAGTTTCCAGAAACATAAACTACTCGGAATAACCATTGCTGAAGTTTACTGTGACTTTTCCAAGTCTAAGGACACCTGGCTCTTTTGAATACAAGCCTCCCTTTAAGAGAATCCCAGTCATAAGTTCCTGGAGTGGTCTGGGAAGCTGTTGATAGCTCTTATCAATTCTGTTTAGCTGTAGGTGTTGGCTTTCCTCCTGCTTTCAATCTGCCTGTGCTGGTGTCTTATTTGCATTGAGGAAAGCCTGAAAGTCTGTTTAAAAATATCCAGGAAAGACGAGGAAGAACTGATTTACTGAACAGTCTGCTAGATCATAGTTTGGTGAAGTGGATAGAGAAAGCCAATGCAGAAGGTTGACTTGCTGAAAGAATGTAGTTTCACCATGGGATGCCTTAGTACCTCTGCAGAGGTGGAAGGGGGATCAGTGCCAGAGGATGAAGGATAGGAAAACTTGGGAGTCAAAGAGTAAATGAAAATAAACTCAGTAGAGTAGTAATAGATTCTTTTGAATACTTTTATATGTTACATTTCTTAAAAAAATCAAAACTACGTATCGTATGAGATTAGGCATGTGACAGTCTGTGAGAACAGGTGTGGCGGGGGAGGGCAGGAAGCTCTTCTAAGATTCAGTTCATGTTAAGGGGGAAAGCTTTCATAAAATCAGATGAGTTCTACTGACCTGACCCTTCCACTTGAATACAGCAATCAGATACTGTGATCGATGCCAGCTGATCAAACCTGACCGCTGCCACCACTGTTCTGCATGTGACGTGTAAGTGTCTGAATCTGGACTTACAGATTTTCTCTTTCCTGCAATCATCACTTTAGTGTGTTCATGTCTGCAGTGGGTCAGTTCCTTCCAGTGGTACAATATTATGGTGCAGCCCTATTGTCTACAGTGGCAGAACTTTTTAGGAAGCCTACTTGTAGCTTTGTAAAACAAAGTTTATATTAAAAAATAAGTTAATTAAAAAGTAAAAAATCATAGATTGAAAGTAAAGAAAGGTAGGTCTGAGATACCAGCACGAGCAAATGCTTATTATTGAGCCATTTCATTGTACCTTGTTTGTGTAGCACTGAAACAGATGTGTTCTACTAATAATGCCAAAAATGTTTATCTCAAAAATTGACAGTAGAATCCCATGCCTTTAACGTTTCAAAGACATCAATCACTGCTATTCCCTATTTTCATTGTGAATCGTCAGAGGAGTCTGCACAGGCACTGAAGGCTGAGGCTCTGCGTGAGACTTCAGTAGGCTGAGCTTGAGGAAATCTCGTTACCTGAAGAACCTAATACACATCTTTTGGCTAAAGTCAAATTTGTTAGCAAAAACAATGAACATCTCTGTGTCTGAAATGTCTAGTACCTGTCTGGATTAAAATGGCATGTGGATTATTCAAATTGCCCTTTGTGCTGCTCTTTTCCTCTATTAGCTTTAAAAAAAAAGGCAAGCAACAAACAAAATGGTAGCAAAAATAGCCCTAAGGTAGACTTAGTTGAAGTGAATGCCAGGCAAACATACCTTATCCACACAACCCTGAAAGATCCTTTGGATTTGTTTTCTCTGTGTGCACATAAAACTAGTGTGGCTTAATGAACTAGTACACAGTGTTGCTCAGTAATGCTCCCCATGCTAATTTAAGAAACTCTCCTCATAACTCTTCTGAATCACAATTGGTCCTTTAGGGTGACAGAATGGCTGCTCTTATATAGAGAATTGGTATGATTGAGAAGGGCTTGAAAAAGATACAGTAGGGCAAAATACTTGAAAAAAAAATAAATAAAATTCAACACCCAAAACTGTAGAAGCTAAAGTTGTGTCTTAGAAAGAAAATGTATTTTTCATCTTAACTTGCTGGAAATTCTCTCTTTCAGATGTGTATTAAAAATGGACCACCACTGTCCATGGTAAGTTTATTTTAAAATAAAATCGGTATAAGAATGATGAATTAGATGCTGCTTCAAAAATGCACTTTTGAAGTAAACCTTGATTTTCACAGAAGTTCTTTATATGTGAGAATAAATCTTGTTTCTAATGTGTGTTACAGCATAGAGTTGTAAGCCCAGGAGTCCAAATTGCACGGTTTCTCCTTGTATAGAGAAACCTTGGCATTAATGAGACCTGTGAGAAAAGGCATTTCTTTCTTTTGTTTACTCTGGTGGTGTTAGCAGGAGAGGAGACACCCACTGCACTGGGAGAATCATTTCTCAATTCTAGATTATATGTATGACCCACTCAGACAGTTACTCTTCTGCACTTTGTATTCACTGGTAGTCAGTAAAAATATTATCTGCTATCACTATGAAAAACACTGCTACCGGGAGTTGACTTAGAGGTGGTTTTGTAACCAAAGCAGCATCCACTGAAATTGATGGCAAGGTTCATATTACTTTCTGTGGTGACTGCAGTTAGTTTGTAGTGGGAGATGCTTCCTAGGTGGACTGTCTGTATCATAATGCTTTGCCAGCTCATGTCCTGTCCTATGGAATCATGGGGGCAAAATTCATGTGAGAGGCCCAGATCATTCAGCCTGAGGAAAGAAATTTCCTTCAAAATAGTGGCTTAAAATGCTTCTGAAACACTAGTGCCAGCATCTTTTGGACATACCACTGACATCATAGACATTTTGCTCTGCAAAAGCTGAATGTACTGTGGGTTTTTTGTTTGTTTTATTTTGTGTATACCTTAGTAACCTCTTTTTCTTTCCCCTCCTTCTAGGGTGAATAATTGTGTGGGATTTTCTAACTACAAATTCTTCCTCCTGTTTTTAATGTATTCCTTACTGTACTGTTTGTTTGTTGCTGCTACAGTCTTGCAGTACTTCATAAAGTTTTGGACAGTAAGTTCTAAGGCTTTTTTTGGTTGTTGTTCATTTGTTTAATCCTGCATGTGTTATTGAAGGCTGCATCAGCATGTTGTCACTCACCATTTACTCTGTTGTGTGGTTCACTATCATTAATGACATCAATCAAAGTGACTGAAGCAGGAGAACCTTATGAATTTTGATGAATTAAATGTATTACACTGCCCAAGATGAGTAACTGGGGGAAGGAGTTTTGATGAGGACACTGTGCAATTTCTCTGCTCCACCAAAATTGAGTGGCACAGCTCAGGTTTTTATGAAACTATGGGATACAGATATATAGATAAAGAAAGAACTGGCCATATCACAGATGTATGAGTGTATATATATGTATATACAAAAATACTGAAAAATGTGAAATATAAATAACAATTTTGTATCTTCCTAGACTTGTCTATGGATAATCTGCTGCCAGATAAGGCAGATTAATTTGTTGGGAGCTGACTGAGCTCTGTTTTGGAGTCCCTACGTAGGCATGTCTGAACTTGATATTAGTGGCTTTTATTGATTTTGTATAGGTACAATGCTAAGATATGTGCAGTGTGGATGCTATACATCTTCCTTGCAACTGTTATCAGTTGTCAAATGGTTAATACACATACATGCAGCTTAGTAGGTTTAACAACATTTATGTGAAGGCAACCATCCTTGTATGTCAGTGTTATATTGCTCCTATCAGTTTTGTTCCTGTCACATTCCAGGCTGAACAGAGTGTCTTCTGTAGTTGTTCCCTTTCATCTACACAAACTTGTAGCGTGCCTTCCTATCTCTAGGCTGAAGTGTTAGTGGCAGAATTCCCTTAATCTGTTTCCATTAACGAACATGCAAAAAATTTCTGCAAGTGGAAGGGTCTCAAGCACATCCTTGAGTAAATAACACCACGTATTTCTTAGATGGTGGCTGCTGTCAAATTAACTGGGAAAAGCAGTCATTATCTGCAGCAGTAAAAATAATCTTCATTGGAGCAAAAGGTTGCTGCCATGTCAGGGTAAGAGAAGCTTGATCATGTATTCAAAATAGCTGTACTTTGAGACAGTTGGCATTAGGTAAGTTGCAAATGGTAGTTGCAAATGGTGCAAAAAAGTTTGTTTGTGTTCATCTAAACCTGTGGGTCTGATCTGCCAAAGTACTGTTTCTCTTAATTTGTCAGTTCTGTATAGCAGCCTGTCACTGGAGAGCAAGGAACTATGTGGGAATTGAGCTGTCAGTACTGTGAGATGAAAGCCATAAATGCGTTTATCAGTGATAGCTGGGTCTTAAAAGATATTTCAAATTAAATGGTCTGATTCTACTGTTCAGTCTTGCTTGGCTATAAATAGTTAAATTTTCAGTCCGTGAATGTGCCATTTCCAAACATCTGCCTGGCTGCTTTCCAGTGCTTTGTACACAATTTCTAAGGAAACTGTAGATGTGCTCTTACATATTTACCAGTCAGTGCTTGAGCAAAAAAAAAAAAAAAAAAACTTGCTTTGTTACCTTACTTTACAATTGTTAGTGCAACAAAAAAGGCCACAGGACAACTGACTACAATGAACAAACATTTAATACCAGTGTTTGCAGCAGGACTTTTCCAAAGCTCATCGGACACAATATTGAAGTGGGCTCTTGAGCAGAGGAAGTAAACTCAAGAGGGATTATTTTTTTATTATTGATTTAGTTGTTAAAAATGCTTCCTGCAAGAATGGGCTACTTCTGAAATGTAACAATAGACAATGTAGTTGTGTACTTGCACTTCTTGCTTTCAGTTCAGGATACTGCCAAGACAGAATCTGGCAATGCCCTGATCTTACCAGTAGAGTAGGTCTCTGACTCACTTTACTCATATTAAGTCACCCACTTCACAAAGCTAAGGCTCCTCTGATCTTACAGTCTATTTATTAAAGTACATTTCCAGAAGGAGGTGGCAGCTCCATAGTCATGTAGGCTTGCAAATTTTGTATGTCTCTTGTATTAAGCTTTTAGGTAAGTGCTGTTGACTGGAAGGTTCTCTCTACATCTGTATGCAAACCAAAGCAGAATGCTGCTGACATGTGCTGTCTTTAGACTGCTTCAGTATATTTCTAGTGCTCAGCTTTGTCTGCTGCAGCATCAGACAGCTGTTTGGACATTTTCTGTTGAGGCTCTCTGGATGCACAGAACCATAGAATATTTTGAGTTGGAAGGGACCCTCAAGGATCATAGAGTCCAACTCTTCAGTAAACGGCCCATACAGGGATTAAAAACCCACAAGCTTGGTGTTATTAGCACCATGCTCTAACAAACTGAGCAAATCAATGTTGGTTTTTCACCCCACAAAGTTTGACTATAGGAAATGTTACAGTATACCTTCAGAAGGTAGTGCTTATTTTTTGCTTCCTCACAGATGTTTTTCAGAGACTGTGCAACAAACTGCTGTATGTATCCAGTGTTGAAAAGGAGTATGGACTGCTTCTTGGGGAATGTAGCCTGGGGGAAGAACTTGAAATGAGGTTGTGGAGGTGTATATGCTAACTACACAAATGTAGCAATCCATTGTTTTGCACTGTTGATAATACTTGCATAGAGACATGATGCTCCTACGCAGATACTTGGAAACATTGTGAGACACGCACACCTACCGAATTCTTCTGTTGAAGAAAGCCTTTGTGTTTCTCACTTGCACGTGCAAGACTTTTACATAGCACCTTTCATGCTTTATGCAGAAGTGCTGAAGAATGGTCTTGATTCTGTGCACACAATAGTGGAACAACTACCCTGGCTGGAAATGTTTACCACAGGCTTGCACCCTGATGCTGATGTTAAAATCTGTTTTGTAGATCAAGGGAACGTGACTGCTTTATTTATACTCATAACTGCTTTTTCTATACACATGACATTTTTATTTCTACCTCAGAGGTTGTTAAAGATGAGCAGATAAAATGTCAGTTTAACCAAATGTATTTGACACAAACACCCTCACTGGCTGGACGCCCAGTGCTTGATGCCTTGTTTACGCAGTGCATGGTGATGCTTCCCAGTTCATATTTTTGTCTACTCTTATTCTTGCTGCACTGCCTCTTCCTTGAAACCATTATGTTTCCCAGTCATTTTCAGTATCTTTCACTGTCCTCCAAATTAATTTTCAATCCGAAGTATAGCTAAATAAAGGATATGATACGTGCCCTGGGTGGATGGCACGTGCTTCTGCAAAACTTTGGTATTATTAACAAAAGTGGGGGTAAAAAAAAGGAGTATTTCCACATAATTAGTTAGAACTCATTCCTCTTGCCTGTACACTAAGGACATAGACCAGATCTGAGTTTTTTTCCAAGATTAGGCTAGACCTATCTACTAAAAAATGAGGAACAAATCAAGCTCAGACAGCACTTTTTTGTTTGAGGGGTTTTATGACCTGATACACAATCGAATGACTGTTTGGGAAGGAGTTTGTTGGGGGCTCTTGAATAGTGACTGGCTTCAGCCTATTGTGTGCTAAGTAATTCAGATTGTGTTGTGCAAATTGCTTCCTTTTGTAAACTCTACAGCTCTCTCACCTGCTAGTCTCTGCTTCTGTGCTGCTGCTGAGCATAATGATCTTAAATAACCAATGTGTGAAGTTTCACTCTCTTCTCACATGCGGGGGGCATGTGGACTGCTGCTAGAACACCACTGTGAATAAGCCTGTTATACACACTCAAAGACTGCATGCTTCTCTCCAGTAAAGAATTGGCCTTTTTCGAAAGATGCTTCAGTTCTGCAACTGTCATTCAGGAAGTTACAACCAGTGGCTGAAACTGGGTAGTCAGAAGAGGTAAATGCACCCTGGGAATCATGCAGATTAATCATGCATAATTCAAAAAATCCTCCAGGTTATAGAGCTGCTGGTTTAGGAAGATGCAAGTGAAATAAACTTAGATTTTCTGACCCACAGAAAACACAAAGACTAAGCTGCTGCTGCTTTTTCAGTATCAAAATAAACTGTCCTGAGAATTCTTTGTAGAGAAGTATTTTGTTTAAATATGTAATTTCAGAAGAGTCACAGGAATTCAAGTTACAAAAATCACTTGGGCAACTGGGGTACACTGCAGTTTGCTCTGAGGTAGAAAGACTTATGGCTTCAACATGAAGCTTAGGAATAAGCAGCAACTGGAGTATTTTGCTAGGCTGGATTTCAGGGGATCATAAAACACAACATATCCCTACTGCAGGTGGAAGAGGGACTATTCCATAAATTGTCAGTAAATAAGTGATAAGATGGGCAGTAAAAAGGAAACAACTTAAATGGCAGTTTAGAGAGCTGGACTCTGCTTGTCATTTGCTTACTGTAGAATTATCTGATGGTAGCTAGCACTTTTCAAAATGCTGTGTATATCTGCCTGACTCTAATGTAGATGCTTGGGCTCTCCCTAAGCTTTCTGCACAGATTAATGTAATTTAAAAGCCATACATCTTGCCTACAACAGATTAGTTAAGTGCTAGCCTCTTAGCCAAGATACCACTCTTTAGGTATAAAGTTTGGAATTTAAAAGCTAATTTGAACCCAGCTTTCCTGTTTCTTCCTTTGTTTTCTTAAGCACTGGTTCAATTTCAGGAGTTATACTAAAGATACATCCTACAAACTGCTCTGTATTGAAGGAAATTAGGAATAAGAAAAACTGTACTGATGTGTTATCTGGTCTTTTTTAAACAAAGAAAATTGTGCAAAGAATGGCAATTTATTTTTTATGACTGGCTGAAACTACATCTAATGGTAATGGATATGTTCTGAAGTCAGGAAGATTTTGTAGTTAATAAACCATTACTTTATACCTCAGGAGTATTCTGAGCTTTTTCAGACCTTTGTGAATGGTTTCATCATACAGAATATTCACATAAACCTTACTTGTGATGGAAACAACTAGCAAAGAAGGAAATTGGTATAGTCATGTTGTCCAAGCTGAGCAACCACTTGAAAGTGATCCAGTCACAATCTGAATTCCAATACTTCTATGCTTCAGTAGAAAATTTCATGCCGTGGAAGTTAGTAGTGGGCTCTTGCATACTTCTCCTCCATTTTCTTGGAGAACAGGGGCTAAAGCTGCTGATGTGCTTTGGAAATCAGCACATCCAAGAGCACATTTGCACACCAACCATTTTGTTCTTAACAAAGCCTGTGCTGTTTTCAAACACTTTGTCTTAACATAATACTAGTGTTTAATAAATTGTCTTTCTTTGCGCAAAGCTTTGCCGCAGGAAAGCTGCAGAGAATTGTCCAAAGGTAAAATATTGCTGTCATTATTTAAATATTGTTCCTACTACAATTTTCCTAGTCCAGTCATTCATGGAAGGTATTTATATCATCACAGAAGGAAGGAGACTTGTAATCTGTTGCCTGTGAATACAGGCCATGTGCAGGGAAATGGATATACCTATGTGCACTTGATCTTATTTGAAATGTGTTTTAGCTTAAAAAAGAAAGTCAGATAAATGGGTGTACTGAATGCGCTAATGGAAAAAGCGATGGCAGTAATGCTAAGTAAATAGCTGAGTAAAAATAGCCTCTCTGTTTTCATAATGTTGTTAAAGGTCAACTGCTTAAAAGTGCTGTGATTTTGAGGATATAGAACTGGAATAGTATTCTTACAAATCCCATTGGCCTTTTGGAAGTGGAAGTCTGAAAATAGTTCGGGGTGGAATTGACAATCTGATATGAGTGGGAGTTGGTGTCTTTATGGTGGTTATACTGAAACTGTTGTTTTTCACATAGATTTCTGGTGAATCACTTCTGCCTGGTAAGACGTGGCAAATTTGGTTTGCTAGGTACATGCTGGTTTTTGCTTAAACATTAGAGGTCATCAAAAATTGAAGATGTCCTGTTTAGGACTTGTTCATAGCAACCATTTCCCTTTTATGTTCATTATACCAGTTCAGAATTAGGTTCAGTATTACTACCTTGTGCCAGGAATTGCACTTTTTTTCCCCCTTCAGAGGAAGTGACGTTGGACATATTTTCCCCATGTCTCTTTGGCTGTGGCTGCACAGTTAACATTTTCTGGTGTAGAAAATGTTTTGCCTTGCCCCCTGCTGTGCGTTTGAAATCCAGAGGTGAACATGTGCACTCACAATACTAAACCTGGGGGAAGGGGTTTAAATGAGATTTAAATGCTGTTGTATACCAGTTTAACATGCCATGAAAGGAAAATTAGGCTGGTGCTTTTCTTCTTTCATGAAAACTGAACTGAAAGACCTATAGCAGACTGGGTGTGGCAGGAAACGTTCAGCAACAATACTGCCTTAGTTGCTAGGAAGTGTTAACGTATTAATCTCTTTCTCTCTTTCTCCCCAGAATGAATTGCCAGATACCCATGCAAAGTTCCACGTACTATTCCTTTTCTTTGTGGCAGCCATGTTCTTCATCAGCATACTGTCACTCTTCAGCTACCACTGCTGGCTAGTTGGCAAAAACAGATCAACTATAGGTCAGTTAATTGGATTATGGAACTTTTCCTTGGCCAGAAAAATGACAATTCAGTGAGAATGTGAGGCCTTCATGATATACCATCACATATAAATTGAATTTTTAAATACTGTGCAATAAAAAGCATATTTGGTGGAAATAAATAAAGGTGAAACAATGTGAAAATGAAGCCTGTGGGGGGTCCTCTGCTGAAGCCACGCATTCAGATTCATGATGACTGTTCATTTCTTTTGTTTGTATTTTTGAGACCTCTGATGCACCATGCATTTTTGTTGGGTTTTTATATAGTGTGAAGTATGTAACCCAATTGCTACTTGCCAGTCTGTTGTTCTGATACTTTGAGTAGCTGGGTAGCCCCTACCAAGTCAGAGGCTCTACTGTATATGAACATGTACTACCTTTTGAACTAGATACAAAAGAGTATTCCTAAATCCTTTGAAAGAAAACTGACGTTACTATTAGGAAGTGGCTTGCAAAAGTGCGATAAAAACGAAAACACTGCTGCACATTTCCTACATGATAAGAGATTCCCATAATTTTTATGCCTAGATGTTTTAAATGGCATTGATCAGCATAACCAAGCTATGTTCATTAATTAAAATATTTGAAGGAAATATTGCTAGGAAACTTGAGAGTGTTTTTTGCAGTATGTGGGGGGACAGGGAGTGATGAGTATTTCCACAACTGAGTTAGTCAAAATCTTATATCTTTCAATGGAATTTCAATTTCTAACCTCAAAAATAAGTGGGTTGCTTAAAAGTAAAATAATTCTCAGGTAGAAATTTTTTGCTAGAATTTTTTTGATTGGTTGGCAGGAGAGTTGTTTGAATTCTTTTTCTTTTGATGTATCTACAGGTAAGGAATATTCACAGTTTCTTTTTAGCTTTGAGGAAAAAGTTTAACATATTCCTTACCCAAAAGTCAGTGGTCACAATTGGTGACACAGTACTTTATCTGCTTTCTGGGTCATGATGTAAAAAGACAAGCTATTGGTGTGGAGGGAGAGCAATGAGTCCTCTCAGTTCGTGGCCAAGGGTGTAAATGGACTGAGTAGAAAAAGGGTGGTGGTTTGCTATAGTTCATGTTGTGTCTCTTTCTAATGTAATAGATTTCATCTCCCTCTGATAGCACGGGATGCTCTTAATTCAGCTTCCTAACTTGGCAGATGTGGAAAAACCTCTTCCGTATGGGCTTGGGTCCAGCAGTGCTTATGGTAAATTACCTCTAAAAGGGAAAGTCTTCTGCACGGAGAAGGCTGGAGAGAGAGCAAGTCACCAGGGAATAAGGGATGTATGTGGTTATCTTTGGCATGCTGATGGTACTTAGCTTTGTCTCAGAGTCTGTTAAATGTAAAGAGAGAAAGTTGCCAAGGTGACTGTTCGGCTTACCTGATTTTCTTATTTTTCACTAACCCTGTGATTTTTTTTTCTCTCTGATTACTTGAGATTATTTTTTCTTTCCCCTTCCCATCCCCCATATACATCAAGATCTCCTCACCTTGCCCACCACTGGTTCCACAGCAGAGAAGTTTGAGTTTGTTTCTTCATGTTCACCGACTTATTACTGGTTTAAGGAATTGCATGTTTTTGTTTTACAGAAACATTTCGTGCACCCACATTTCGAAATGGTCCTGATAAAAATGGCTTTTCTCTTGGATGCAGCAAAAATCTAAGGGAGGTTTTTGGAGATGAAAAGAAGTATTGGCTACTCCCTATCTTTACCAGGTATTTAGTCTGAACAGTAATGAATTAGGGAATAAATTGATTCTGTGACTTCCGCCTTGCTTCCCTTTCTACTAAAAAATAAAGCACAGCTGAAAAGCCAACTTGTATATCTGGTACAATAAATATTGGTATGCGAAAAATGTGCAAGAGAAAGCTATCAAACTCTGCACAGGGTTTTCATTCAAAGACAGGGAGCTTGTTAACAAGAGCCTTTTAAATGCAGAAGTTTGGAAAGCTTTGAGAAGCATATTGCAAAAATTGTACACCTTTTGGTGGTAGTCTTAGTGTTTGCTTATAGAGCAAAAATCAGCAACTTGGAGGAGATCAAACAGCTGCATCAAAACAACATCAGTTTAAAAACGCCCCCTCTTGCCCCTGAAAAAACTTGACAGCTTTCTTTTGCTGTAGATGACACTTTAGGAACTGAAAGCCATCTAAGAAAGTGCATGTAAATAAGCAACAGAGGAGGAAAAAATCTGATATGAAAAATGCTGGATTTAAAACGTCAGCTGAGACAGCATTAGGGAGTTGCAGCCAAGCTTGATGAACCAAGACTGACGTGCTGCCCACTCCCACCACTACCAGAATTCAGCAGAACAAAGTAGGAACTGTGTTTCAACTTTGCTTTTGAGGGGCTGTGTATCAGGTAAAAATGTTGCTGAACCTGTTAGTGAAGCTGAGGTCTGGTATCAAACAGCAGAGGTAATACCAACAGCTTAAGGTGACTCAGCTGTTTGCTCAGCTACCATGTGATTAAAGACAGAAGCTCCACTGTAGATGGATCAATCTGTTTTGCTACCACATTTTATCCTGATAAACTTTAAAAGAAGGCTTAGCTAACTTCAGAATTATGGGTGAAGGGGAAAGCATAGCCACCAGAATGTTATTTATGATACAGCTTCTGGGGTTGTAAATACCAGAGAGTCTTCACCATGTATGCATGCTGGTTTGGGGGAAGATTAGGGCTACAGTCTACAGAAATACATCTGTGTTTCTGAAATACACATACTTGTGCTGTGCACAGCAATCCATACTGAGTGATAGGGTGGGAATTAATTGAGCTCCAAGATTTAATTAACTGATCATCTGATTTAGTGGTAGAACTGCCTTGCAAAAGTCTGGAGTTCAACACCCTACTCAGGTAATTGATTCGAGCTGTAGCCTTTGCCTTTTGCATGGGTCCTTGTTCAGTTCATTTAAGTCAACTACCAACAGTGATTTGAGTCTTTGTTTCTCATTTAGTTTGGGTGATGGATGTACTTTCCCAACTCGTTTGGTGATTATGGATCCAGAGCAACTTGCAGTCTCAAGCCAAAATGAACCTGCCAAAAGGTAACTATAGCACTTAAGATACTGATTTTGTACTGTTTAGTACTTCATCTAGAGAAAAAAATTGTTTCAAAGTTAGTTTTTGAATTCTTTATGCTTCTTGTGATCTTCAAAGTAGGTTTGTAAGTCTTCAGTGAAGGACAGAATGGATTAACACTGAAAACTTGACTGTGTCTTGGTTTTGTTGTAACAGAGGATATGGCTCTAAGGAAACAGTAATACAGAAAGTAAGAGAGTTTACTGGTTCTTAACAGCAATCAAAAATGTCCTAGGGAAAACTGAATAATCATTCATAGAAAAAAAATTAAGTGGTTTGTCTGTTGGTTTGTTTGTTTGGGTTTGTTTTTTTGGTGTTTTGTTTTTTTTTTTTTTTTTGGTGAAAGGCAAGGTATTATTTGTATTTCACCTCCTTGAGCATGCTTAAACAGGTAATGTTGAGACAGTTTGCGAGAGAACTAGATCTCTGATGCTGGGGTTTTTAGCTCATTACTTTTTATCCCTCCCGAATTTGCATGTTTTGTATCTTCAGTGTATTTTCAAAGAGACAGGAGTCTCTGTGTGCAGTTTCTGAGGGTGTTTACATTGCCACTTTAGAAGTCTTCAGCATAGTTTGGTGAATTTGTAACTGAAGGTTGTTGCCAACAGCAGTCACCTGAGTTACCAGACATTAGAGGGTTGAAAGGCAATACAGTGAAGAAGTTGCTTCCAGTACAACATAGCCTGTGGAATTTACACAAGAACAGGACCCTTGTGCAAATAGCAAAGTATCCTTTTACATTCAGAATATTGTTCAGAAGAAGGCCCTGGCATTTGCATGGGATAAGATGGCATTTTGTTGCTCTTCCAGATGGTGCTGCGTAGGTTTTCTTTCTAATTGTGTGGCAGTGTTATTGTCAGGGTGCCATTTCCCGTGTATCAATCTGTGGGTTTTTCCATTAGAAGTGAGTGCCCTGTGTCAGGTAAGGGTTTATTTTAGACTGAGGACTGGAACAAGCTTATAGAGGAATTAGGGTTGGGGGCAGGCGATCATTTCCAGTTGGCACTGTAGGGTTTTTTGTTGTTAGCTTTGCTTTTAAGTAATTTCACTATTCTAGAATTGTCTGAAGCAGCTACTGGTATTACAGAATTCCTGTTGACTTTACTTACTTTTCAGCTCTGTAGCCAATCCGTCCTTTCCTACTCGACCACTCAGTGAATCACAAAATCGGTTGCTAGCTGGTGATTGTCAGTGGGTGGAAACTGGCCCTGAAGAGGAAAATGTGAAATCGGGTAATGGTTTTGTTTATAGTGGGGTTTTCCTTTTTTTTTTTTTTTTTGAGGCCTAGAAAGTCCTTAGGAATTGGCTGGAGTGATGTAGAAGAAAATGTGTTCCATGGAACCAAGTCTGCATGTTTAAAACTGAAGGCTAACTTGCATCCCATGCTCTGCTCCAAAATTAGTTATTATGTTAAGGTAGTGGGTGGTAGATGGATAGATAATTCTCACTTCTGCACTTCAGTTCTGAGATTTGGGATCTTTTATGCTTGATTAGGGGGAGGAAAATATTTTTGTAAAATAGGCACAACACAGTAAATGTGCTTTCTGGTTTGAAGTCTTTGCTATTTGTTATGCAAATCTGCAAAAACACATAATTGAGATTCTCTCACGTTCTAGGTGCAAAAAAGCATATTATAGTTTCATTGGAAAGCTGATCTCAGCTAATTACTAACCAACCATCTCAATGAGAAACAGGTAAGACTAACATAATTGGTTGCTGTTTCTGTACATGTATGAATAAAAATAGACATCTCAAAGTCAAAAATCAACTAGTCATGGAATGCGGAGGAGTCCTCTGATGTTGGATGAGTAATAGAAAAGTCTAAACAAAATTCAGAATGACTGTTGAGAAGACAAGAATGGGAGTAATGCTGTAGTGCAGGAAACATAGGCTGGCTAGGTCTGGGATGAGTCAGAGTAATCCTGTACTTTAGATTGAAGTGGGAAGTGCTGGATTTGATACCTGACCAGAGAAAAGAATCTGATTGTAAATACAATTCCAAGATGAAACACTGTCTTTAGGAAGAGCTGTTCTTAAGGAAGAGCTCCTTAAACGTCTTGATCATATGTTGGTGGACCATGTTTGCTCTTTAGGAAGCTGCATGTGCATGAGGAAGGAAGGTCAGTAAGTGAATGGAGGTGTCTGCATATAGGCAGCTCTGTCACATTTGGAATTGACAGTGGTCTTCTGCAATGTTTTTGCATTAAAGTGCTCTGTGTGCACTTTGCATTTAGGAAATACAGTGAGTGTTGGTGCATATATGAAACTTCTCTTGGTGTATTTCCAGTGACTAAATTAGACTTCTTTTATGTTGACTTTCTACTGTGGTAAGCTTATAAGCTCCCATTAACTTTTTCGCTCTGGAAGAGAAACAAATGTAATTTGGTCAACTAACAGCTGTAAAAGCTAGAGCTGAGTCATTATACACTGCCTCTTTTTTTTTTTGGTTGTTGTGGGTTTTTTGGTGGGGAATGATTTTGCAAGTAACTCCCATTTTTATCAGAAACAAAACACTACATTTGAATTTGGTAAGCTCAGTAATTTTAGGATCACCTTTTTTTTTTCCTTTCCTTTTTTTTAAGGAGCCTTCTGACCTAAAATTATAGTTTTGGAAGGGGTTGGGTTTGTTTCAAGGAAAAAAAATCTTTCTAAAAGGTCTTTGCAGGTGATGGTGTGATGCTTGGGCTGATGTTGGTCAGACTGCTCAGTGTAAACTGATACAAAACCAAAATTAGACTAGTTAGTGGGACTTCTGAAAAACCTACTCAATCATGAGAACTCATCAATGGTACATTTCCCCTTTTCAACTTTTCTTAATTCTACATAAATGTGCAAAAGAATGTCCCAAGGAAGGGGTTCCTTTCAGCCTCTAGCTATATAAAATGTAATCTGATTTAAATAGGTTACAGAGGCTTTTCTATTCTTCATAGAATGGAGTAGAAGTCTCTGAGAGCAGTTCATCCCAGCAGCCTTTGACAGGGTATTGCAGAAACATCTAAATCTTTCTTTCCACTGACCTAGAGAGGGAGCATAAATGACTGTCTTAAGTTGGACAGTTAATTGGTGATAGTTTGAGATTAATTTCCTTTCTATCCTCCCTCTCTTCCTAAAGTGAGGCCAGATTTGTGTCACATTTGCCCAAACTACACTAGTTTTAAAAGTTGTATAAATAAAAGTGCATAATTGCACCCGATGCAAAAGCATTTGGGTATGTGTTACCTTAAATTAACTCAGTAACACAATGTTTGAACCATTCTGATTTCAGTTGGATTTGATCACAGCTTCTGTAGGCCAAGATAGTTAGTTCCAGTCCTGCATTTGTAAGCAACTGTGCAGTAGCTGTGAGATCCAGCATCTGTTCAATGCACTTCCATAATACCCTGTAACAAGCCAGTAGTTGTGTTTTTAAATTTTGGGCCTGTTAACACGGAGCAGAAGCAAAGTCATGGCTTATTCTAGTGTACAGAGCTTGATTTGCAAAAGAAGGCCAGTCCCTCAGCCTCACCTAGGCAAATACCATTTGTGTCCTCAAACCTATCAATTTAATTCAAAAATTAAATTGCCAGTCAGGGATCCAGGATACTTTAGACATGGTTCAGTGGTGATGGATTGATGTTCTTAGCACAGATAATCTTCTAAAACATAAGAGGTGTGAAAAAAAACCCCACACCTCCCAGAAGGCTATTTCTGAGTCAAAGTTGCCTTAACTACTTTCCTTAATCAGAAGTCCGTAAATTACATTACCCAGGTTCATTTGTGTAATGCACTATGATGTGTTTTTTCACAGTTAATAGGATAATTCCATTAATTACCTTTTTTGTTTCACTAGGTTTCTGCAACACATTTTGAGCTTGAATATTACTTAATTTCATTTGGAAGAAGCTGAGCAGGAAAAAATGGAACATGAACATTCTAGGAAGAGACAAGAAATTCAAGTTTCTGCACAGTACAATGGATTCTTGTAAGCACTATTGCAGAGCAGGGAAGTTAAGACAGATGCCTTAAGATTCTTAATGTGCATTTATGCAACACTGAATTATATACTGCTACCAAAGGGCCAGATCCAGAAGTGCCCTGCTTGGATGCACAAGGTCCAGAGTGGGAACTATGCATTTCTGTTATGCTGCAGTGGTGGGGGTAGATTGCAGAGACTCCTGCCTCCTCACGGGCAAACTTCATACCTTTAGGCACTGCAGAAGTCACTTCCAGAGCAGGTCTCCAGAGTACAGAAGGAAAGAAAAAAGGAAAAGGAAGAAAAAAAATCAGCATAGAGCATGGTCAGCAAGTCTGAAATGGGAGTATACGTAGTTCAGATACCAGGTGAT
This sequence comes from Dicrurus megarhynchus, assembly GCA_013399195.1. Lineage (NCBI taxonomy): Eukaryota > Metazoa > Chordata > Aves > Passeriformes > Dicruridae > Dicrurus > Dicrurus megarhynchus. The sequence continues at coordinate 191,501 of VXAD01010505.1, forward strand.
GGGGAAGGGACTGGATGATGTCTTCTCTTTTCCTGTTAACCAGTCTACCCCTTGATCACAGCTCTCCAAGTCTTTTGGGACTGAGAGTTCCTTCTACTAGCTGTGCTTTGGAGCAAGGCAATGCCAACAACATAAAAGCCTTTTAACTTGGGTGTTGCTTTTTTGCTATAAGATTGAGCTTCCTCATCATTTTAACTTGATTTATTTAACCATATCAAGGACAGAGCTCAAAGAAGAAAACTTGGGTTTTAGTTGAAAAAAACATGGATTATTACTATCCAACAATTGTCAGTCAGCATACAAGGAAAAGCCAGTCCAAAAAGGAATTAACAGTTCTTATATTTTCTGTTACTGTTTGCTGTGTCCTGTGTAAGGCAGCAGCAAAATGTGAAGTACCCCTGAGAAAAACCATATTGCAGTTGTGTGTTGCTAGAAAATGGAACCAGCAGAGTACTGCTTTTTCCATGGGACTCTTGATGGTTTATAAATACTGTTTTATACTTTTGTTTTATCTTTTTAATAAAGGCACAAGGTTTTATTGGTTCTAAAATACAAATATCAGGTACTTACGAGAAGATTCGTGTTGGATCATAGATCTGTGTTAGCACACTGAAAAATTGCATCCTTTAGTCTCCCACTTTCAAGTCCAGTTTAAGTGATGCTGAAATTGCTAAGGACTGATGGCTTTGTGCAGCAAGATACCTGTTCACAAAAGGCAAAATGTGTTTCCTGTGTGAGGAATCAAGTCCATCCCATCCTTAGATCAAGACCTACAGCAAACAACATGGGGTTTTTTTCTCCTCACCCCTCTGTAGAGAAGACTGCTAGCTCATCCTTGGGTGGTATTGGAATTTTGCACCTGGAAAAAGTGACAAATACTATTTTTCTGTCTGTAACTTTTCTGATATTCAGCTGATGCTGATTACAAATAGACAGAGCCCTTTTGATACAGACTAAAGGTAGTAGTCAAATTGATGTTCTAGTCCAAAAGAACCTGTTTGGTTTGTCTCCCAGACTGATTGCTACTTGAGTTAAATATGTTTATGATGGAAATACTAAGGTATCAACTATACTGTAAGGTTTAAAATAAGTATTTTTTTGTCTTTGGATATAATAAATTTTTCTTAAATATTAATCTTCTGGAACAAGAACTCTTTGAGAACCTATGAACATGATTTCACTGTTGGATGTTCTTGAGACAGAAGTAATGGTCCAAACTTGCATGTTTTATAAAAGTTGCAGAATGTTTCTTTAAACTTTGTACAAGAAATTTTGCAATTGCTAATTCCAAAACTTACAAAAACATTTGCTACACATTAATCTGAAAGGTTTAGCTTTTTCTTCTCAAATGTCAAGTGAGAAGTGCCCATCTGAATATAAGCTCTCAGCAGTATTGCACCAGCAAAATTTCTTGGGGAAGATAAGAGAGAAGGAAGACGGCGCATTCAAATGGCTTGTTCTGAATACCAAAATTTGCAGCCCCAAACACTGGTGGAACTGTCATGGAGGGCCTGGGATATCATCTGGCTTTTACTGCATCAATGTATTATAGCTGAAATAACATGTCCATGCACAGACATCATCTAGCAGAACTATAAGCAAAATATATGTCAGAATCCTAAGTATGACTGATTCAGCAGTATGGTCTCTGCTCCCCCCACCCACTCCCCAAAGTGCTCCATCTACCCCCCCATGAATGTATGTATCCTGTAGGCCAACATCAGTAGAACTTGTTTGATTTCTTAAGTCAGGATAGTGACTCTACAGGAAAAACTGCAAGTAAACAGCCTGGGCTAACTCCATGTGCATTTTCTAGTGAGTGCTGCTTTTCTGAAACCACCTCTTTGTATATCTGATGGACATTTTTGTGGCTTTTCATGAAGAACTGACATTTCTGACATGTTTAGACAGATCACAGGAGTATTTTGTCCTAGATTTTTCCTCATATTTGAAGTGAGAAAAGGAGAGCAGTGGTTTTAGATAATCCTGAGGCCAGAGCTAGCAGTGGTTTTAGGATAATCCTGAGGCCAGAGTTACTGTTGGTGTAAAAGCAGGCATTACTGAAAGTCACTTTGACAAATAAGAAACATAGTAAAATCATTCAAAGATGATTCTTCCACATTCGGCACCCCCAACCCCTTTTCTTTTTTTTCCCCTGGGGAATTGGGACCTAAGGGAAACCCCAGGCTGATATAAAGGAATTAAATTCTCTAAGGGAATTGTACTGCTGAACTCTAAGGGCATGCCAGCGAGTGGGATGGAGGGGTTCGGTTTTCCTGGCAGGCCTGGGCTTTGGAGGAGGTAGCATGTCTAAGGCACAGCAGGATGACATCCTCTGCCTTTGGGTTCTGTCCTGAGTGCTCCCTAGGCTGTGCTGTGCCAGGCAGTCTGTGAGGGAGCAGGATTGCTGTTCGGCTGTCGGGCCAGCAGAGGCAGGGGCTGCAGGAAGTGGGTTCTTTTGGCCCATGCACAGAAGAGCTGGAACCTTCCAGTGAATGCAGTGAGAAGGACAGCTCTACATGTTCAGATCAGAAGGGGGATGGATCCTTAGAAAACAACTGTTTAGGGTGTTGGGCCATATTGTACATGCTGGTTTTGTGCTTTAAACTACTCTGTATCAGGGAGTCTTGATTGTCATTAAAAATAGCAGCCCTCAAGCTTTTAGATCCATCAAAGTAATGACTATTGCAAGCCATACGTAGTAGTTATTGTAGGATAGTTGACATTGACTGCAATTAGAAACTGATTTTGTGTTTCTTACTGATTTTCTCTTTTAAAAAAATTACATACACTCAAAAAATCAAAAAAATGGCTTTAAATTCCCAGCGTGAGGACAGAAACCTGATGAAGGGCAAGATTTCGGTGTGATTTATCCTCCATATTTCTGAAATGTCTTGAAATAAACCTGTCCCTGTGAATATGAGGGAGGGAAATCCATCAATAGAAATTACTTAAAACTGCACAATACTGTTTTTTTTCTTAGTGTTATTTACTCACAGAGTGTACAACAGACACATCATTGCTGTGCCTACTGAAGGTGGATTATAGGAGGAGGGCAGGAAGAGGAGTAGGTTTCTGTCATTAATTGACTTCCTACAGTATTATTTTGAGACTGTCGTGATACAAGTCAGATGTGATTAAAAACCTTCATTTTAAATATTCAGAGGGTTACTTTAGAGGAAGTCTGGGTACTTCTACTTTTAGTGATTTGAGTAGAAATTATGGTAACATTTTTGTTACATCTGCCTCTTGTGTGGAATTTGCAAGTACCAAGCTACTTTTGGTATGCTATTCTTACAAATTGGTCCTGTTCTCCAGAGTGCTGAATACCTACAGTTTTCAGGTACTGTTTTTTTCCTTTGATCTTGTGTGGTTCTTCTTTATTATAAATCACCTTTTAGGTTGGGACGAATTTCAGTACCACTGGGTATGCACACAAAGACTTCATGATCTAACTGAAGTATGGTCCAGTTGTAGCTAAGCAGAGCCCCAAGAGGAGGGAAACCGCAGTGTTTGCAGCAGCATTTATGTCTGGCAGATTTACCAAGATGCACTGATTCTGACATAGATTGACCAAATCTGCCTGGATTGGAGCACTGACTGACCAGATTTTTATTAAAAGTTAAATAACAACAAAACCATGACAGCTTTGAGCTTCATAGTGTATGTTTTCCAAAGACACCCTCTAAAATTGTGTCTAACTGGGGGATTTGGGTGTGCATTTAGAGAGGCTCCAAACAGCAGCTACTTTTAGCTCAAGAACATGTCTTTTCACAGTACCTAAAAAACAGCGAGGTGTGCAACATCAGAGGCTCTTCTATCCCTAAGTGGCACCAAAGTGAGCAGCTGCACATGAAGTGATTTAGTACTGAACACATTTGTTACACTCACTTTTATCAATTTATTTTGTATATAGAGCTTTTTATACATATTTTTCTTAATTATGTAACTGTCATGAAACATCATGAAGCTACGAGTCGTAGTTTGTTTTAATGCAGATTAAAACTGGGGTTTGGCCATTTGTTTTCTGAAGCAATTACTTGAATTTGTTTCCATTAGGTAGTGAAGTCTGATAATGTTTACAGGATCTCTTTCTTTGGTTTTGGGAGGTTTCCCCATCTTTCTTCCCACCCCCAGTCCCAAGAAACAGAGAGCTCATGCTCAGCAGTCAAGCAGACGTGTCAGAGATGAAGTATTTGGATTACTTTTATTGTCACCAAAGCATTGGTGGTGACATGCTGATTCCCTTCCATTTACACTGCTTAGCTGACAACTTAGACACTTAGCGTGGTCCTCTCTGATTTCTCCTGTCCCTTATCCTGTTACCAGCTTTATTGTGGGAAACTTAAATCTTCTTGAATGACGATTTACAATCATAAAGCTATCCCAGAAAGAGGCAGCAATTCCTGCTGTTAAGTCTGTCCCCTTTTTAACTTAGATGAATGAAACATCGCTGCGTTATCTCTGCAGTTCCTTTTGTATTTGCCAGCAAGGGTCATCAACATTTGCACTAATCACAATGTCCCAGCTGTTGTGCTTCCACAAAGTTATTTTTAATTGTGCTGCCTAAACCTGTAATGAGCTGTATTTAAGTTTGGGATGACATGTAAAAGATACCTGTAATAATGACGCACTTACTGTATTTTTTTGTATGTTACAGATAGGACTCATCCTATGCACAGAGAAAATGTTGCCATTTATAGTTTAATACTTGAAGTAACTTTTTAAAACGGGCTTTTATAAATGAATTAAATACAGAATCACATTGCTTTGCCTGGAAGTTCCTTCATGTTTTAATTGTATTTGCAATTTTCCTGTACGTGTACTTTTCCATAAAGTTCTCTTAAGCCATTTATAACCAATGAAAGTGCATTCAAGATTTTGTACATCAGTGTTCAGACCTGTTCATACTTCTCTGAAGTATAATTCGTGTTTAATGAAAAAGTACCATTTTAAGCCTCTTTTCCAAAGTGATATGAATGGACTTGACACTGGAATTCATCAGTGAATGCAACATCAACTTAATAAAAGTATGTGAAAGAATCTGAAAAGTGCTCAGCTGTAGCATCTGTGTATCAAATCAGCGAGAACTGCCTACCAGGGAAACACTGTGTCATTGTTCCAGTTTTTACATTCCAATTGCAACAAACCCAGATTACACTCACTCTTGACACATCTTCCGGGTCACTGGGTCTTGTGGGGAAATAAAAAACCTGACTTGTGGCTAATTCTTATTCCTTCAGGGCACTAAGCCTGACTTAGAAGTCAGCCACTCAAACAGGAATCAGCCATGTTCCTTTTAGATCAGGAACAATCTGTGTAAGAGGGCTGTAACACCCAAGTTGACACTGACATGACAATGACACTGGCATTTAAAATCAACAATTCTTTCCAGAAAGTTTTTAAAATAGAACATTTTATAATATTCCATGAATTCCAGCCTCATCCTCCTGTCTCTGCACTTCTAGTTCCCCTTGGTCCTTGCATGCCTGATGGCAGGCATCATAGTCTTGTCTCAAGTACTGGTGTACACAAAACAATCCCTGAAGAAGGGAGAGTGACCAGCCGGATCCATCTGGCCAGTACCAGCAAATGAGCCCTTTCAGCACAGCAGGAGTGCTCTCCAGGCTTTCAGAAGGCAATCACTGAAGCTATAAACTAGGTTATCTATAAATCACCACCACTGCACCTGATAACTTGCTGTTTAAGCCCTGAAAAACAGAGGGTGGGCAGATGGTAGAAAGCCACACAAAGAACTTCTCTAACAAAACAATAAGAAAGCAGACACTGTTCCAGAGGACTATTTTTAATGTCGTATTTTGTACACCCCAGCAAAGTCTTGTCACCTACCCTAATTAGAGTGAATTACTGTAACAGGTACGAGAGCAGATTCTAGGGTACTGCATGACGTGCCAAATATAAATATGCTGTATTATTCAACATGTCCACTTCTTTGACACATTTAAGTGGTTTAAATGATCGCTGATGTATCTGTGCTCAGGGAACTTGGCTTGTTTCAGGCTTTTGAAAGCTTCCCACTTTGCACGTCTCTCTTCTGTGTTGTGTTTGTATTCCTGTTCCTGCGTCAGGTAAGGTCGGCTGAGCCAATATTCATTCTCTGCTTCAATTTCCAACCTTCGGATCATTGCTTGCTTCATTGAAGTGGTAACCTGTCTTGGTTGCCTGTACTTCCCAATCCATTGTTTTCCAGGAATTCTCTTCCGCAGTAATACTGTTGTTAAAAACATTTTGCCTTAAAACATAAACAGAAATATAAAATACTCATTACTTTAGGGACAAAAATAAAACTTTGACAAGAAAAATTAAAAGCTCTGCACTTGCTCCACTGCCTTTTAGCTGGCTGGTTTGAAGGTTCCAGCTCAGAACTTGGTACTCACAAATCATCACACACAGCAGGCAGCACAAGGCCATATATACTGGAAACTTTATCAGAAAAGAATTTATTCCGTTATCCTTATTCTGCAATTAAAGCATATCCTTCTCAAGTTATTTAAGAAAAATCCAGTCAGATACTCAAGAACGAAGGGTTCACTTCGGTCATGCCCTCTTCAAATAGCTGTGTTGTCGAAACAGAGTATTTCCAGCTCTGTCGTCTCGATCCAAATCTGGCCTTTCCTTAGCATTAGGTTTTGAACTACAGTCTCTCCATAAGCTTATTAATACGTAATTATCTAGTCTTGTATTCTGACCGAGGGAAATCGGTTGGTAGAGAAAAACAATATCCTGAATGAGACCAAGTGGCGTAAGCGGAAAGACACAACACACTGGGTGTAATGGGCAGGAAAGGCCGAATGACGTTTAGCTTTTACACGCGTGCTCTTCGTTAACCTGTTCATTAGTCCCACACCTGCCTAACGCCCGGGTTTCTCATTACACGGGATTTCATCAGCTTTACAGAATCACAGAATACCCAGAGCTGGAAGGGGCCCACAAGGACCATCGGGTCCAACTGGCCCCGCACAGTACATCCCCATCCCCAAGAGTCACACCATGTGCCTGAGAGAGCTGTCCAAACGCTTCCTGAACTCTGTCAGCCTTGGTGCCGTGACCAAGGAAGTCACCCAAGCACTTCTACCAGGGCACAAACCAGCACTACCGCTAAGTGAAGCCAACCCACCCCGTTCCCACGGTGCAGCTGCACGCCGGCGTCCCACTCTCTGGCCCGATTTAGAAGCGAAGCCGCGGGTACCCGCGAGGGCGCCGCTGTCCCAGGCCCCAGTTCCCTTCCCGGCCTCACTCACCGGGAAGCTCCGGCGGCGGCTCCGGCCCCTNTCCGTTCCGTTCCCCTCCCCTCTCCTCTCCTCTGGGCCGCGCCGGTCCCGTTACCTCCGCGCTCCGCTTCCCCGACTCGGAGCCATGGACGTGACCAGGGCCTTCTTCGGCAAGCTGCGGGACCTGGCCCTCGCGGTGGAGAAGGATGTGAAGCAGCTGGAGCGGGCCATGCTCCGGGAGGACGTGGGTAAGCGCAGCCCGCGGCCATGGGCGGCACGCCTGGGGCTGGTGACTTCGCACTTGTTCCTCGGGGCTCCTTGCCCGATTTGCGGTCCCGCCTGCCACTGTCCCCCTGTGCTCCTCTGGGAGTGCCTTTGGTGGGGCCGGGGGTCAGCCTGGGGGTTGCTCGAATGGGAATTGTTTGGGCTCCTCCTCGTCTCGTTGTCTCTCTGAGCTCCTTTGTGGGTGTGTGGCTGAGTTTTTTATCGCGGAGAAAGACAGGATGATCGGGACGAAATGAGAATCACGTTCTTGCTTCTCCTTCTTTCCGTGGATGGATATAGGAAAACATTTGCAGGGCATGTTTTCTCTCTGGACAAGATAGCTCAGGCTTCTCATTGTGTTTCTATATCTTGTTACGTAGCAGGTGCCCTCTTTTACACCATTTGCATTTGCCTTGGTTTCCAGTGAAAAAAGTAACGACTGCTGTGTTGTGCATGGAACAATGCATCTGTATTGTGCAAGTTCAGTGGAAGAATTCAGTTTTCTGCTGATATTTGTTTTTCACTGATGTCTATATCACTTTTTTCCAATTTCATGCAAGCTCCTTAAGGATAAAATTTTAACATAAGTAATTCTTGATAGCCCAGGGACCTACCTGTTTTATCGATATCTGCTATACATCAATTTCTACAGTATTAGCTGCAACATTAAAGTGGAAGCCCGGGCAGTTTCTCTGTGGAGTTTAACACAATGTACAAAGGGCAGGTTTTTGCTGTGCGAGGTACCCAACAGAAACTAGTTCTTTCTGGTTTTGTCTGTATTGACTCTGTTTGTCTAATGTATAAATCCAACATCTCTAATATCATAGAAACATGTAATGGTTCCAGTTGGAATAGACCTTAAAGATCACCTAGTTCCAAACCCCCTGCCATGGGCAGGGACACCTTTCACTAGACCAGGCTGCTCAGAGCCCCATCCAATCTGGCCTTGAACACTTCCAGGGATGGGGCATCCACAGCTTTTCTAGGCAACCTGTTCCAGAGCCTCACCATACTCACAGCAAAGAACTTCCTCCTAATATCTAATCTAAATCTGCTCTCTCTTAGTTTGAATCCATTGCCCCTTGTCCTGTCACTGCATGCCTTTGTAAAAAGTCCTTCTCTATCTTTCTTGTAGGCTCCCTTCAGGTACTGGAAGGCTGCAATTAATTCATCCTGAAGCAGCCTCTCTTCTAGGCTGAGCAATCCCAGTTCTCTCAGCCTTTCCTTGTAGGAGCCCTCTAAACATCCTGGTGTCCCTCCACTGTACTTGCTACAACAGCTCCATGTCCTCCCTGTGCTGGGACCCCAGAGCTGGATGCAGCCCTGCAGGTGGGGTCTCAGCAGAGCAGAGGGACAGAATCCCCTCCCTGGCCCTGCTGCCCACGCTGCTTTGGATGCAGCCCAGGGGACATTTGGCTTTCTGGGCTGTGAGTGCCCATGGCTGGGTCATGTCCAGCCTCTCATCTGCTCATACAGGAAATTGCATTCCCATGTAGAATGTTACTCGCATGCTAAAACACTAAGACTCCTTTTTTACTTTCCAAACTCTTTTATGTGAACATGAATCTCGAAGACTATGAAGATGAATCTCCAACAACCCTCTTGCATGACCTCCATTGTGAAATCAAGACTCAGAAGGTAACATCTTACTTTGCTTCCTTCTTGAAAAATTACGTGTGTGCATGTTCCATAAACTTATGGTTCTGTTTTGATCATTAAGCCACAATTCAACTTTGTTAGTCAGCAGTTATAACCCCTATTTTTACTCAGTTACCTCTAAGTCCTCATAATGGCCATGGATATTGGGGTAATGCCCAAAAACTTGTGGGTGACCCAAAGTAGGTTTAGCAATGTTTATTAGTTTGCAGTCACTATTGTCACTCAGGTAAGCAAGGAACAAAGGTTACAAGGAAGCTGTAGCTGTGCCAAGATATGAGAATGATTCAGGAGCAGCAGCTCCCAACAAAAAATATAAGCTTGCTTGTTTTCCATGACCAGCCTTTAGAATAAAATCAATCTTCCCAGAAGCTTCAGTACCTTCAGCCATTCAGTTAAACTTGTGGAAAATGTTGTCTATTCCTTATACAGAAGTAGGAAAAATGGGTTATAGAAATGAGCAATATGGAAATAATTGAGTGATACAAATGTGAGGTTTGCCTTCTGCTCTGCACTAATTCTTTGTACATATGGGGTGAGAGTCCAAATTAATTGCTGTTATCTCATATTTTTCTGGAGTAAAAGCATATATTTTTCTTTGCAAGGTTACCGGTAAGTAGGTATCATATTGTGAACTGTCATTACAGTTACCTTTATAAGTTTTTATACACTTATGCCCTATATATTCCTGGTGTTCTGTATGGGTATATACCTGATGGTTTTCAGATATAGAAAAGACTTAAATTCGCTGCTTATCTTCATCTGAATTGCAGTTGAATACTTACTCCCAAAATGCTTCATGTGTAAACAACTACCATGTGATGATTTGAAAACCAGTATTTTTACGTTCCACTCCCCCTCTCTGTCCCCAAAGGAAGATGTTAGTGCCAGTCTTGATAAGAGTTGCTCTGAAAAAAAAGCCATTAATGACTTTATGAAGGCAAGTGAAATATTGATGCAAAGAAATGCAGCAGATCTTGGAAAAATAAGAGAGCTGTTCCAGAAATATGGCTACAAACCACATGTCAAAGACTCTACAGGTAATATTTCTTGTCACTACAGTGTGTGAAGAAAAGTATTATTTTTATAAAATGTTTCTCTTTATCTATGTGTGTATTTCTATTAATTAAGAGATCAAGTACATCCGTGTTATTTGCTTTATAATAATATCCAGAGGGTAAAATATTTTGTTGTGATTTGTGCCATAAGAATAAACCAAAACACAAACACTTGGAGTTGGATCTTCTGGCATGCCTTTAGGTTAGTTTGTGTTGGGTTTTTTCCAGTAATTATATTCAGAAAACATGTTAGCAAGCATGTTTTCATAACCCAGAGAATTATGCTGCTTCAGCTTCTCATGCACGAGGAACTATTGTAGATACACCTCAGTTGGTTTGTATTCACATGTGACAGTTTCATTAACTTAAATCGTCCTAGAGAAAATCTTAAACTGTGTGTTTCACAGCACAAATGGGACAAGAGAAGAATGTACAGGAATTAGGTGGCATGTGACAAGCAGTGGCAGCTTGACTGTTGGGGGAAGGAGGTCCTTAATCCAGTCAGAAAATGCACACACAACTGTCTGAAAAATCCAGATGTGCCAAATGAGTTGAAGTGCAACAGCTGTCAGTACTACACATACTCCTTTTGGTATCAAGGGCCTAATCAGTCTTCAAAAAGCCTTTGATGGGGTCTTAACCTTCCCTGAGCATTATCCAGTCATTACACAAAGTTATGGTTGTGAATCATATTGATGTCCAAGTTAAGCTGCTGTAGCTGTTTTACACAGATAGGGCAGAAGGCTCTGATTTTATAGTACCTTTCTTCCTATACTCTTTCTGCCTTTAAAGAAGTCTCCAAACAGAGCTACAAGGTTAAATTATTTTTTAAGTTGTGTTTTTAAGCTAAGTGTATCTGAAGACGTAATACCACTGCACACCAGAAGGTGTATTACTTTAAATAGCCTCCCTCCCCCTACCTACCTCACAGAATCAATTAAGTTGGAAAAGACTTCGGAATAAAGGCTGAACACCACCAAGTCAAGCAGACCATGGCACTGAGTGCCACGTTCAGTCTTTCCTTAAACACCTCCAGGGACAGTGACTCCCTGGAGTCTAATGTCTAATCACCCTTTCTGTGAAAAAAATTCTTGCTAATGTCCAACCTGAATCTCCCCTGGTGCAACTTAAGACTGTGTCCTCTGGTCCTATCACTTGTTACCTGGGAGAAGAGCCTGACCCCCACCTGGCTACGCCCTCCTTTCAGGCAGCTACAGACAGTGAGAGGGTCCCCCCTGAGCCTCCTTTTCTCCAGGCTAAACACCCCCAGCTCCCTCAGCTGCTCCTCACAGGATTTGTGCTCCAGACCCTTCACCGGATAAATTGCCTTTCACCTACTACGTCACGCAGAAATTCACTGATGTTTTGGGGTGTTTTGGTTTATCTAACTCCAAAAATGTACAAATTACACATTTACGTATTTTTGCAGTGGACTCTTGTTATCTAAAAAACTATCTTCTTTCACAAGTTTTTAGTTGCTGCTTCATAACCTTTCTTCAATAGTGTTTTTCTGAAGAATGAGCATTCTAGTACTGCGTGCAGCCTTTGCTCTTTCCCCAAAAACCTTTTCATCTCCATGCAGGAAGAAAAATACTCTTGTGTAAAAATCTTTGAATTTCATTTTCACTAGAAATAATATTTAGCAGAGTGAAATTCAGTAAATATGTGACTTATAAATAGAGCTTAGCCTGATACAAGCTTTTGATATCTCTTGTAGCTTCAGGTTCAATACTTTAAAGTGAAAGAAGGAATCTGTTTTTTACAATAACAAGTAAAAAAATTTGAATACTGGGGAAGTGTCCAAATTTATGTTACAAATTCTTAAAACAGGAACTTCTGACATAATTCTTTTTTCATTTCTTTTCTTAAAATGAAGAGAAGGAAGAAGTTAACTGCAAATCAGCAATGTCTGTCCAGAATAAATCTGATGAAGAAAAAGCAAATGATGTACCTCATCTGTCTGCTTGTACTGAGAAGCCACAGTTGCCCAAAGACCCACTGCATAACCTCCAGCTTTCTGATTTTGGTCTTTCACAATACGCTTTCTCCAGGCCTTGGAGTGCAGTGAAAGCGCAGCACACAACAAGTGCACATCAATGGAAGTCCAAGAATGAGACTCCACTAAAACTGCGAACGCCCCGTGCTTTGCCCAAAACACCGAAATGTAAGCTAAAGATGGATGACTATGAGTGTGTAACACCAAAGCTTGAACACTTCGGCATTAGTGAACATACCATGTGTATGAATGAAGATTATACGATGTCACTTATTCATAAAACTTCTCAGACAATCAAAAAGTAAGTTACTGGAGTTCAGACTGTTTGTCTACTGAATTTTGTGTCTTTTCTTCTTGCTATATTAATTTCTTGCTGCTATCACCCTTCTCTTTGTCTTCAGCTTGGTGATTGTTATCTCTCAGCTGGTTGGTCCTGTGTTATTTAACTCTCTACACATCTTTTCACATACCCATTGCAGTGCCAAATGCTGACCTGAAATACATCTGATGTACTCCTTGCCTTGACTGCACCATAAGAATCTTCCATACACAATGTATTTACAAAGGGAAAAACACAATGTGACCTGTTGTTTTCCTTAACCATGGGTTTGGGCCTGGGCTTGTCTGCCATAGATATACAGCCAGTGTAAAGGTTTCAGAAGCTTTAGTAGTGTTAACAGAAAACAGTTTGCATTCAGTAAATTTATAGAAGCACTGTATTGTCTCTAACATAAACCGCACCTTACAAACGGTTTGCTCCTTTTGCTCCAGTCTTCTGTTGAAAAGACCTCTCTAGATTTTCAGTGTTCTAAATATAAAGAAAAATAATTCCAGCAGTGAGGTCATGGATGTAGTTAATAGTTTTTATAGTTAGTATTAGCAATATGTTCAATTTTAAAAGCTGACAGTACCTAAATATTTGATATTTAGAGAAATTGTTTGGAAAACAAGTATCGTATGCACGAAAACCACCTTAAAAATTCTACTGGTTCCACTCATTGTAAAAACGAAAAATCATATGATTTCAAGTATCTCTAAGACTTTGAAGACACAACTGACTTGAAAAGTTACTTTTTTTATTTAACCCAAAGTATGAGATGTGTTCATCTAAGTAAAACAGACTACCTCATATGCTGCCTATACTGTCTACTGGGATTTTTTTAAGCTTAGACATTTTGTAGAGAAGACCTAAATCTGGTTATCATAGTTAAGATTACTTTTTAAACATTTAAAATAATTTTCTTTAAAGAGACAGTTTTGTGTGTAGGTTAGGTAAGCTTCCACGTTTTGCCTGGTACTGTCTCTTAACCGCGTATGCCATTTTTTCACTGGAATATATTGGATATGAAAAAATAATTTTTAAAATTTCTGTTTTCATTGTTATGGAATTGATATTAAATAGCTTGTCACTTTGAAATCACTAATTTTTCTTTTAAAATATTTTTGGAATTTCTCCTTTGAAATAGTTATGTAATTACTAAAATTACTTTAAAGCTCTATAGTATTTGATTAAGATAAACAACCTTATTTAAACTTAAAAATTCAATTAAAAATCTTTCAGCATTCACAAGACCCTTATTAGCTTAAAAGCAGAAAATATTTCCTCTTCTATAGAAGAGGAAATTCTGTAGAATTTCGTAGGCAACAGGCAGTTCAAACTAAAACCCCCAACCCAGAATTGATCATCTGGGGCATCTGTCCTACCATGGACATCCTTTTGGTTGGTTGGTTTGGGTTTGGTTTTTTCTTAATGCCTTAGGTTGAAATCTCAGTGTATTTGATCATTTGTGGCTGGACTGAACATTTGCATACTACAAACTGCAGAAGAATCACAGATAATAAATCTGTAAAAAATTCATATTTGAGAAAACTATTTTTTTACTTGCATATTCATTAATGAATACTAGAAAAGGGATCAGGTTGGCAAAATTCCTTTAATTGTGACCTCTTCATAATACTTGAGAACTAATTGGGGATTTGGTTTTCAGGTTGGTTAGAGGAGATGATAATGGAGGGAATTCACCAGAAATGACAGTCAGGGAAATCATGGTTACTCCTGCATCAAAATCAAGTATGAGAGCTGAGAATGGTAAGTTAAAAATATGTGAAATAAATATACATATGCATTTTTACAGAATGCATGTGTAAATTCATTGTTAACACGTGGTAAACTTAAATTGTATTTCTGGTTAAATATAGTTAATACAGGGCAAGTCATTGTATGAGTATTAGTGTCTAAAAAATGTTGATGGCTTCTATGGGAAAGTTTCTCACTTTGGTATAAATCTTTCCTCATTCTTGTACTCATATCCAACTGGAATTATGCAGCAGAATTAATAATTTTGTAACTGCAGCTTATCCTTATTTGAAATAAAAGTACTGTTTTGCCAATTTAGCCTTTTTTTTTCTGAGAATACTCATTGGATCTGTTTAAAGACAGGAAAGAAAGGGGCTAGCAAGACAGTAATTTAAGACTTTTAAGAATGATGCTGAAACTTCTTTGAGAGGTGAAATAGTTTATTTTAAAAATCTGTAAAAATCTTGGGACAAACATAATGGCAATTGGGTAAATGAGAAGAGAAAGCAATGTTGATTTAAGTTGGGCTTCTTCAGTTATATTCAGTAGTGGGACTAGAATGACTAAGTGTTTCTGCATTTGCTGTTTTTAAGGAATACTGTAATTTGGACGGATCAAACAAAATATTAACTAAAATGATAAATGTGTTTTAGAAAAATGAGACTGGAACTGCTAATAGTTATATATGTGTGTGTGTGTATATGTTTTTAATTTTATTTTGGTCACCCTTGATATCAGCAGCTGATTGGATGGCTTCTCCTATGGTATTTGTGTTCTGTACTCCTGATGTGAAGTTCTCTTCCAAAACAAAGAGTACAGTATTATCAAGGTCAGCAGAGACAAAGGAACAGCCTCTTCCCAGTCATACAGCAACACCACAGTGTCCAGATTTTCAAACAAGATGGCTAAAAGCAGAAGTTAAGGTAGTAAATAGCAATTATGTACATTTTCACACACTTTGCCATAAGCAGATTTTTAAATGTCATTTTGGTATTCTTTTCCAATACTCTTTTTTCTTATGTCACTGTAAAAGTTTTTTCTAATCATCATTCTGTAAGAACATTTACTAAATATTTTACCTAACATAAATAAATTAACTGAAGGCATTTAATATTACTTTTACAGCAGCAGATAAAGCCAGAGGAGAAGGTTGAGTCAGTGACAAAGAAGGATGCGAAAGATACACAATACAAAGAAGATAGAATTCCATTCGCTGGGAGCTCTGATGAGAATCTTAAACATTTTGGGGACTCTTCCCCTCCCAAACTGAAACACTATGACCAGTTACTCAGTACTCCTCCACCTCCAGAAATAACAAGGATACCAGATGATGTACTAAAGGTTAGCTAATATGCTTTTTCCCCCTATTTTTAATAACAAAATACTAAAATTAAAAGGGCCTAGTTCTATCTGTAATCCATCTGTTTTGAGTTCTTAGGTAATTCTTTTTATTCATGTTTAATGTTTCCTATAGATTCTTTCCCAATATAATCATAAGGTAGACACTTCTAAAGCCAAGGAAATGGAGACCAAGGCAGGAAATACTGCAAGATATGAAAGTGATTCTACTGATTACTGTAACAAAGAGAACAGGTATGATTACATTTTACAAATTTGGTTAAGTAATTTAATTTGTAGAAGGTACAAAGAGGCTTCGATGCACTGAGAAATTCATGCAGCTGCTTGCTCTTTAACTACCAGAACAGCGCTTGCTTCTGTGACTAAGTAACTGGATTTTGGCATGGTATATGATTACCTGTTTGTAAAGAACAAATATTATAGTTGATGGTGTGTTTGGATCCTCCCAAATTTAAAACAAAAACAAACAAACAAACAAAAAAAAAAAGGCATAGTTTTACTGTGGGTTTATCTGTAGGTATACTTTGCTTTGTGGCAATCAAAGCACCAGTGAATGCTTTCTGAGTAAATTTAGGCAATAAAACAAAAGAATTTGGTGAGAAGTATCTAGGTGAGAACTGATTTCACAGTTGTTTTGGCAAAGACAAAATTTTTTTAAATGAAAAGCTACAATAAATATGAGTAATCTTAGAACAATTGAATAATAGTTTTATAAAGAACACCATCAATTTGAATATAAAGAAGTTTTTATGACAACTTTATCAAAGTGTAGATATTCCTGATTCAGTGTAATATATATATTATGGTAGTTGATTATCTGTTAAACTTAGAGTCTGTACAGATTATTTAAATAGGAGGTACAAGGAACATGTAAGGAACAAAACCCAGAGTGAAACTGATAAAATTTGGTATCTTACTATTCTTGGGAGTTGGAATCCATTTGAGTAATCTCACTTTAGCTGATCCTTCATTTTTTGTTGTCAAGATAAAAAAGACAAGTTTTCAATATTTGTGTCTTCTGCTAACTCAAAATACGATTCAAATAAGCTCACGAACATGTCTGGGTGTATTTTCAGAGGATATCGTGGAGTTTTCAAGCCAAACATCTGAAATCAAACAGAAGACCATGTTGAAACTGTTTCACATTCATGGATCTTGTCACCAAATCATAACGAGTTCAAAAAGCAAAAGGAAATACTGGTGGGAAGAAAGAGCCATACCAAGAAAAAGCTTTTTTAATGGAGAAAAATTCTTTATCCATGATGTGGATAAATTTGTTTGAACTTACAGCTTGTGCTTAATTTTCTATTGACATTATTGCCAAAATATATTGAGGGGTTTTAAATATATTACACTTCAAAGAGGAATGGAAATTCATGTTCAGGTGTTTGTTGTGTAGGATTGCATTTGCAGTGGCTGTGGGAGTGCAGTTAGGTTGTAATAAAAGGAAAGTCCAGTATAGTGCTCAAAAACGCGGGTATCTCTGGTTCTTCTGGTGACTCTCTACATTGTCTCAGGGCTGAGGCTGAACTCTGGTACTTCAACAGTATTTTGGTACCATCAACAGAAACAAGTAATTTTTTTTGTATTGGAAGAGTAACTCCTGCTCTACTGTTTAAAGCACTTCGGTGCTTTTAGTGATTTCTGCAGTGCTAAGATGGATCTGACACATTCCTGCATCAGACTGACTGTTACCTCTCTGGCAGGCAGGCATTTCCCAGCAGCTTCTTTCTTATTATACATCAACACAGTATCAGGTGCTACGCATCTGGTTTCTTTGTAGCCCTAGAAGGTGACTCTGGCTGGACTGTTATTTGAAAGTGTGAAATTGATACTGGTTATGTGTATCTTCAACTGCTGGAAGAATTTGCTGGCAGGCATGTAGATGATTGCTTCCTGTCCTGCTGCTGCCATGTGTATTCTCTTCAGTGCTGGTATCACTTCTAAATATGCACATCTAACCCTGTAGTAGCTGACCAAGCTTAAGTTCTCAGAGCTGTTTGGCACTCTTTTGGTAGTCATAGTAATTAGGATTTTTTTCTACCTGCGCTTTTACTGTTTTCCACTAGAAAACCCAGCTACATATCCTTGTTTGGAGCCAGCTTGCTGTTTTCAGTGTCAGCTATTCCTCTAAGTGAGTCCAGGTCTGCTCTTACCATTTGCCTTCCAGTTGATGACTGAAATTCTATCATTTATATGAGGGCAAACATGCAGTGCATGAGAAGGGAGAGACTGTCCCAGGAGATGGGGATAAGTGGATGTTTTTCTGAACTCAGCTCCATATTTTTTTTAAGTTTTCAGGATATGCAAACATCTAGAGATGCCTACAAGTATTTCTTCAGTTGCTTAGACAGCTTGTCCTGATTGAAATTTAACAAGTAAAGGTGCCTTTTTCCTGCTATTACAGTCATTTTCCAGGATAAGCATACATCAAATTAATTGGAGAAGGTGATTTTCTATTAGTTCTGACCCTAGCACACTGTCATTGAAAAAGGTAGTTTCTGTTTAAAAGTATGTATGAATTAATGTGTCAGTCTGTGAGCTTAATTAACACTTCTGGATTCTAAATAAATCTGTCTGAAATGCTTGTTGTCTGCTATAAGAACATTTATTTGTTCTACCCATCCTCTTCAGAGAGTGAAGGCCACACCCGCTTCCAGCTTTTTCATAGATTAAAGCCTGGTGAGGTGAATGCTGGTTCTGGAATTTCATGGCCTTGGAAAGGTACAAAGTATTCTTGCTGCAGAGCAGGAGTGTTTCAACCAGACAGATTTACCAACACTAAACAGGAGGGATTTCACAGCCTGCATTTTCCCTCCGCAGCACTTTATGACTACTTTCTTGCCCTGAAGCAAGGCAGATCTCCTTTTAACATGAAATGGAACAAGCAGCACTACTGTACCAGACCTTGCTGTATTCCCCCTGCCTTCAACTAACAAAATTCACAAAAGGGCTTAGAGAAGTCTTTTCCCTGAACTTGGGAACCACTCAGCACTCCACTGTACTTTCCTGCAACTGTGGAGTTGTACCCTGCAGTGCTGGGGTTCTCACTGCAGAGCACTTGAATCATTTTGCTTGCCTACTAATATTTTGTGCTACATATCATTAACTAATATGAAAGGGATTCAATTAGTATTTTGAGATATGAATTATCTTCAACATGACAATTGAAACATTAAAATCTTCTGGTCTATGCAAGCTAATATGCCATGATACAGGGATATGAGACCTTTTGGAATCGAGAAATGAAGTTGTACGCATTGGTTTTGTTTTTCTTGCCTGCAATATTACCCTAATGCATGTAATACTGTTGTTTGTATTTGTATTCTTTTTTATAGGCAAAGCATTGCTCTGAGGTAGATATAATCACAGCAGCAAAACAAAAACTGGTTTCAGTTTGCTGTGCTTTACCTTTGAAATTCTTTTAGGTTTCAGAATGTCCTAAACAGAGTTTGAGTATTGGGAGTGAGGGAGGGAAGTGACAGAAGTGAAAGTGTAAGCACTGGAACAGGCTGCCCAGAGAGGCAGTGGAGTCTCCTCTGGAGATATTCAAAACCCACCTGGATGCAATCCTGTGCAATCTGCTGTAGCATGGGGGGTGGGACAAGTGTCTGTGTGGCTGTCTGATATATTGGAACAACCAAGGATGTAGCCATGGGGCTGGAGGAAAGTAAAACTCCTCTTAAGCCAGTGTTGCTGCTGGAGAAAAGCTCATCCTGCTGCACTCTCAAGTTAATAACATGTCAAAGTAGGAATGATGAAAAAGTACTTAAATTTTACGTGTTGGTTTGTTGTGGGGTGAATTTCTTCAACAGTATTGGCCTGTCAGGAAGTGCGGTTTGGATAAACAGCTAAATAAGTAGCAAACACGTTGTTTTGCTCACCTGAAAACAAGAAAAATTGCCAGAGTATGGTTCTGTGTTGGACTTTATTTAGTTTAACTGGGGGCTGCTTCTTCTTGAGGCTGTTTCACCAATTCCCCTGCACAGAATCTAGGGATTGTACAGTTTTACAATGGATTTCTTCATTTGCCAAGATACTGAAAGGCTAATTACTTTTGGTTTCTCTTCTAGTTCCTTCCCAACAGTAATCTCAAGCTAAGCTTTTGCCCATGTGAGTGCTGGATTAGATGTAAGGGAAGGGCAAGAACAGGATCACATCTCCTAGCAGTGCCCGCTCTCAGAAAAGATTGAACCCAGCACAAAATTGCTCTTCGATATTTAAGAACATCTGAGAAGTAACCAAAAAAGCATAGCCTTTACTTTTTCTTCATTTGCTATGGTTCTTAATATTTTCTCTTTTTTTTTTTTTTAAGTATATCAAATGTGTCAGCTAACAGAAGCTTCTCTCCCAAATCCCATTTATTGTCAAAGGAGCATCTCAATTGTTCTGCCCAGGAAGCCCCTTAATAAGGTGGTCAGTGCTCTCTTATCTGGGAAATACTTTGCCTAAGGTTGAACACAATTATAGATTTCTCAGTGAAATGAAGCTTCCCAGATGGTTGTCAAAGGGATAATTGACAAGCATTACTTGTAGTGCCTCCCACTGTGCTTTTATTGATGTTTTTATTAACTACTGGAGCAATAATTGGAGTCCAGGCTTCCTTGTTTTTTTTAAACCACCATGGATGCTTTAAATTTCCTGTAAAATGTTGTATTTGCTTTGTTCCCACTTGTCACTATTCAAATGTTCCAGCACTCATGGTGGTTGGACACCCTCCATCAACAGCTGTAGCTGGTGTTGGATTTACCTTCTGGTTTGGGAGTACCTTGTTGTTTTCCCATGGGACAATAATACAGATACTTTGGCATTTTTAAGGAGCAAAGACAATATCCAGTGGCCACACTATGGAATCACGTGTGTGTTAGTCCAGAGGAGCACAACTTTCTAACAGGAAGACATTGGCTGATGTTGCCTATATCAACTTAAATGTAAAACCTTATGCTGTTCTTGCACCAATACCTGCTTTTACAAAGAGGCAATTGACATCATAGTAGGGAGCTGACCAGATCCATGAATTTCTTTGAACTTGTCTTGCCTAACTCCAGTTGAAGAGTTTAAAAAAAAGTAGCACAAATGTGCATGTGTGGGAAATGGTCCATGGAATAAGATGCTGTGTTACACAGGTGTTTCTCCTGGGCAGAGACCAAGCAAAGCATAGTTTGCAGAATACCCAGCAGGAAGGTGTTCAGATACTTCCATAATTTTTGGCATAATGTATTCCTGGCTTAAAGCCCTGGGGTTACATTCTCTCATGATTGCTTACAAAATTGTTGCAAACCAATCTAGGGCCTTCTGCAAGTTCCCACCTTTCCTCCCCCAGCTGCCGGTCCCATGCCACAGGTTGTTGGTTGCATTACCTCAGCTGTGGCTGCAGGGAAATCCATTCCTGGTTGCCCAACCACCAGGAGCTTATTGCTGTTTTCCAAGAGTAAATTGTTCAGGGACTGTGCACTGACCCAAATCACACCCTGCCTGCAAAGGCATTGGCAATTGTTGTGAGAAGAGAAAGGACGGACGTGGGAGCCACGACATCCTCCTTCACTGGCTGGGTGAATCCTATCCTGTCTGTCCAGCTGCTTTGGTAAGGTTGCCTAAGGCTGTTTCTCCATAAGCACTTCAGTGGCAGCTGAAGAAATTCCTCCTCTTCACCACAGCACGCAACACTCCTCACAAACTCCCCTTTCCCCTGCCTGGGACAACTGCTTGGATGGTTGTACATGAATTGGGCTGGAGAAAACAGAGCTGCTAGGACCAACCTGACACTTGGAAGAAGGTCCTATCCATAGGTTCAGAGTGGTGTGGTTTGTTCCTGGCCCTGTACGCTGCTATAGTGCTGCTGGAACCCATTTCAAACCTTTAGTATTTCTATAAGCATGTGCTTCCCTTCTCCCTTCCTAGCATAAGCCTCCTGCTCTCCAGAGGAGTTGTTAAGGCAAAGGCAGTGGGGATGGGGCATGCTTTGCCAGCAGACCCCAACCCGGACTCTACACAGGCGCTTGGGGGCGAGGGGACTGCTGTGTGTCTGGTGCTCTTCCTCAAATGCCCTCCCTGAAACCACTGTTGGGGCTCTCCCCTCCTGTCCTCTAAAGCTTGGGCCAGGTGCACTTTCAGGCCCCTGTTAAAGACCCCCAACTCTTTTTAAGTCTGAAAACACTACCTCGTGTATGCCTGCAGCACAGCTTGGGGAATTGACAGCTCACCCAGCACTTGGAGGAGCTCACCCGGAGGAGCCCTTCAAGCTGTCATTTGCACTGGATTTTCTTGCTGAGTGTTGAGAAGGTCAAGGGAGTTTTTGGATCAGGCTGTCTCTACTTAAGCCTGTCAAGCCTTCTGTGTGACTGGAAATACCCCAGGGAGGGTCCCAAACACCCCAGCCCCTCTGAACCCAGCCCTTAGGCAATTAGGACCTTGCCCCTGTATGCCAGCCAGGCACCTCCTCACCACTGACAGGTCTCTGTGGCCAGGTGCACAACACCACATGGGTGTTTTTCAAGGCACATTCCTCAGGGGGAACTGATACTCTTTTTTTTTAACCTGAGTCGCACAAAGTCCAGACACGAGGGCTGAGACAACAACAGCAGATAATTGAATTGCTTTGCTTTTGGCAGGTTGAACCATAGCTGTTGGATTACCTACAGCGCTGATCTTTGAACACCACCATAGCTGTCATCCCTCACTTGCTCTGACACAACAGCATTTCAGAAACCTCCTCATTTTTCCATGCTTTCCATTGCAAAAGTGAGAACTTGCTGATAATGCTTAGTGTTTTCCTGCTGCATTGCAGCTGTTTCTGCTTTTGACCAGACTGTAAAGTAAAATTTAAGTCTCCACAACTGCTCCAGTCAGACGGCAAACATGGAGGGAGGACTGTGTCTAGTACTGCCCAGATTATTGACGGTGTGTATGAGTGAGCTGTCCTCACTCCTTAAACCAAGGAGGGAATTAACCCCCACACCAGGACCTCTCCCAAAGGTGTTGCAGAACTTAGATCAGGCTTGTGCTGCCACTGCAGCAAAGGAGCTGGCTGCTCCTCTGATGCTGTAGTCTCTGTTCCTGGATGTACGTACACATGTATACACACACATATGTACCTGTACTGGAGGGGTAATGAAATCAGAAGGTGACTGTGAAAATTTAACTAAGGCCTGAGCATGTGGAAAAGAATCTTTTCTCCTCCTCCTCTTAACTGAAAGCCTGGGTAATGATCAACAGTGGCAGCAGTATTTGTGTAAGGTGTAACAAGGTAATGGTGGGGGGGTTCTTGGTGAGGAAAAAAATAGCATTTTTGATATACCTTCTTTTCTGATTATTAGACTGAAAAAAAGCATTGCCTTAGGTGCATAAAATGAGGGGACAAAATTGGAACTAAGAGTCAAGTTTGCTTGGGGAAGCACAACAGAGAGTCCTTCATGACAAGCCAAACCTAGACAGGCAGGAAACACACACCAGAAGGGACACAGAAAGAGGAAGCCCCAACTATGGGAGCAGGGCAGCCTCCAGTAGGTGCTACCGAGGGTAAAAAAGAAATTAGGGGAAGTTACTCGGTTCTGTAGCTGGGTCTATTTGATGGTGCTGCACCCCACAGGCAGGATGTGGAATGCTTCTGGCCCTGCCAGGGAGCCCAGCTCACTGGGCTTGCTGCTGCAGCCCGGAGCCAGGGAACACAGGCTGGAGATCCGCGGGAGTGAGCTGGATGTTTGTCACTGGTTGGAGGCAGAGAAAAATGGCCCTCTGAGAAAGGACAGGGAGAAGGGGAGGCCTGGAGAGACACCTGCAAGGGAGGTCAGGGTAGGTGTGGTATCCCTGGCAGGGCATGGACAGGAGGCAAGAGCTGCCTGGGCTGCTGGGTGGGGGAGGGTGGGTTTACCTCAGAGAAAAGTCAAAGTCAGGAAACCTTTTCTGGAGAGCTGTCATCCTAGTTCTTTGCCTTACTCAGCTGGGAGGTAAAAAGCTTTGGAGGAGTGGTTGCTATTGACAGGGTAGACAAAACAGAGTTGTGTCTGTTAGGCCTTTATACATCCAAAAAAGAAAAAGGAAAATACCTCATTCAGCTGCACTGATGAGGGACAAAAATTCCTCATCAAATTGCTGCATACAAAGCAAATCCTGTGGATCGACAAATCTGCATACAGCGTTGTCTACACCACTTCCTGAGCATACGGGATTGTTCACTGTTGACCATGTTTTAATTTCCTCAAACCACAGTGCTCTACATATTTTGCTCTTTTTAGGGACTGACATCCCTCCTCAACCTTTATAATAGCTTTCAGAGACACACACAACCAGGTCACTGTGACTGAATTCCCTCCTGTGCACTAGGAGCTCAGCTGGTGACAGCTCTCACTTCCCTTTCACCTCTTGCCACATCTGGATGGTTGCACCCTGGTGCTGTCTGCTTTCACAGCTGCTGCCATCAGCTTGGATTGCCAGGTGGATTGTTGATGTAGGAAACCCCCAACCTGAACTACACTCATCTCTCAAGTGTCTTTTCCCATAATAATAGGCTCTGCACTTCTGCATTACCTTTCTGTGTGATTTGAGGGTGAGAGATGTTTATCCTGAAATGGCTGGGGAAGAGAGCAGCTGAGGTTTATACATTCATGGCAGTCAAGGGAAGGTAAATTCCTCAACCAAACAAGCTGAATGAACTATTTGCTACTGAAGGCAGTTCTGCACGTTCATTTCCTGGCAATTTTGCTTCATAGGCCACCACATATAAAGCCAGTAGATGTTCTTTTTCTCTGCCAGCTGTGCAGGCACCAGCATTCCCTGGCCATGTCTCCCATTCCAGCAGCAAAGTCAAGTCACCTCCCAGAGCAGCTGAGTCACAGACACAGGCTCAGTTGCTGCTGTTGCCTTATATAGTGACTACATTTAAGAATTATCCTTAAATGCAGTTAAAGCAACAATCAGCACACAAAACTGAGGAAATGCCCATATTCCTGTGTACCTCTAATGGCAGGTTTGTCCTTCCCTTTGGTGGGAGCTGTGCAATTCTGTAATTATATGCTGGTTACCACACCCATTTTGCAGGACAGATGATGCCCTGGGGCAATCAGTGAGACCACTTGGCAGTGGTCTTTGCTTTTCTGTCTGTCCAGATCTGCCAGGTGTCCCCAACCTGAGCAAGCCTGCCCCTGGTAACACAAGTCCCTGAGCTGTTGTGACAGGCGGGTTCCCCACAGCAGCAGTATTTGGAGCACCACTGCCTCACACCAGAGGTGACTGTGCCATGGAAAAACATCCCACCCATGCCAATTCTGGCAATAAATCAGCTCCACTGCCACTTCCAGGCTCAGTCCTTCACAAGCAGCATTTGTAAGCGTCTTTTCTTGAGCTCTCTCTAAAAAAAGGTGAGGAGCTCTTTTCTGTCTTAGGGGAGAGATGTAGGTGATTCTGCAAATGAGAGACATTCATGAAGGCTGAAATTGCAACTCCCTAACTCAGAACCCAGAGAAAGGGGATAGAAGAGGGTTAATCCATGGGCTGAACTGAACCTAAAATCCCTAAGGCTATACTGAACCAAGGGACTCCTTCGAGGAAAACACCCCAAAACTGTATAGATCCCAGCTCATGAAGCAAAACACACCTTGTCCTCAGCAGACAGGAACATTTACTTCAGTCTGAGCCTCTGCTCAGGCCTTAGGTGAGGAAGGTGGAGGTTCTAGTGAGCAGGTACTGCTTCTACTCCGGCTCTTGCCTTGCCCTGAGCACACAGGGGCTCAAGGTGCAGAAACCAAGCACCTGGTCCTGCCCAGAGCAGCTGGATGCTCCCAGTCAGCCAAGGACAGAGGACAGCTGGACCCTGCTGGAAGACCAGAGGCACCAGCGTATCTCAACATCTCCCCCTGCCCTGCAGTGACAGTGGGAGCTGGCAAGCACCAATCTAAGCCCCACACTGCACCACTTTGCTGAGATGGGCCACCCCTTCTTCATCCTGCTCCTTCAGGTACCAAGCAATACCACACACACCAGTCTTCCAGTTGTCCCATGGACAACTGAGATCCCTGAGCTACCCCGTCCTCCATTTTCAGATTCTAGAAGCTGACTGCTGACCACCCTCAACACCCCTCAGCTTCATTAGTAACTTCTAACACAGAGAAGCCTCAAGCATCAATACACCACCAAACGATCAAAAGATTAATAACATCAATTTTTATTCCAAACAAGACAAAACTACAGAACACCTGTAACCCTCCTGGTCGTATTTTATGTAAGTATTTTAAACACTGGACAGACTAACTTTACTCAAACTATAACAATCAGGGATAGGATGATGGCGTTGCTAAAAGGGTTTCTTCTATATAAACTAAAAGTTAAGGTTTAAGAGTTAACTTTCTTCTACAATGCTCAGCTTTGTGTTCAGGTGCTTAGCAACAAAAGCAAAAAAAATAAGCCTGCTTTAGAACAGCAAGTAGGAGTAAACAGAATACGTAATCATACAAAGAAGCAAGAGTTTAGTAAGGTCTCATGCGGCTTGATGGGGGTGGTGCACGATTTGGAGGAGTAATTGCTATATCCAAGTAGTCTCCTATCTGGAATTTCTGAGACTGCAGTGTCATGGAATCATCTGTGCCCTTCCTGCCCGACATGGTGCTGCCGATCTCCTTCACCCTGTGAGTAGCAGACGAAAGGCAAGTTAAGTTACCAGTGGCCAATCTCTCCAGGTGTCCAAAACAGGAACTGCACCAGCTCATAACCCCCTTCCCATGCCATTCCCTGCACTGCACACACATGTGACTATGTACTCAAAATGCTGGGGTTTTTCTCTGCAGTCCTGGGTGCACCAAGAAAAGCTACATCAAATGCTCTTTCTGACAGGGCAGTGGAGCCTTCTACCCTTTTATGTTAAATACTAGCAAGAACCCCTTACCCCCTCCCATACAGACAATACAGAAGATCCCGCCAGATTCCAGACTAGGGTACATCCACTGGATGCTGACAAAGATTAGCTCATGCCATTTTGGAAGAGAGACACCTGCAACAAGATCACTGCTGTTAACTCTGGTGCAAGACCTACCAGGAAGAAAGCATTATCTCAAGTTGGAGGGCCATGCTCCAGTTGCCAGTACAGCAACCAAAGCCTTCAAGTACACAGGTTCGTTGTTTTGGGAACACATTAACAGGGATGGTCATCGAGCACAATTTAGAGTTTGTAGTCGTCACCATACGGAACTTCAGAAATTTGGTATGTGGGTTCTGAACTTTAAAATCAGTGCTTATGAAGAATAATTTACTGCTCTGGTGCCCAAAGTATTTTATTAACTTAGAGAAGAAATTCCATTTACCTATAGCCAGGCCTCTTGAGATCTGTAAAAACAATTGCAAAGTTGAAATGTGTGCCCTTCTTCCGTGCTTCTGGGTAAACTTCTTTCACTAAGCTGGTCAGCTCCTTCAGAGTTGCGTCCATCCTAGATTAAACAAACAAACCCAAGTGCTTCACACTCTCAAAGGGACAGTAACAAAAGCTTCCCAAAACGTTTCATATAGAATCAATATATTGCTACAACTTAACCATGTGCTTCTTTGCCTTCACATACCCTATGTGCACAGTTATTTGACTGTAATACCTGGGAGAATTCACCACTTACTGCACACTGGAGGCAACATGCTCTAGTGCAACTGTGTTGGATTCGCTGTGATATTCAGATGAATCTCTGCACCTCTGTGCACATTTCAACATCTGCATTTCCAGGTCTCTCTGAAGAGTTACCATTTAAACAGCAGGAGCCTATTTTTTTTGAATGCATTGATGTATTCATACAAGGCACAATATAAGAGTTTCCTCACCTAAGCTGATTAGAGATCTGTATTAGAGATAATTCCTCTAATAATAACTATTAGAGGAAATGTAAGAAAAGCAGGAAAAAACCCAGTTTTCCATTTGTGCCCTAGCAGGCAGCACTCCTTTACCCAGCCTTCAACCAGAGCAGGGCTACAGCTCATGTCTAGAATTTCAAGAATAAAAGTATTCAATCACTGCAACGAAAGCATCTCTAATTATACAGACTGTGCACTCACTCTGAGCTTCAGGCAACCAAGGAGCAGTGTGGTGACAGACAATGCCCATTCTGACTTCTGCAGATGGCAAACAACTCAGACACCACCAACAGCCTGGACAGAGTCCATAAATCCCACTTAGAAGTAAATTAGAACTGCATGCTTTGGTAGCCACAAAAATGGATTTATTCAGCTACCCAACATAGGAGTTACAACTCTGGCAAACATCATGAAGGCAAAGGAAGGTTTAAAAAGTAGCGTAAGTCCTTTTCAAAGGCATTCTTCAAAATACTACAAACAATACCTAACATGTTTGCAACGGAGACTAAGGCAGTTCTCCAAAATAAATCTGACAGTGATAAAAAGCAGCTCTCTGTTAAAGCACTGCTACCTGACAAAGCAAAAACAAAACTCATTACTCCACTCTCAAAAGGGTCTCTGAGTCAATCCAACAGACCATTCACACAACAGTTCAAACCTTCTGGGACAACTACTTCTACTGGATAAACGGGGCTGTTGGAACAAAATATACACATTAAAGGAGAACATCTGCGTTGAGTAGATGCGTTGTGATAACCATCGCCCCAGCACAAGCCACGGATTACATGCAGCAGGAATCGGGCAATTCAGGCGCACTAAGTCTCAGTGGCTGAGCGCTCACCGCTGCGCAAAGTTGTGCTTCCAGAGATGCCCCCTCTCAGCTGCCAGGGCACAGCCAGAACCGCTCCACTCCAGCGGAGGCAAAAACTCCCCCGCGTTTCCTGCTCCGACCGGAGCCCACAGAACTCCCTCCGGCACCCGGGGCCCGGGCGAGGCCCCGCTCGCCCAGTGCCATAGCCAGGCGCAGAGGAGGTGCCACTCACCAGGTGTAGATCTGCAGCTCGCTGGAGGGCACGTTGCCGCGGGAGAACTCGTCCATGCGGTGGTGCCGCCCATTGTTGGTGGTGAAGACGCGAAGCAGCAGCGGGCACGTCTGCGGGGTGAGGCGGGGGTGAGAACGAGGATGGGGGTGAGGATGGGNAGACGATCACCACTGCCCCCACCCCCGCTGCCCGCCCTGGAGCGGCCGGCGAAGGGGAGCGGCACGACCACCCCACACTCCGGACACCTTCTCGCGGTCGATCGGCTTCTCCGGCTCCTTCTTGATCTCCTCCTGCGTCACCCGCGACTCCACCGCCATCTTGCCGCGCCGCTCCCGGATGTCCCGCCGCGCGCCGCCCATCTCGCGAGAGCAGGGGCGGGGGCGGCCCCGGCGGGGCTCCTCCCCCGGCCCTGAGGCACCGCCCTTCCCACAGGGAGCCGCGGGCAGGCTCGGGTGTCCCGTAGGGGAGCTGTACAGTCAGCCGCTGTAAGTAGCAGCAGGGTGAAGTACATTAGCGGGAATTCTATTTAGAATCGAATTTCCCTTAATATTACATTCAGGGAAAGATCAAATGCATACGCTTCCCATTTACGGTCTTGGGGTTTTATTCCTCAAGTGGAATCTTTCATTAGGTTAAGTTTGAGTCTGTGGTTGTGTCTCACAAAATGTAGATATATAATATCTACAAAAGAGTAAAAAATACGTGGTTTTGTGATGCGATGGCTTTTTTAAAATGTCGAGAGTTGCTTGTTACTCAGAGCAGTGTGGGGAGGGGGGTTGTTGTTTTCACAGAATTCACACTTGGATTATTTCCTCTGAATTTATTTCTCATTTTGAGAGTAAAACAAAATTAAGTTTCTCTGTAAAATTTTGCACAAGCATATGTGCTTGCAGGTGCAAAATAATCACATATCAGGGACCCAAAGATTGGCTGGGCTGGAAGGGAGCTCTGGAGGAGGCTGCCCAGTCCAAACCCCTGCCCAAAGCAGGATCAGCAAGAGCTGGTTGCCCAGGGTCAGGTCTGTGTCAATTCTAAATATACCCAAGGATGGAGATCTCTGGGCAACCTGCTCCAGTGCCCAGTCGCCTTTGCGGTTAAAAAAAAAAGAAAAACAACAAAAAAAGGTCATTTCTTTTGTCAGTCTATGCCCTTTACCTCTGGTTCTGTGGCTGGGCCAAGTATTCCCACACAGTGAGCCATCTCTCTGAACAGTCCCAGCTCTCCCAGCCTGTCCTCATGCCACACATTCTCCCATCCCTTAACCACCCCGTTAAGCCTTATTCGATGCTGTACTATTGCGGTGTGCCTGCACTGCTCACACAATCCTCTGTTGGTGCTTGCAGCAGAGACCAGCACGTGTGCCACTGGAGCTGTGTCTCAGGGTCCCTGTTGTGCAGTGTACATCTCTGAGTCAGGGGGTTCAGGGTGTGTGTGGGCTACTGTCCCGAGTGTAAGTCTAGCACCAGAAGTAAGTATAGTAAGTTCTGCACCCTGAAAAAAGCAGGTGCTTGTTAAGGTGTTGTAAGTGTTGAAGTAACTGTGCTCTAAGGGTGATGTTGTGGTTTGATTTCACTCTTCCAAACACTGTAGATGCATGTGTTTTATTCAAAAAATAAAAATATTTAGGGGAGAAAAATATTATAAAAATATATTCACATATGATGTTTCTGTGTACATCATAAAGAAGAAAAAGGGTTATGAGTCCATACTATAAAAAAAAAGCTCTTGCATTTCGCTCTAATATAACCAACAGTATTTGGTTTAAAATGTTGATTGATGGCTCACCAAATACAAGATGAAAGAACCAGCAACCTACTACAGTTCACCCTCAGTTTTTATTAACTTCCTTTTGTAGTAGTCTGGATAGTGTGGTACAGTTTTTAATCTACATTAAGTTACAGCATATCATCATTTTGTTACCATGGGCAATGACTCAGCCTTGCCACCATTTGTGGGATTTGATTTTTCAGGCAACTATACAGTTTATTACTCTGCTCAAATTAATTATATCAGCCATGATCATACACACTTTGGGCTCAGTGTGTGAACTACCATTTCTGAAACAAAGGAATTTATGTCTAGAATCAAGTATTGTAAAGGAACAGCTGTAACAAGGTACAATTCTGCTACAAATCTGAGTAGTTCCTCCTGCTAGAACTTTTGGAGTACATTATTTATGTGAAAAATTACCCTAGTGGGCCTGAGTTTTAAGTAAATGGAAACATTAATTAATTTATTATGCATGAACTGTATCAACACAATTTATTATCAGTCTAAAATCTTGGATTCTTATGTTACATGTTTGGAAGCGAAGGTTGAAAATTATTTGGAAATGAAAATGCAGTGATGTGACTGTGGGGTGCAGGTTTTACTCAGGATGGGGCTGTCTGGTTAAACAAGGCATAACACCATAAGCTGGGTTCCCACAGATTTAGGCTGAGGTCTCACTTGTAGTGGAGTTGGTCCAACTGCTTGCTTTGGCCAGAGGAGGGGGATTTAGCTCCCGCTGCTTGTCCTTAGTCACATGAGCGGTTTTTCCCTCCCTTCTGCCAGGCATGATTCTCACTAGATGCTTCCAAAAATAAGTTAAGTTCCCCAGTTTAAGAGGAAACTATCTAGTGGGGGCTGGCTCTCTGTCAGTTAATTTCATTTGACACTTTCTAAACTGATTCCACGATTGCCAGACCTGTTTGGTGCAAGGTGAGAGGTGGGAAGTGCATGTCCAGGAGCAGCTGGGAGGTGTAGGGAGAGAATAGGACTGGAGTAGGGGGTGTCCCTTCAGTGTCAGTGAGATGGTTGATTGCCTCACCCTCCCTTCACATTTCCTTAGGTTTTGGGGGGCGAGAGGTCTCCTCTGCTTGTTCAGGGATGCTATGTGCTGTGCAAAAAACGTCTGTACATGCAAACACACATATATATATATAGGGTATGCTGTAAGGAAAATGAAAGCTCCTCGCCGAGGTAGTGAGGCAGGGTAAGACTGTGCACAGGAGCAAGTCTCCAGCCTTTGTTGTTGTGAAGGCCCAAAATATGACTCAAAAACATTTTCAGCTGTGAGTGCCTGTAGAGCAGGAGACAAGCGGTTTGGAAGTGTGAATTGCCACTTTAAGTATTGTTAACAGATGTTCTTAAGGAAGTGGTTATTTAAATAGCAAACTGTGAACTGTTTATTGGGGCATCTTGGACAGGTATGAATGAGATGGCAAGTTGGTGCCCTTAGGATATGGGACTGGGCAAAGCTGCCACAGCCCTTTAGAGAAGAGCACTGTGGGTCAATGAGCCTACAAAACACTTATTGTGAGTAAATAGTGACTGAGAGGGAAAAACAAAAGGAGCAGTTGGTATGGGGTAACTTCAAACTTTCTAGGCAGGATGGAAGGATTGTAGCAAATAACAAACGTCCTTGGGAAGATACAGAAGGTAACGGCATAGCTGAGCCTGGGATATCAACCATTGAGGCAAACCTCCAAGAAACTAGAAAACTTGTAAGACGACCAGATTAAGGAACTCCAAACATTTCAGAACCATGAGTGTATTGAATCTGAGTTCAAGGAAGCTGAATTAGCCTCAGCAGCACACTACTTCCAGGTTCCCAAGGCTCCCAGGACTTCTGGCTTATTGGCTGTGTTTCTGAGTTCTTTCTAACCAGGACTACATATAGCCCCTTAATTTTTCTTGATTGTATGTGTATCCCATAAAGCCAGTTTGATAGAGGAGTTGGTCTTTATCTTGACTGTGTAAAGTTCAATTACCCTGTTCTGGTGACAGCACAATCAACTTTCAACATCTTTACAATCAACTGAGTGAGCAAAGTCTCAAATTTGATGGAGCTTCTACTGCAGACCAGCTTTAACTGGTATAGGAAGAACACAGGCACAACTTCTTAGCAAATACAATTTGCAATACGACTGCTGGTATTTCCTACTGTTTGTGTCATGGTGATGTCATGGGTGTGTTTTTATGTTCAGAATGCTCTGTGTGCAGTAGATTTCACTGCAGTGTTTCAATTTCCTGTGTTTTGTACCAAAGTTAGTGTGAATTTCAAGAAGCCTGTAGTGCCGCTAGACAATGACACTGTTTTCATTTAAGCTTCCATTTTTGTTCCGTGTTTTGAATTTAGGTGATTTGGGCTCACAAAATGCACCGTAACTCTCGGGCTTCCATGGTCCCATTCAGCCTGCCCGTGAGGCAGCAGGTGAATGAGTCAGTGCAGGACAGACTGGCAGGGCTGGGATGTAGGAAAGGACTCTGGCACTGGATGTGTAAAGCCTGCGGAGACCCCTGAGGCAGCATCCTGATTCAGGAGCAGCAAGACTTACCTACCTGGGTGGAATCTGTACTTGTATATAAATTACATATATATTTTTCTCCTCTTTTTTTTTTTCTGTAAAGTCATCAGAAGGACCAAAAGTTAATAAAAATGCTTTGAAAATGATATACTGTTCTACAACACTGCACAATGATTTAACATTAATGATTTAATGTCGCAGTAGCACCAGTCAGGCTGTGCAGCCTTGTGCTTGCTCCAGGCACGCAGGCAGTGAACACAAGGCACAGCCACTGCTGTGCCTTGTAAACAAGCTGCCTCATACTTGCCAGTGTAAGACCTTGATTAAAGTTGAAAGTGGTTTGTGATGTTGCCAAATGTTATAATTCTGCCATTCTGCTGGAACTATTCCACATCAGGTGTTTCCTAAAAGAGTATCCTCAGGATGCTTTTTTTTCAGTTTCAGAAAAAAATATTCAAAGAACAATGTATTAGGCAGATGAGAGTTATCACTCACATTTCTGTTATTTCTGTTCATTTTAGATACAAACAGCAGTTAGTCAGAAACTTGCAGCATCCACATACTTTTGAGAAAGAAATAAAATTTGTCAGATATGCTTAGTCCTGTGTTAGAAATAGTCTCATAAAGCAAATACACTTGACTGAACTGTAATATTTTTTAAAAATACCCCGTGATTTATCTGAAGTCAGCTGAGACTAATATTGGACACCTGGGCATGTGAGGGATTCAGAAGGATGTCCACACTGCTCCTGAGCTCTGCCACAGGCCTGAACTCAGGAGCTGGGAACAGTGGGGATCTCTCTTGTTTTCCCTAGGGTGCTGCTCCCCTCAGTAGGCAGCGATAAAGGATGCAGGATATGACCCTGCCTGCATCCTCTGAGCAGTGTGAGGGGGGAGCTGGAGAGCCACAGCACTTGAGGCCGAGCCAGTGCAAAACTGCTCACAATCTAGATCAGCTAGAGAGTATAGGTTATGCAAGAGAGGTCCAGCAAAAAATTTTAATGACTGCTTGAAGTTTACCTGGAGGGGATCAGAACAAACTGGAACTTGTAGCTGTCAGCACAGGAAAACAGACTTCAGTTTCGAGTAAAGAAAAAGTAACTCTTGGTCTGTCACGTAGAGATATTTTCTTCTCTATACAAATACCCGTGAAGGTGAGATGGTGAGGTGTACTAAATATTCTATTGATTTTTCCTGGTGGAGTTGTAGACTCGGTTACAAAATAAAAAATTAAGGAAGAAATGTTTCCAGAATCTAAACCTGGATCTCATTAAAACATGTTGTCATTTCTCTATAAAATACATCTGCTACAATATTCCAGAAATTTTAGACACACAATAGAGTAATAAACTGCTTTTATAACTTGGGTAATACTCTACCATAGATTCCTGATTTCCCCCCTACTGTTTGTCTGAAATTACCTCAGTACAAAAATGTTCATACACTATAAGGGAGGAACAAATGGGTTGTCATTTCAATAAGTGGAAATTTTTTAAATTGTGTATGAGACATGTTTTGTAGAGGGGACAACCAACACTGGAAGTTGGTCAGCGTGTAATATTACTGCAGATAGTTAGGTCAGCAGCATGGGTCCCTGCCTGTTCTCCATGGGAGCTGTGTTTCCTAGTTTTCCTTCACTGGCTCAGCTCCACTACTGGAAGTGGTGGTGAGAAACCAACCCAGTGTGAAGGTTACTTTCATTGCTGGTGCTTTCCCCAGTTGCAGATATTGCTGCTACCCACCGAGTGAACCGATTTTCCCTGGGGACACAGAGGCTGCCTGACCCTCTGCCCCTGCGCTGGCTGCTCTGAGGGCAACAGCACTATCCTCCAAGTGCCCTGCATGGCAAATCCAGTGTGTTCCCTTGCAACATCAGCAGCTGGAAGAGATGTCATTAATATTTTCTTCCACATTTCCTGTGCAGACAAATCCCTTCCCTGCCTGCTTCCTAGATTAATGTGATCCCATCCTTGAATAGACACAAAAGTCTGAGAAGGGGGCGAGTGTCTCGATCAGATAGACACATTCCTGTTCCTGCTTTGGTGGGAACATTTCCATGAGTAAGTGTTAACAGATTAGGTTGATGGTTATTTCAGTATCTTCCCCCAAATATTTGTTATTTTCCCTTCCCGTGAAAGAATAATATTAAAGTACTTAAGCTTTTTCTCCTGAAGAAGAAAACTCCAACTGACTGTACCAACACACACATATTTTATATGTGGCTCCCTGGCTACATTTCTCTTCATCTTGCCATACAGTCCTAGAAGTTTCCAGTCTGTGGCACATGCTGTTCCTATTGAAAATAGTAAATGGATAAAGATGGATCCCGCATGCCCAGAACAGGTATTTCCATCTCTGTTTTCTGCCCCAGTATGACGGATCTTAACCCAAAGAACCTCCCAGGTCTGTGGCATTTCACACTAATCCTGTAATGATGAGGGAACTGTTGACAAGTAAATCCTCTCTGGGCAGCCCAAGTAAGAGGCATGTTTTTTCTGGCTTCATTCTTGGCTCACAGAGCCCCACAGAAGGTTTATGAGAGCAGCGCGTATCCTCCATAAGAAAGGATGACGTTGTGTAAGCCATTATGTGTGTCCTGCCTCCAGAAGCATCGTCATAAAGAGTCAAGCAAAACTTTTCTCCAAAATAAGTAGTTCCATGTGGCCAGCCTTGTCAAGCACAAAGCAAAGCCTCAGCACCCTGAGACAGCTCAGCTGCCTTGCAGAAATATCTTTTGTGGCTCAACAAGAAGGTCAGAAAACACAATTTCTTTCTCTTTTTGGTTTCTTTTCTGTTTTTTTCTGAGTGGCCACTTATGACGAAAAAGTTCTGGCTGCAATAAATTACCTACAACATTTTGAATAATTCAGTACAAAACCAAATTCTTTTTGAATGCTATGCATTATCAATTAACTCTAACAATCTTTTTTAAAGAAAGGAAATGTCAATCACTGGGAGTTTACGATATGTGATGATTGAGTCCAGAATGAATTCTGACAGCTTGGTTACCATAAGCTCCTCAGAGACACAGTGATTAGTGGAAACACTGAAATAACCCTAATGGCAGTGGCAGGAATAGTGCCAGTAAAGCAGAATGTGCTGTAGGCACAATGCAAGGCAGAATCCCTTCAGCTCCCACACACAGTAACTTCAAAAGTGCCTAGAAAATTTGTGCATGCCTGTTCTTTGGACCAAGAAAGGATAACCTCTCTATGTACCACTGGCAATGGTTATCAGCTGCGTTATATTTTATTTTGCACATGACAGAAGGTGCTGGGGAAATTGCAAATGTAGGAAGTCTTGCTGCAGAGCAATGAAGGCCCATTGGGGTTGTAGATGAGTGATTGTAAAGGCATGGGAAGAAGTTCACACAGTGCCCAGGGTGCTGGCAGGAAGAAAGCACTGCTTTTACGTTTCTTGCTGTTCCTTCCCCATCAGCTCTCTTGGCAGAGCTGGTCATGGTGAGCTCTCCATAGAGTTATTGCAATGGAACAGCTCAGCAAAGGCTTCATGCTTAAAGAATTTACAAAAATCCTGCTGCTCTTGCCTGGACTGGGTGAGGAAGGGTTCACACAAGCAGCTTTGCTGGCACATCAGAGAGCCAGAGGGGATGGTGATAAAAGGCATCCTTGCAGTGGTTCAGTTGGAGTCAGAAGATGACCTCTGTCCATAAGCTGGTGCTTTCAAATGACCGGCTGTACGATGTGACAAGTTATGTGACAGCATGACAGACTGTGACATTTCAGATTGCTGCGAGCAGCACTCTTTGTTTGTGTTCACAAGTTGTATCAGACAGAGCAGCACTCCAAAAAATAAGTAAGTGCCTCACAGACTTGCTAAAGGGAAAATTCTTGGAAATGAAGAAAGGGGGAGGAAAGAAACTATTTAAAAAGAAGTGGATAAGAAAAAAAATCTTGGGTTAACACTTCTTTACCTTTAGTTAGGTTATAAACTAAAGGTTTATGTTTTGTTATCCCTGTTACAAAGCTAAGAATAATTCAGAATCATTTTTATAAAACTTCAGGACATAGAAGAGCAGGAGAGATGGCACTTCTACACTCCTTAGATTAGATTTCTTCAATGTGAAGCAAGATAAAATATGCTCTATTTGGGCTTAAGGAATGTAAAGGTGCTGATACACCAATTTAATGCAGGTGTTCAGAGTTTTAAAAGATAAAGAGTGATAATGACTCAAAGTTACCTCAAAAAAGAGATCTCAGGATTTTCAAATTAAAAAAAAGAAAACCAAATACTAGAAAAAGAAACCCCCATTATATGACAACAAATTGAAACTCTCCAATATGAAAAGTACAAGAATTCTGTTCCCAGAGATATGTATAGATCCCCCTGTCTGTTACAGGTGAGCAATTACTAAGCATAAAGGTTTGAAAAATTTGAAGTGAAATATTAAGAACACAGGGCACAGTTATTGCTAAATTCTTGCATACAGATTTGGCTGTATGGGCTAGATCTTAAAATGTTGTTGAAGTTCAGCATTCTGGCTGCTGAGAGCTTCTTTCGGACTTGGGCCTGGCTTCACCCGAAAAAAATATGGAGCTGCTGCTCAAACATGCTTCAAACAGTCACATGATTGAGATTCAGAAAGGATTTTAGCCATGACTGAAGATGAAATGATACACTGTTGAAGTTATTAATTGATTTCTGATTAGGAACCATGAAGACCAGTCAGAATGAGAGATTCATGAGCATCCATCCATCTTGGGCTGCAAATGAAGTGGGAAGATTTCTGTATTTGTGTTAACATAGCTGCAGTTGTTCTTTGAGCTGTGGCCAGCTGATGCAAGTGATTTGGCCTACAGAGGCATTACACTTTTTCCATTATATGTTTAGATGACAGACGACATTTTTCTTCAGTCATGGAGAAATTCCTACTGCATTTGCACTCAGGGATGCCTGGATTTTGGTGAATGCTTTTTCATCCCACATTCTTTGAGCCTCTTGTCTTAAGCTGGTAATTTTTGTGGTGTCAGTGGTGGAAGACCACCAAGAATGGGCTGTGCACCTGCTCCTGGGAGCTCCAAAGCTCATCCTCCTCTTGCTCTCTTGCAGGATGTGAGTTATACGGCTCTGTTAGCTCTGTACAGATGCTGACAGCTGAACTGCAGGAGAGTTTACAGTTTCTTCAGGCTGCCTGAATGAGTCTTGGCTTCTTGCTGGGACAGCAATCCCATGATCCCAGCCACCAGGATTGTGAGTGACTTCATCAGTGGCTAGCTGGCAGAGATAATAGATGGGAAAAGGTACTTGAAAGCAGCTGGTCCCTGGCAAAATTGAAAAACATCAGGTGCAAGTGTTATTGGCCCTACCTGTTTGTCACTGATGGAGCAAGGCTGCAGAGGCATTGCTGAAATGCAGGAATTACACTTCGTGCACGCCATTTCCTGGTCCAGCCAGGAGCAAAGCCAAAACTATGACAAACAGCAATGCAGTCTTTTGCTAATGTCATAGCTTTTAAAAGACTTCCAGAAAAGATTAATCCTGCTTTCCTGACTGTAACAATGAATCCTTAATCCCAAACCACCTTTTCTTTTGCTGCCAAATTATAAACAAGCCCTCTGACTTCTGGGGGAGGAGTGTGCAGAGCGCCAGGCTTGCTGTTTGATGAAAGTGTGAAAACCTTCACTCGCTGAAGCGCTGTGGCAGAAGAGGAATGAGACAGGCATGGTGCAGGCAGGGTGTCCTTGCACAGGGAATGTGGCCATGGCAGGTCCCTGGGGAGTTTGAGCCAAGGTGTGCACCTGTCCAGCCACACCATCACCGCCATAGGGAACAAACTGGAACATTAAACTCCTCTCACTGAATAGCTGATTCAGCTCCTACACTGTCCTCATGCAAGGAAATAACGCATTTCTCCCCTGAAATTATTTAGTATTTCCCTGAAGGGTTCTTACAATATCCACGACACAAAGTGTAAAGGAAAAACTGCTGGAATTTGATCCTGCTGAGGGTAAGATAAC
The DNA here is from genome assembly GCA_013399195.1 of Dicrurus megarhynchus. Lineage (NCBI taxonomy): Eukaryota > Metazoa > Chordata > Aves > Passeriformes > Dicruridae > Dicrurus > Dicrurus megarhynchus. The sequence continues at coordinate 230,276 of VXAD01010505.1, forward strand.
AATGTGAAGGATATGAGGCAAGGTACCATTTAATTGTGCTTTACTAGTGCTTGTAATTTACATCTCATCACTTTCAAGGCCTCTGCTGGTAATATTTCCTTCTAAGAATAGAGCTTAAAGGTATTTTAAGAATTCTAGTTGTTGTGCAATTAATAGGGTAACACTTTGTTCTGAGTAAAAAGATCTGCTTGTTTTGAGCTGTAACAGTATTTTGCATGTAAAAAAGGGGGAATGGGGAATGTTTTATTGCCAGCACTTTTCCTTACAGGGGGATGAATCACTTACATTCTTGGCAACCAAGCTCAAATTCACAAGAATGCTCAGTTTGATCAATTTCCTTCAAAACACTAAGCTCAAAGTACAGAGGAAAAAAGAGAGAAAGAAACTTGGATGGGCTTGGATGTGGAAGACATTACAAGATGGACATCCAAGCAGGAAGACAATAAATCTAGTGTACAAATTGTTTTGCCCAAAGCAAGTCACTGACTTGCTGTTACAAGAGAGTCCAGTCTAAATTAAGAGAGTACTGGAAGGGAAAAATAAAGGAGGAAAAGAGCCAGAGCAGAGAAAGAAAACCCCTGCCGATCTGGCAGACATGGCGGATGTTGTGTCAAACATGAGTTTATTTGCTAACAAAACAATGTGAATGTTCACAAAAAATTACCACCCTTCCCTCCAGAATAGAAGATTGTGCTGAGAAACAAAATATGAGAATACAGTTAGTTTAGGTGAGAGGAAAGTGCCTATGTTCAGGCTGTCATTTCACACAGCAAAGGCTGAGGCAGGAGCACAGGGTGAACCAAGCCATGCCCTCGTTGCTCCTCTCCACCTGTGCAGTGGACCCCACTGAGGAAGGCATGGCATTGAAAATGGTCCCTTTTAGTTTTACTCTCATGGGCTTTTTCAGCTGGATTGGTTGCCTGGGCTGGTTCACCAAGCAGCCACCCATGATACTACACAATATACCCAAGTGTCAGCAGAGGAGATGACAAGAGTAAGGGGACATGGCAGAGGGGGAATGAAGAAGCTGGACAGGCACTGCTACTGTGCCACCTCATTTGTGATCTACACAGCAGTGGTCTAAGGGGCATTTGGCCCTGCTGCACCCTTCTGATCAGAGACAGGTGAGTGGCAGCTTCAATGAGACCAGCACAATTGCTTGTTGGCTGAAGTAAAAACAACCCAAGCAAAATCCAAAACATTATTTAGTGTGGAATTTCCCTTTTTCTAGGTCATCCTGTGGTCGTGCAAACAGCTGTGTCAGTATAAAAGCATGACAGTGAGGAGTGGTGGAAGACAAGAAGGGAAGTACTGCTCCCCAGTACCTTTTGATTACCCCCTGCTCTTCGCCCCAGTGCTCTTCCCTCACCTGCAGTGCACACAGGGGCTGCAGCACCTCCGGATGATTAAGGTGAGTGTGTCACATCCTGCAGCCAGCGTAGGGCTGCTATGCTTCTGTTCAGGGTGTCCTCCCAAAATATATTTGGTACTTAGTGAACCTAATATAGGGGGGGAAAAATAACTGGGGAAGAATGAGAAGGTAGAGGGGCTGGGCGGGCTGGGCCAAGCCCCAAAGGATAAGTGCAACTCAAAGCAGGACCCAAGATACTGCAGAAGTGTCAGTGTCTAATAACCTCAGCATCACACAATTGCTGTTGTGTGTCTTCAGGATCCCAGTTTCAGTATGTTTCTCACTTCTGTCATGCTCTGCAATGCCCATGCAGTGAATCCAGTACTTCTCTCTGATTCTGTAATCAGATATGTTGCCTTTATGTACTAAATCCCACACTTTTGGGACACTGAATGTACTGTGTATTCACCAGGCAACCACATCCCATTCATAGAATAAGACCAGTGCTTCCTGGTCTGGTTTCCTGTACACAGATTGTACAATAGGTCAGCACGGGTCCTGGGGATATATCCAGGTTTTCCACATGTGTAGCCTTCCTATCCAAGCTTCAGTACGGACAATCCTCAAACATCTGTGCAGGCAAATTTTCTGGGCAGAAAAAGAAAATATCTAGCAAATTTGGACAGAGGGTAGCCCCAGGTCAGAGCCTCCAACACATCATGAAACACTGGACCAAGCTCCCAAAGACAAATATGTGGAGTCTTTGCACTGGAGTTTTTAAGACTAGACATAGACAAGTATCTGCCACAGTGAAGAAGGACAGCCTAAACTAGATCCTTCACAGCCTTGTTTCCTATAAGGAAGGACTAGTTTGACTCTCTGCAGCATGAAGAATGGCAAGCACAGTCTGTTCTCTGCTCTGCAACCTGCTCTTTCCTTTTCCAGCCTTTTGCTGGAATCAGTGTGAAACCCAGTGCAGATGTTCAGGGCTGGGCGCTGAGAAGAGGGAGGTTTGTATGCAATGAGTCCGTGTATTCATGCATGAGAGAAACTGTGGCAGCAATGGTAATAGTAATGCAGAACAAGATGGAAATGGGATGAAGTTTTTTTCCAGGATTAAAATAAGCAGAACAAGAGCCAGTTGTTGTTTTGGGGAAGAGGAAAGCAGTCGATGTCAAAATGTTTCACCGACTTGGCAAAAATGCCAAGCTGGCCCTGCCTGCAGAATACATGGACTTCAAAGGGCTTATCTTGAATAAGAATTGAGGGAGCCAGATCACTGTTTCCTACATGAATTCAGCTGAGGTTAAATTATATGCAAGGCTATATCCCAAGGGTGTGTTTTCCTTCTGATGCCAGCCAAGTTGCTGACACCTCTGCCTGCAGGTTTGTCTTGCTTTAGCTGCGCACACCCAGAGAGAGTTCAGTTCTGACCCTATACCAGAAAGAGTGGGTCACACTCTCACAACTGGTCAGTTTAGGAATGCTGGTCCACAGTGGGAACACTGAAACAGATGGCGAGGCCCTTGCTCCAGCGGTGAGCCAGTACTCAGGAGGGGTGTGTGGTTCTCAAACAGGATGCAGGCTGAATAACCCTCCATTCCTGAAGAGGGTGGTCCCCGAAGGTCAGGGCTGCCTTCAATGGTGTGGCAGCATGAGAGGAAACTGCCTCAGAGGGTGCTTTCATAATGCTCAGACTATGAATAAACTCAGCCTGTTGTACTCTGGGTTCCCAAGTATTACTCATAAAAAATGTGAATAAGGAGAATAAGGTTAGGAAAAGAACAATTCTCCAGCTAAACTTTCTTTACAGGGTGAACAGGGGTCCTCCTCCCCCCACCCTTGGTCTGATTTCGGACAAAGAGCTTTGCATGCTGTGTAGGAGTTTTCTTTGCTGCCTGGAAGGAACATACGGATTGTAGGTGATACAAACCTGGAAGAGTACACAGAGTAAAAGAATACCTGGGGTTGGAAAGGACCTCTTGATGTGATCTAGTGCAAACCCCTACTCAAACAGGGTCAACTACAGCAGGTTTCTCAGGACCATGTCCAGTCAGATTTGGCAATCCCGACTTACGGAGGCTCCACAGCCTCTCTGGGCAACTGAATGGACAGGCGATGACCAGAGACCTGATGTCAGTACAGATAATTTTGATACTTTTCATCTTTGTGGTAAATTATTAAAATACAATCTGAATAAATGTACTTGATATTCACTCGTTGACTGGTTCTGGTGAGACTAGGTATAAAATTATGTGGACCAAGGCTGATCCATACTTAACCCAGCTGCATAATTCTGGGAAAAAGACAGTCAAAGAGACAGCTGGGTGCTACATGGGATTAATACACTGTGGTCCCATGGGAACGCTCCCAGTTCAGCACAGCAGCAGCCATTACTCCAGTCAGTGCGGTGCTAATTTAGTGGAAGGAGGACCAAGGGTCTCTGAACCTGTTACAACAATAAATCCAGAAAAACAATGAAGATTTTTCATCCTTTAAAACACAAAGAGTTTTCTGAGAATATTTGTCCCTTAAATTCCAGAAGACAAGGGAACAGATAGGGTCATGCTTTCTATTCCCATGCTTTGAAGCCAACGCTTTACCCTGACCATCACTGTTACCAAGGCAGCATCACAGTTCTGGCAAGAGATCTTATCTGAAATCTTAACAGAGGCACATTTAGGCTATTCAAGGCAGTTTTATATTGCTCAAGCTAAAGTCAGTGAAATGTTTCAATTAGTGAGCAAACAGAGTCTGTCGATTTCCTCTGTGTGATGAACAGAAATCTGTCTGCTTCCTCCCCAAGTGCAGTACAACATGTCTAAGCCACTGGCTACTATAATTAGGATGGGGAAAACATTTATGTGGCACTATAAAGGTGAACTGGGTGCTTTGCAATTACAAAACCACTAAAGTTGTTCCCAAAGAATTCAGAGTCAAATGTGGTCAAGAAAAAACACAACGCAATTGTCTGCAGGGAAAAATGGATCCTGCAGAGATGAAGAATCACCAGGGCAGCAGGTCTGAATGAGAGATCTGGAGAAGGGAACTGTTGGGCTGAATGACTGGATGTCACTCAGAAACACTGGAGTTTCATTTCTAATCTGCCATGGACCTCATAGGTGACCTTCAGGAGTCAAAGATTCTGTGCATGAGTCCTCCCTGTAAAACTGGCATTACTTCAACTCACTCAGTTTCCAAAATAAAGGCAGGCTATGGAACAGAGGCTGGGAGAAGACAAGAGGTACTGTGTCAGGATAGCATCAGGAGGCACTCGGGAAGCAAGAGAGGAAACAGGGGCGAAGAGGAAAACCTCTGAAGAGTGAGGAGGCAGGGAGCCAATGGCAAGAGTAAGAAATGAGATGGGATCCTTCAAGTGTAGGGGAGGAGAAGGTAGATTAACAAATTTTTGGTTAGGCTAAAGGGAGTTCAGAAAACCTGAAAGAGAAGCTGTCCGTGAATTACAGTAGCTAAAACAGGTAATGGCCAGAGCATAGAGAAGAACTGTAGTCATGGTGATAGAAAAGCAAGGACCACTTCAAGAAGAAGTATTGAGACAGAAACTAAATGCTTCAGATTAGGCCATTCATGAGAGATCAGTGATGTGAAATAAAAGGAAAGAAGATAAAAAAAGCCCTCCCTGAACTTAGAAAAAAATAGAGGAAGTATGGAAATCAGATTTGAGAGAACTGATACTTTTATATTGAACAAAATCTATTTGAGGCAGAATTAATATGTAATAGTAGCTAGAGCTTCAGGAGAAGAAATTTTAAAAGCCACAGGGATCTACAATTGGATAGTCATGGACAGAATAGAAGATTAATTTACCCTCTAGAAAGCTGCAGGCAGAAATGATCAGGTGCAATCACGGGAGGAGCATGGAACGATCAGCAGTGCCATGTTTCAGGGGCCACAAGACAAAAATCTCCAACTACACATTTTGTGTCACCCACTCCGGGCACACGCTGCGCCTCATTTGTCAAGATGAGGATTCAGTGTGATGTTTCAAATGGTCATGATGAGCAGCAGTAACTGAAATTCCACGTGGCCAAGAAAACACTTGTTGCATACAAAACAGTCTTTGCTTGCATTTCGCAACATTGCACAAGGCTTAAAAAGTAATCTCTGAATTTGCACACCCATATCGCTGAATACACAGAGAATGGCTAAACAGACCTGGTGTGCATTGAAATTCATGTCATAGCTGGAGCCTGCCCTCTTGCTCCATATGCACCAAGGGCTTGGCATGGAATTTGAGCATCTGGACTTACGTGTGAATCTTTGAGAAGTGGAAAATAGGCAGAAGAGCAATTAGACTGCTCTTGTTAGGCTAAAGGGAGTTCAAAGGAGCATGGTGAAAAACTGTGCATTAATTGCAGCACTTGAAGCAAAAAATGGCCAGAGCACAGAGAAGACTTTTAAAAAGAGAAAAAAGGAAGACCCAGGGAACTACAGGCATGTCAGTCTCATCTCTATGCCCAGCAAGATCACAGAGCAGCTCCTCCTGCAAACTATGCTAAGGCACATGGAAAATGAGGTGATTGGTGACAGCCAACATGGTTTCACTAAGGGCAAATCATGCCTGACAAATTTGGTGGTCTTCTACAACAGGGTTATAACAGTAGTGGATAAAGGAAGAACAACAGACATCATCTACCTGGACTTGTGCAAGGCATTTGACATGTTCCCATATGACATCCTTATTTCCAAAATGGAGAGACATGGATTTGATGGATGGACCACTTAATGGGTTGGGAATTGGCTGGATGGTCACACTCAAAGAGTTTTGGTCAACAGCTTAATGTCCAAGTGGAGACAAATGACAAGTGGCATTCCTCAGGGGTTGGTATTCTGACTGGTGCTGTTTAACAACTTTGTCAGTGGTGGGGACAGTGGCATTGAGTGCACCCTCAGCAAGTTTGCCAGTGACACCAAGCTGTGTGGTGCAATTGACACGTTGGAGGGAAGGGATGTCATCCAGAGAGACCTTGACAGGCTTGAGAGGTGGGTCCATGTGAACCCCATGAAGTTCAAAAAGGCCAAGTGTAAAGATCCTGCACCTGGGTCAGGGCAATCCCAAGCACAAATACAGGCTGGATGGAGGGTGGATTGAGAGCAGCACTGATCAGAAGGACTTGGGAGTGCTGGTTGACAAGAAGTTTGGTATGTTTTGGCAATGTGCTCTCACAGCCCAGAAAGCCAACTGCATCCTGGGCTCCATCCAAAGCACCGTGGGCAGCAGGGTGAGGGAGGGGATTCCGCCCCTCTGCTCTGCTCTAGTGAGACGCCACCTGCAGTGCTGCATCCAGCTCTGGGGTCCCCAACATAACAAAGGAGTGGGTCCATTGGAGGACCATGAAGAAGATGATCAGAGGGCAGGAGCACCTCTCCTATGAAGACAGCCTGAGAGAGTTGGGATTGTTCAGCCTGGAGAAGAGAAAGCTCCGAAGAGACATTAGAGCAGGCTTCCAGTACCTGAAGGGGACCACATGAGAGCTGGAGAGACTTTTTATGAAGGCATGTAGTGACAGGACAAGGTGAGTAGCTTTAAACTGACAGAGGGCAAGTTTAGATTAGATATTAGGAAGAAATTCTTCCCTGTGATGGTGGTGAGGCACTGCCACAGGTTGCCCAGAGAAGCTGTGGATACTCCTTCCCTGGAAGTGTTCACAGCCAGGCTGGATGGGGCTTAGAGCAACATGGTCTAGTGGAAAGTGTCCCTGTCTCAGTGGCAGCGGGTTGGAACTAGGAGATCTTTAAGGTCCCTTGTAACCCAAACCATTCTATGATTTGTAATCATGGGATAGAAAAGCAAGGGCTGCTCGAGTTGTTTTGCATGCTGGCATGAGATGCTGCTTTAAAACAATTGGTTGTGACTTCTGTGTCTCTATTCACTTCAATTTACAGCGTAACAATATTCCTATTCCTGTGTTTATCACATTCCAAGACTTAAAGAAGACTTTATTCGTTTAAGTTACAGATTCATTATAACCAAATTCTGTATTTTAATTATTTGCAAATCACATATTATCCAACCTACAGTTTACTAACTGGTGACGAATAAAAGCTAACATTCAGAGCCTTTTTTCTTTAATCCTGGAGTTAAGGTTTTATGAGTTTTAGCAGAGTATGTAAAGGTAACATAGAGCAGAGACTGAAAGAAAATAGCTAGAAAATTGAAAGCATGTGTAGGACCGCTGTGATGCTTTTTAGAGGTGGAACTGTGTATTCCTGAAGTGAGCTAAAAGCAGTGGCTGGTGTGGGAAGTTAATTCAAAATAGATGTGGGTTGAAAGACTGTGTAGAAGACTAGGAGACACGCGGTGATAATGATAGTCACCAAACAGGAACACGTGGTGGTGAAGCATTTTTGGAGGGGAAACTCTGTCAGTTTTGATGCTGTTTTCATGCTATATTATTCTGTGATGATACTCTAGTAAAGCATTATGGAAAGCTGAGGATTTTTCAGTCTCCTTCTGTGGTGGATTGACCCTGACTGGATGCCTGGTGCCCACCAAAGCTGCTCTATTACCCCTTCTCAGATGGACAGGGGAAAGAAAATATAACAAAAAGCTCATGAGTTGAGATAAGGACAGGGAGACAAAGGACTCAGCAATTACAGTCATGGGCAAAACAGACTCAGCTTGGGGAAAATTAATTTAATTTATTATCAATCAAATCAGAGTAGTATAATAAGAAATAAAACCTAATTGTTAAAATACCTGTCTCCCACCCCTCCCTTCCTGAATTCACTCCTGAATTCTCTACCTCCTCCCCCACAGTGGTGCAGTGGGACAGAGAATGGGGGCTGCAGTCAGTTCATCACATGTCTCTGCTGCTTCTTCCTCCTCAGGAGGAGGCTCGTCACACTCCTCCACTGCTCCAGTGTGGGGTCTCTCCCACAGGAGACAGTTCTCCATGAAGTTCTTCAATGTCAGTCCTTCCCACGGGCTGCAGTTCTTCCCTAACTTCTCCAACATGGGTCCCCCACAGTGTCACATGTCCTGTCAGCATGTCACATGTCCTGTGGGCTCCTCTCCACAGATTCACCAGTCCTGCCAGGAGCCTGCTCCACCATGGGCTTCCCGTGGGGTCACAGCCTCCATCAGGCATTCCCCTTGTTATGGTCTGGGCTCTTCCATGGCTGCAGGTGGATCTCTGCCTCTCCCTGGACCTCTTGGGGCTGCAGGGGCACAGCTGCCTCACCATGGTCTGCACCAGGGACTGCAGAGGAATCTCAGCTCCAGCAACTGGAGCACCTCCTGCTCCTCCTTCACTGAACTGTGTGCTTGCAGTGTTGTGGCTCTCATGTTTTCTCACTCTTCCTGGCTGCTGCTGTGCAGCTTTTTTCCCACCCCTTCTTAAGTCTGTTATCCCAGAGGCATTACCAGTATCACTGATGGACTCAGCCTTGGCCAGCAGTGGGCGGGTCCATCTTGGAGCCAGCTGGCACTGGCTCTGTTGCACATGGGGGGAGCTTCTGGAAGCTTCTCCCAGAAGCCACCCCTGTAGTCCCCCACTACAAAAACCTTGTCATGTAAACCAAATAGACCTACACAGGGGTCTCTCAGAACTTTCCCAGCAACTTTTTGGGGGCTGTAATCCTGAACCCGATTTCAATAAAACTTTCACTTTAATATGGATCTATGGCATGTATGGATGAAAAGTCCCAACATGCAATTTTATGTTTCTGTTGCCAAGGCCGTGTGATACTTAATCCCCATCTTTCCATGCTGCTTGTGATTATACTGATGGGTCAGGCCAAGTTATTTTATTTGTGCAAGTCACTCACCTCACAAACAATAGCAAATACTTCTCTTGGTTTTCTAATATCCTTTGCTGATAAAGCTGTGTAAACAAGTGCAAAGTACACAGGATTTTGACTCCCAGAGTACACAGAGGTGTGACTGTAGTTTTTCCTCTACTCAGTATCATTCTTTCTCTCCCAAGAAAATATGTGAGGTTTGTTGACTGGAGCTTCTTATGCTGCTTTGAGATGCCTTGCCAAGTTGTATGTTATCCCACTTCCTTCCTGCAGGAAATCCAAACAGTGGAGGCTTCCACTGGAGCCCTGCCCCTCACAACTGCACCACAAAACTGCTCAGCTCTCAGGCCCTCTCTTACAGCACAAGAATGGTGGCTCAGCACTGGGCTCAGCAGGAGCTCTGAGAACCTGCCACTTCTGAGGGCAGACCTTGAACGGGAGAGTTCTGCAACCCCCCTGTGCCGAGCTCAGGAGATGCCGTGAGCCAGCGGCACTGCTGGGCAGCTCCGCGCCGTCATGTAGATGTGGCAGGTATGCCAATGTAAGGCCAGCTCCATTGGCACAGTCACTGTGAAAAGCCAGTTTACTTAGGAAAATGAGATGGAGCAATAGGCTTATAGCACCACTGGAAAATTACTGTGTGTCAAAGAGAGGCTAGGCAGCTAGGATCTCAACTTCTGCAGATTAACCAGGGCAAAACCTAAGTCTTACAGGTTTGCCTTAGAGTTTTATGTCTGGGGAATAGCCTGGAACTGAGAAACTGGACATCCCCTCTGACTCTGTGTTTTGCATCCTTCTGTAATTTTGTTTCTTTTTTACTGACAGTATGATCTGGTTGTTGATCATTATTTGGTAGATGAGGATTCTGGTCCTGGCTTTGCCGCTGAATTGCTGTGCTCCTTGTGAATGTTCCTGCAGCCTAGCCTTGCTTCTCTCTTAACTCCTCTGTCCATCTTATCTGCAGAGATGTAATCTCTGCTCTGAAGAGGTGGCCCCTATTATGGGTTTGGGATTTTTTGGTAGCAATTGCAGCCTTCTGGTGCACCATCACATATAGCGAGATTAACTGATATTTTCCCTATGCCTCCCTGGAATGTTCTTGTTTACTAGCTGTTCCACACACGCAATTGCCTTGCATCAGCATGGTTTTACTTCTGTTTCTTTTTAAATTTATGGTTACTTCTGTCACCTACTTCTCTCACTCTTTGATGTAAAAGCCAACTTTTAAAAAATAGAGGTAGAAATAGGTTTTTTCTACTTCTATAGCTGACATCTACCTCTGTCTCCCTGTTTCCACTGAAGTCTTATTCAGTGTATCTGGAGTATTTGAATGCACATAGTTCAATCTCTTACAGTTCAACTTCCATGTTTTATATCAACCTACCCCTTTTTGCTTGTGCATTACTGATGTCAGTCTGCAATCTGTCTAGTTCTCTTCTTCTGCGCTGTCTTTTTCTTATCCATGTACTTCCTTACCCATCTGTACTATTATTTTAATTGTCTTTGAATACACATTAATAGTGCTTCTTAACATATGCCACTGCTGCTTTTTCTATTCCATTCCTTCCTTTACTCTGTTCCATGTCCAGTTTCTCGCAGAATTTAATCAGTTTAAATTCATTGCTGTTATATTTTTTTCCTGTAGGGCTGACTTAGTCATAATAACAAGGCTTACAGGAAAGATCCAAGTCTTGTTCAAAGATCTGATCCAAGGCTCATTACCATGGTCACTATTTTTTGATAATCTTCCAGCCAAATTTCCCTCCTTTTACAGACTCCGTCAGATCCAGCAACATCTCAGAAGAGGAATAGTTTCCTCTGGAACCCACATGTAGTCCAAACCACACATCATGCTGGGAACCCAAAATGTGTTCAAATGATATCTAATCTGACATTTTCTTGTCCTTTTCTGAAGTACTGCTTTTGTTTGTAAGGCTTTTGATTAGGCAGCCTATTAAATGTGCTAACTTGTGACTCCATTCAAGCTTTTAGCTGGGAGAGAACCATTTCTATGTTTATAAACTGAGATGATTATAGTCTATTTAGTGTTACCTTCCAAGGGCACTGGACTGCCAGCCCTCACTGCTGAACTCCTTTGTTAACATATTTATTCTCTCTAGCCTGTACCTATTTGTCCTTCCTTAGGACAAGAAGGATCTTGATAAGTTTCTAAATATTGTACACCTTAAGGCTTCCTGAAATGCTTTTGGTTTTTTGCTCTGGGAAGGGTTAGGAGTAATTGTGGTAAAATGCCTGTGACTCAGCCTGCTTTGCAACCAAATGGACATGGGTTCCTAACTAACCCTGAGAATGTGAGCTGTGTGCATTCCCTGCTGCGACTACAACATTTTGCCTCCCTCTTGACATTATCCATCAGATTTCTCTGTTGTGGTGTCTTGTAGGTGCCTTCCTAGTGCTGCTTTTGGGGAAAGTGACATTTAGCTTTAGGGACCAGGCATTAATTGCAAGCAAGTAACTAACTGAAAATACCCACTTTCAGTAAAGTTTTGTTCACTGCTGTTTTAGGCTTCATATGAGTAAATTGCAGTCTTTGTCACATGAGTAATTTTTGTCTCCAATTCCAGGGTCTTATCTAATGGGATCAGATCTTTAAACAAGACTTGGATCTTTCCCTGTGTATGAGTTGCTCATGGATAGAGGCGCACGGGGCTTTAATACCAGGCCTTCTAAATAGGTACAGTAAATGATCAGAGAAATGAACACAGCTTTCTTTTACATTAATGCTGAATTCTGATGCTGGGCTTTGAGGCATCAATTTAACATAATGATAGGTCACAGAAAGAGCTATTCATCCAGAGATTTCCTGGAAATTCCAAAACATGGGAATTACCCCTCTTTCCTTACAGGCAGGGAAGTTAGTTGGATAAGTAAAACAGTTTGCTGTCAGTCCCAAAATGGAACAAAGAGTGGAAAAAAGCTGATCTATGTTATCTTTGGCTCTACAGACCTGGCTACCACCCCCTCACCCAAATCAACATGAAACGTTTCAGTGGTGTATCAGCATTCTGAAGCCGTGGATGGTCCCTCACGGTTGCAAAATGCCCTTGCACTGGTGTGTGTGTGGGGGGGGGGTGGTGTGTGTGTGTGCATGGGGCACTTTGTAGTCTCCATAGGCTACACATGTGGCTCATTTCTCCCCATGTGCTCTGGTGCTGCTTTTGCATGCTGCGCTCCTTTAGGAGTTTCATAGTCCCGAATCCTTACCTCCATACCAGTTGCTCTGAGAATTCCTTTGTATTTTCTTTTCCAGAGTACTCTAGAGTACTCATTTGTTCCCTCAGGATAGGGGTTCCTCACAACTCCTTCTTTTTTTTTGCTCCCCCACAGACATTTTGGGAAACTACCCTTGTCCTCACCAGTTCCCTCATTTTCTGCACCAAGCCAAGGGCTTTAAATACGCATGTGTTCCTCCCACACCTTTTCCTTCTGTCCGGAGTGTGAATCATTCAGAGCATCTGTGGCAGGAAGGACAAAGCTGTGGTGGGGGTATTATTATGCTGGGAGACGCTGCTGTGCCAGGCCTTTGATGAAAAGATAATTGCAGGCTAGATTGATGGTTGCTGGATGCCCAGACCTGTTACCAGGGCTCCACATGTCCTGCGTTACCCTTCTCTTTTTCTCCAGGATCAGAAGGGCAGTGCCTAAAAACTTCTAAAATTTCTGGATTGGGTGGCTGTATTGCTCAAAAGCCATCTGCATTGCATCTGAACAAAGTGATGCCATCAAGCTGATTGCAGGGACCTGAACACTTCAGCAATTCATTTCCAAATGGAGGGTGGAACTGGCTCAGCAATTCAGTTCCAAATGGAGAGCACAACTGGCTCACACTGGTGAAATTCCACACAAAGTCCCGACATTCCTACAGTCCTCTTGGGCTCTGCTGGGCTCCAGCTGCAGTCAATGATTGATACAAAGTCTGGGGCTGGGAGTAGAGTACATAGGAACATGGTCCTTTTGAAATTCAGAGTTTTGAACCTTTTGAACCTGTGAGTGCTGTAAAGACAGTCTGAGCATCCAGAATGCCTTACCCAGTTAACCAGGGTCTGTGTGCAAGCTGAGGCAGTTTCCCACTCAGATTTATCCTCTTTCACTACTTTGTGCTGAAATAAAACGAGTTTCTGAAATACCAGGTCTCACGTTTGTTGCATCTTTGCCACCCCAAAAGAGTGCTGTGATAGATCCCATCGGCATACTCCTAAGGGGGAAAAAAAAGCATATCTAAACCATACTTAGATTTTGGTTAGAGTTTATTTTTTCACCTACTCAATTATTGAAGCACGGAGCCTAACTTTGACCACCAGAAATGCAATTTTGTGTCAGGGTTAAACATGTATATTATATTCACATATAGTTTGTATTGTCTGTACTGTGCTGGAGAACTCAGAACTGCTGTTTCAAACTGGTTTTGCATTGGTGATTTGGGAAGAATGATTCCCCAGTATCAGTCTGCAAAGAAAATCAATGTGTTGAAACAAGAACATTTCAGTGACGTTGTAGTCTTTTTTCTTGCACATCATTCTTTTTACATCACACTGGTTTGTTCTAAGCATGGCACTGTTATTCTAAAGAGGATGTCACTGTCAGCAAATTCCTTGTGTCTGTATGCTCATACACACATGTTCACGTGTTCACTATTATTTCACGTATGTGTCCCTCTTTTTGAAAAAAACTAGCAGAGAACTAGATATTGGTGATGATATTCCTTTACCTTTCTTTTTCAAGTTTTCTGAACGGGTTCAAGCTTTTATTGGCGATTAGTACTGTGTAAAGAAAAAGTTCATCCACCCACATCATAATTATTTGGTTGCTAGGAGTATTTTTAGCAGCATGATTTGGTAATTGGTTCCAAATACAATAGTTTAGAAAGAGACGCTGTGGCCCAGCAAACAGTGAAACAAGAATACAAGGAGAGGATGAGGCAACACACAGCATTAGATGTCAGGTTGGAGCTGCACAGAGCTCCCACCTCCCTCGCTGTTGTAGGTGAGTGGAAGGAGAAAGAATGTGAAATAGTGGATCTGTGGTCCTTCCCACTTGCCCACACAGTGGGGCAGACAGCTGCTCAGGCAAGTCAGGAGGTGAGTGCTGTAATCACCACAGATCCAGCAGCATCACTCACTGAAGCAGAGCCATGAATAAACACAATGACCCTTACTCATGGTCGATTATTATCTCATAGTCTAGTCTGGGAACAGATTTGCTGCTCTGCACAGACAAATTTCACTGTTCTTTTTATGGAGCATCTTTCCTTCTGGAGGTACCTTACTGGGGAGAAGATAGCTGGGAAGAAAGACTTGATAGTAATTTCCAAAGAGATGACTTTCACAGTAAGCTCCAAAAAACTTACTTTAAAACAAAAATCATGTTTTAACCAAGTTGTTGTATCAACCTAGCTGATTTCAATTTCCTTAGTATTTCTGAGGAACACGATTTCCAATAGCTTGCATTTCTAAAGGGTAAAAGCAGAAATAGTCTACAGAGTCTCTACATTGGGCACTTTCTAGAGAATGGATGCAACCCATCTCACCTGTACTTGCTGCTCTGCTGGTGGGAATTCTATCCCAGGAACTCTGTTCAAATGTATGAAATTTAGAAAGTGCAGCTGGCTGGAACCAGGAAGCAAAATAGTGCAGCTGAGTCTCATTCCCAGATGGATCAGAATGCAATAGGAAAACAAAAAATTCCAAAAGAGAAAAATAAATTAAAATATCTGTTTTACCTAGATTTAAGAAAGTGGTTAACAAGCAAATCTTACAGAAGAGCATAATAGCACAGAGTAAGCAATTTTTATCTTGATGCCGTTCCTTTAAACCAGCCTGAACTTTGTTGGGAAAAGGTCTCAAGCCATTGAGCAATGTCTGGTTTGGGCAATCATGTTGCTATGCTTCATCGGATAAGCACAGCAGTAATTCAGAAAATGAAGCCATGCTGCATCTGTCATATCATTTAAAATTTACTTCAGTTTTGCAGGTATTTGAAGACTGCAAAATGAGCCACATTATCCTGCAATATTCTGCCAACACTGGAATCTGGTCTGAACCTAATGGATTTCCTTATCTTTAGCTTTCCAGAGTGAGAGGCTTCCTCTTTCCCCCCCCGCCCTGCTGTACAATTTATTCCAGTCAATGACACTATTGAAATTCTGACAGCAATTTATATACAGTAACTGACTGCTCTCGGATGAGACACTAAACAATTTCTGTGCACCAGGCTGCCTTTTTCTCATGCAATGTAGCATTAAATTCTCCTCCCAAACCAGCACTTTTATAAGCACTATTTTTTATAAGCATTATTCATGTATAGGCACTGTTGACAGTTTTGCATGGAAGACATTAAAAAAAATTTATGATAAACAAGCTTAGAGAAATATCCTGAGACAGGACTGCCCATGAGTATATTACTTACAAAAATAGTCTCCATGGCTTGGAAAAGGCTGTAAAAATAGCTCCCATCCTGGAAAGACAGTTATGCACAGACTTCTCTTTATACGTGCTCACAGTCCAGTGGAAGACACTGGACTTGTTGCATGATTAAACGTGTCTTAACAGTTTGCAAGACTGACATTTTCCCTGCCAAACAGAGAAACTCCACAATGAGCACCTCTCAGCTCTGCAACAGGATTTTAAGAATTTTGAAGAATTTCAGGACTGCAGGCTTCTTCCATGTTAATGATCTAAAGATAGATGCTTATATAGATGAAAGTTTACTTTCTTATGGTTTTTACTCTGTATTAATACCCCCTGGTTATGGCTAGCATGCCATAACTGTCATGCTGAGGGGTCAGAGCCAGCCCTCCAGATCCAAAAATTACTGTATTTGCGAGTGTGGGGATTATTTCTCATTGTGAATTGTCTTTATTAAAAACCAGCGAGATATCTAAAATCATAATATTCCTGCTTGCATGAAAAATGGGTTAATAGGGGGACCTTACCACTCTTTAAAACTACCTGAAAGGAGGTTGTAGTGAGGTGGGGGTCGGTCTCTTCTCCCCGGTAACAAGCAGCAGGACAAGAGGAAATTACCTCAAGTAGTGCCAGGGGAGGTTTAGATCGCATAGGAAAGAGGTTTAGATTGCACAGTAGGAAAAATGCCTTCTCTGAAAGGGTGGTTGGGCATTGGAACAGGCTGTCCAGGGAAGTGGTAAAGTCATTATTCCTGGAAGTGTTCAAAAGGTACGTGGATGTGGCACTTGGGGATGTGATTTAGTGGTGAACACATTGGTGCTGGGCTAATGGTTGGATTCAATGATCTCAGAGATCTTTTCCAGTCTTAGTGGTTCTATGATTCTGGTTCCAGGTAGTTCCATCCATAAAAAGGTCAAACATGAACTTTGCATCCAAATATCCTTTGCAGCTTGGTTCTGCATTTTTGCTCCAGATGTGGATTCCCTGTCTGCCCTCCTCCAGTACCTCATAGCTCCCTTGTCTCCTCACCACGATGAAACGTGAAAAACAAGTAACCCCCTCAAAAAAACCCAAGCAAACCTGAAACCAAAAGGAAACCCCAAGTAAGCATTGATAGTGCTGCTACTTTGTGTGCCTGGTTAGTCCAGCATGGAATGGATACTGGTAGGAATAACAGTTATCAGCACAGATATTTCAATTTAAGTAAGTTTGGAGCACTTCCAAGTCACCTATCTTGCCCAGAGAAGCTGTGGATGTCTCATCCCTGGAGGTGTGCAAGGCCAGGTTGGATGGGGCTCTAAGCAACCTGGTTTAGAGGAAGGTGCCCTCCATGGGCAGGGGGTTGGAACCAGATGATGTCTAAGATCACTTCCAACCCAAGCAATTCCATAATTCTACCCCAGCCCTTTTCGCCTCAACAAGTGGAGGCAGTGCCACCCCTGTTCCGCCAGAACCCAGCGAGGAGTTGCTGTGACGCGGGGTGGGTTTTGCGAGGGGAAAAAGTGTCCCTTCTTACTGCCTGTAAACCTACGGACGGGCGCCCAGGGGGGGCCGGCGGGCGGAGGGCAGGCGGCCCCCGGCACCTCGATCCCCTGAGGGTGCGCCAGCCTTTCCCGGCCCTTCCCGCCCTGGAAGCCCCTCCCCCCGCTGGAATGCGCCGGGAGGGAGTGGAATGACGCGGGCGCCGCGGGGTCACGTGGCNTCCTGTGGAGAAGCGGGCGGTGCGGGTGAGCGGAGGTGGGTCGGTCCTCGAAGCGGGAGTGAGCGTCCCGTGTGTGAGTCCCCTCCCGGCGGCAGCCTGGGCGCCCTGCCCGCACCCTCCGACATTTTCCGGACACTCGTGTGACAGCGCAGCCCAGCCCCGGCGGAGCGGGATGGGGGTCCGCCTGTCCGAGGCCTCTGCCCCAGCAGGCCGGAGCTGCTAATAAATGGCCTGAGTTTATTTTGGGAGCTTTCTGCCCAGGAAAGGAGTGGGGGGAGAAGGGGCTCCCGGCGGCACGGGGGTGGGAGGCGACCCGCCGGGGCAGAGCCTGCAGGGCGGGTGTCGCAGGGAGCGAGCGCCCCGGAGAGCCGGCCGGGGGCATCCAGAGCCCGCGGGGTCCCGTCTGGCTGCGGCGGGGGCCCCGCTGTTCCCAGTCAGCTGAAGGTCACTGCCAAAACCCAGCAGTTCGCCACCCTCTCCGCTGCCTCGTGAGCGGTGTGCGTGTTGAAATACCCCTTTCCCGGGAAAGGCACTCGCGCAAATGACGCAAAAAGGGCTCGTTTGGAGTGTCCGGGCTTTGCGGTCAGTCACTGCCGGGCTGCTGTGGAGGGGGAAGGTGAGCTGTTTCCCACAGCCCTGCCTTGGGCCAGTGCTTGTGGCTGGCAGTGGGACCCGGGCACAGAGTCACTTTTGGACAGTTCTGTTAGAGGAGGAAGGAGAGGCGGAATCGTTTCAGTGAAAATCCCCTTTCCACTTTTCTTCACTTCCACAATGTGCCCACTTATAAAGAGAAGCACGGTTTGTATAATAACGAAATTCCTGAAACGCTCCAAAACTTAGTGAACAGTCCCTGCTTCCTTGAATTTGTGTTCCAAAAAAAATTACAAAAAACAAACAAACAAACAAACAAACAACTAAAGCGATACCTGTAAATTGAGAGAGGGAAGGTAGTTCTAGCAGTTTCTTAAAACTTTACTCCTTCTTATACTGCAGAGATTGCAAGTTCAGCTCACTCCGGTGCCTGCACAGTTACAGGGAAACAGCTCACCAGCTCGGGCGAGCTTTAGTTTCTTGCCTGTGTCCCAGCTCCACAAAGCCACTAGCACATGCAGCCTGTTGGTGACTGAAGAAACGGGACAGTGAATAGATAGTGCTGCTGGGACAACAGACAACAGCATATAATTCCAGTGTCGTTGGTTGGTTGGTTGCTGACAGAGCAGCTATTGGTATTTCTCAAATGAAACAAAATAATCAGTTACTGAAAAATTGTTTAACTTTCTTGAAATGTCATGTCTTCAGGATAATGGCCAAGCTTCTAATTAGTACAGAACATATAGCAGTTTGGAAAAGACCTTAGGACTGTTTAGTCAGAATGGCTTAGAACTCAAAAATAATTTCTCCTTATGGCAGGAGGGCTATTGATAGATTTATGCTGTAGGCAGGGTGCAGATTAGAAGGATTTGAAGTTATCCAAATCCAGATGTACAGTTAGACAGAATGAGACACACCACATATCTTTTAAAGCATACAACAGTTTAATTTTTTTACCAAAAATGCAAGTCTCATGAAGATTTTTAAAAGCCAGCAGCTTGTCTTTCTTTGTAAATTATCTGTAATATTTAGTGTTCCAGTTTTTCTGCTTATCTTACATATTTCATTAAAGAAAAAAAGCCCTGCAAAATATGAAACAGGTTTTCAGTTAGTTCCAGTACTTGCTGTTGTTGCTGCTCTCATTCATACTGTCTAAACGAGCAACATTTCTTTCTGGTTTAAGCAGTATTGTAAGTGTAAGCTGAGGAAGTTGCCAGCTGGCTTGACCCAGCATTATTAGACTCGAGCTTAGGCTAGAGGTCACAGAAGTTCTTTATGTGAAGCATGTGTGTAAGTGGGAAAGCAGTCTTTTGCTGCAGAAAGGTGGGGGGCTTGCAAGCTTTCCCAGCCCGTCCCAGGCCTGAGGATTGGCACAGGGACTGAAAAGGAAGAACAACCCAGATGCCTAAACCCAGCCATATGGTGCCTGCTGCTGTCAGGAAAAGAAAGACAATTATAGACCAATTAATTGCTCTGTATCTTCTAGCTAGTTATGATGTAATCTAAAGAAGGCTGCAATACTATTGTGTTTTATTTTTTACCAAGTCTGTGTATTATCTTTTGCTGTATTCTGTCCAAGTAGAAAGAAAATCTGTTCTTGAGATCCTGCAGTTGCTTTTGTCTTCACTTGGGACAATGAAAGCTTGATCTCTTACTGACCAATAGCTGATTTGTGGAAACATCAAAATCTGGATGACCAGCTTTAGCACTTCCCTTAAAACAATTGGCAAATGTCACTATTAGTTCTCTGTGAGTTGGTGTCGCAGGGTATTCGTGGAGAGCACTGAGTGGAGAAACTCAAGACCTCAAACACATTATTGGTGTTTTTTAGTTAAAAGAGCATTTAAATCTTAGCAAAAGAGGTTGACATGGGTTAATCTTAAGTGATTAATCTGTGCTCCTGCATTTCAGACTGGTGAACCATCATAGAGGAGTCTGGGGTCTGACTTGACTGTTGCATTTCAGACCTTGGTTGTAGAGGAAAGCTTGAAGCAGACTCTGTACTGATGAGGAAGTGGTGGTGGGCTTCAGAGGTGAATGTGTCCAGATTCTTTTGGGCTTCACAGTAGTAATCTGTTTGCTAGGCAGTGAGAAGTGCTGGTAAATGTATGGAAGTGGTTGTTTTTCCAGGAAATGCTACAGCTACCACAACAAAAAGAGGTTTTAATATGAGCATGTGACAATAGAGAACAATACTTCCCAGAGAAACTCTTTTCAGTGATAAATGTGCTATGATCAAAAGTGAAGCACCTTTAAAAAAAATCCACTTGGCTTCTGAGTGCTGGAGAGAAACATACGGTATGTTACCATCCTCTGTATTTGCGATTTGGAAACAACTGAACGGAATTCTTTCCTTACCAGCAAGGTGGCTAGAGCACCATTCAGAAGTCACTTTGCAAGTGCAAATGGCAGCAGAAGAAGCCAATTTGCATAAGCAGCATCAGTAGCTAGGTTGCATTTCTGATGAGGCTGGTTTTTTAATCCTGTTCCAAATGCACCATTATTTCATGTTTGTATTACGGTGATGCACGCAAATTTAGTTAAGGTAGGATTCTTGTTGTAACTTTGTGCTGCGTGGAGATCGCAAGCTGTACAGTAGCTCAGCTGTGCTGCGTAGGTGTTCTCTGCTGCATGTCAGAAGAGGTGCATAAAGCTGTCTCAAAGTCTTCTTTTTCTGTATTGGGGTGCTAAATGATCTGGTTCTTCATCTTCTGCTCTTACTGTATAGCTCCATTTACACCTCTTTTCCCTTTCGTGCCTATAAGGCACAGCTAATGAAGTATCATATACCCTTTCCTCTCTTCTTTTTTTTTTCCCCTCCTCCATCCAGTTCTGGTGAGAATTGTTACCTCCAGGCTTTGATAAGTTATTCACATGGAAAGGCAAAATATCTTGTCTTTCTGTTATTCACTTTGTTATTGAAATACTAGAAGTTGCTATGGTTAGAGTCATCAATATTTCCATTATAAATCTTTTTCATAAACTTCTGAAACTGTGCTCAGCTAGTGTAAAACAAACAAAATCTTAAGTGGGGGAAAAACATTTCATGAGCATACTCTTCCCTAATTTTGAAATAGGATAGGCTCGTCCAGAATTCAGTTATGCAATTAGGTAGGAAACTTGCCGCAGTTAGGTACTGTAAAATTCTTAAATGAGTTTTTTTAAACCTTAGTTCTTAGGGGTTTTATTTTAATTTATTTTGAAAATTAAACTTAAAAGAAAAATGAATTATTTATTGGTTATTTTGAGAAAGCCTTCTAGAATCCTGTTATTGAAAACAGATAAAGTGAAAATCATTAAAAGGTATCCAACTGTGACAGCTTAAGAGGTTAAACTGATTCATTTTCACTTGATTAATTCTCATGCTGTCCCTTCAGAGGCATTTACAATATCAACTTAATTGAATGTACTTTTTATTTTCTTTTGTTTCAGACACTGTCAGTCTGCAAAATGATGATTCCACAGATTTTCATTTTCTGTAGGAAATGTGAAGATTGTGAGCTGAAGTAGAACATTGGCAGAAATCTCTTGAGAATTTTGTCTTTTCTTCTTGTGTTTGAAGGATTATGTTTACAAGAAATTGATACCATCAAGTGACACTTTTTCAAAATAATTTAAAAGAAACAAAGAATAAAGCTGTATTTATGTTCAGAGAAAACTGGATTAACAATGAGGCCAAAGACTTTTCCTGCTACGACATATTCTGGAAACAGCAGACAAAGGTTACAAGAGATTCGAGAAGGTTTAAAGCAGCCATCCAAATCTTCAGGCCAGGGACTACCGATTGGAGCAGGCAGTGAAACTTCTCTGGACCCTAAGATTTTAATAGGGAAGGATGCTGCAAGGCAGCAGCAGATGAGACAAACGCCCAAGTTTGGACCGTATCAGAAAGCTCTGCGAGAAATCAGATACTCTTTGCTGCCCTTTGCTAATGAGTCGAGCACCACAGCAGCCGTGGAAGTCAACAGGCAGATGCTCCAGGAACTGGTGAATGCAGGTTGTGATCAGGTACGTATGAGTTGGGAGGGGGATTGGCACTGCTGTCAAAGCAAGTTTATTCTCTGGACCGAAGAAAGGATTTTGACGGTGGCCGTCAAAATCTTGGAAATGCACTGATTCTTCTGGCAGTTGTGTTGCTGTATGAGCAGCAGAGTAGATGGACTTACTGGGGACAGATGTGCCTCCTGTGGGGTTCATTTATGTCAAAGACAGTCACAGTGACCTCTAGGATTCTTCCATGATTTCTCCAGTTGATACCTGAGACTGACCAGGGTAGCTTGTCTTTTTTTTATCTTTCTTTTCTTCCTTTTTTTTTTTTTTTTTTTTTTTTT